>CM076583.1:1175155087-1175705661 GCA_034641835.2 Pinus albicaulis
GAAAACTTTGAAAGATCTTCAAGTCAATTTTTATGAGCCCATTCCCATATTTGTGATAACACCAGTTCCATCAGTATCTCCAAGAATCCTGTGATGAATTAAAAAACAAGGCACATTCTGATAAAATATCATTTCGTTAGAGAGAAGGTCACCAAAAAGAATATCAAGCTTGAATATGTTGGCACAAAGGAACAAATTGCTGACATATTTACCAAACCATTACCTTGTGAAGCATTTGAGTATCTTTGTCTAAATCTTGGGATTCACCCAAGTTATCATTAGAATCTTTCTCTTATCTAACTAAGTAAAAAAAAGGGTGGAGTTGAGGTGTGTACAAGTCCGTAGGATGACATTTTTCAGGGTGAGTTACCCTTTTCCATTGATGAAAAAGGGGGAGATAATGTTGTAGGAAGATGTATCATGATCATAGGGGGAGTACTTGTGTTGCCATCAATGCCAAAGGGGGAGATTGTTGATCAGTGGTTGTCATTGATGTCAACCCAAGCAGCACCAAGGGCTACCTCGATCTTGCATAGTAATTTTGACTTGACAAGTTACTCTATTATGAGTCAAGGATATTTTGAATGGTTTCTACTTGTTGAGATTTTTCCATTGATATATGGCATGCCACGTAATTCTTCACAGTTTGAGATATATTCATGATTGAAGTTAGTAACCCTAGTGTTGTGGAGGTAAATCCCCTCTGCAGACAGAGGCGATCCCTACTAGCCCAAACCAGGTCTAGCAACAATCAATCACACTATAGTGCAGGTTCCTAATTGCAAATAAACCAACTATCGATGAAGGCTTACCTAGAATCCAACGCAGTCGTTGTAGAAGAGGTGGCGCTCCCGTTCCTCAGTTCTAGCAAATCACAATCCCCACGATCTCCGTGATGGGACAACTGCATATGTGAGAAAAAAAACAAACGAAAGCGTAAAATCCAGTAGATGCAACTATATGTCAGTCAGAAAGGACATAACTCATCATCGTAAATAACAACAAGAGTGGAACCATAACCAATAGTCGTTCATTAATAATCAATCAAAGGAAAATTACAACCATAGTTCTGACGCTGTCGCCAGCAGAACACGTCTCAAAAATCTTGTCAAGGATGGGACAAACCTCTCCCTTTGGATCTTGACGATAGTCTCCTTGCTTGAAATTGGCCTTAAGGGAATTATGGAGGCTCTTGCAGCATAAGGCTCTTGGAAATTTGGGAACTTGAAGACTAGCTTGCCATGGAGATGGGTAAGCTTTTATAGATGGAGGAAGGGGAGTTGGGATCCCTATAATCATGGGATTAGCCCTATCATCAAGGAAGCTTCCATGAGAGGTGGAAAAACCACTTCCTCTCTATGGAAATATGTAGCCAAACCTCCCAACTCAAGATAGATATCAGTTCCTGGATCAGTTAGGACGAAACTTCCGCCATTTATTTTTAAAAAACATTCCTTAAATTGGATGGCGCGAGTGCGACTCTGGGACAGAGTGCCAAATGGCACAGCCTCTTTGAAGGATTTTCCCCATTGGCGCGGGTACTGAACTGGCTACCCGCGCCAATGCAAAAAGGGCCATTTTTAGGGTTTTTCACAAGGAGATTTCTTCAGGGTAATGAAATATCTTGTTTAGAGGGATGTCATGGAAGTGGTTTCAAGCCATGTTACTGCTCACAGGTCACAAAATGAGCCTTCCAATGTGCGGGACGGGGATTGCAGGGACGGTGACAAATTACTGTGTAACAGATGCCCCCTAAAGCATGAGGCCCGATAGAGAGAGAGGGGTGAAATGCTTTATGAGAATGTGTCCAACTGAAAACTCCGCCGTCGGAAAACCTGCGTAGAGAAATACAACTAATGTCTCAAATACATGATATATACGTGGTATGGGCGCAGCCATCCATAACAGAGTATGTAATAACCTAGATCCGAGGCATGGACACAGCCATCCAGTGAGGATCGGTAAATAGACTCAGGTATGGTCGCAGCCATCCAATCAGTGAGTCATGTAACTAATTATAATAATCCACAAAATCGCAGCCTGGATTACAACAGACACAATCCAGGGTCTTGCGCTCCATCTCGACCCGAACACAGTACAAGTCCAAGCATGCGAATATGTGGTGAGCCAATGTTGTGCGAGGAGCATCATGGAATTTATGACCAATGATGAAAGGTTGTTCGCAGAGGCAACGAGAGGTACACGATAATGACAATGGCCTCGGTGCCTATGGGTATAATCGCGCACGAATCCGACGAAGGCCGCGTCGAACACCGTCGAATCCCTCGATGGGGACGATGACAAAAAACCCCACGTCGAATGCGAAGAACCTGCCATTGAGGCATGCAGGCTCCAAGGTACCAGAAAGGAGTCTCTAGATTAGCTTCCTGGATAATGAGCTGGTGTCGACAGGAAGTGACCTTGATCGAAGGTGGGCCATAGTGTTTCCCACATCATCGACACGAGGCAGAGGAACATAATGTCTTTGTGAATCACGATCAGATGAGAATCAGAGGAAGGTTGGTACTTGCAGAGGTCAACTTCTCTTGAACATATTGGCGGCACGACAGAGGATTTGGCAGTATTTGACATCAAAAGATCAAAGGTCATTACGACGAGGCAACGAGAAGATGAGAGGTCAAAAGGGATTACCCAAACCCATGGAGGCAAGCGAAAAACGATATGAGATGTCCCCAATCCGACACGAATGCAGACAAGTGCCATGTTCAAGAGCGACATACTGCCGACACGAAAATGATGTTGGTTCCATTTTCCCCACCATCCTGGTGAGTACCTCTTTATTTTTACACAAGCTTGAAGAGGATACCATATGCTTGTCATTTAAGTCCGTTCTTCGGACGAATCCATCCTAGTACATTTAACGAGCCCTAGGAAGGAAAAACTCGAATAACGTCATTACAACTGAACCCAATGTCATTAGGTTTTAATGAGTCTGACAAAGGAAGAAATCGGTGTCTTTTCATGTTTAGAGAGTTTGAAAAGACAGCGGAAAAGTAAACTCCAACAATCCCTTTTCGTAAATAGTTCCTCAGACCTGAAAAGGTAGAAAACAATATCTGAGAAAACCTCCTAGTCGTGATCGGCTAGGGTATTCCTTTTTCGTAAATAATCTATCCCAGCCCGAAAAGGGGTAAACGTATACTGGGTAGATGTCGTTTTTGGGCCACTTTAACGAGATCGAAACGACAAGGGCCTCGACAATCTTTTCATGTTTAGAGAGTCAAAAAAGAGCTGAAAGGTGACTCCTCCTGGAGGAACGAGTGGTATAAAGGGTAGCTACTGGTTCCGGTAACGGTGGAACTGCTCAGAACATGATAAAAGTCAAGAGGCTAGCTAAAAATACCACTCATCGCAGCGGTTCCTCGGGAATGGGTAAAACAACCAAGTGAAGGCATATGATCGGCCAAGAAAATAGTGACAATGGAGTGAGAAAACCAAGGCTCATCTGGCAAAAATAGGCTGATAAAATGGAAATCACAAGAGGTAAAATGGGAATGGTTTCATTTTTACACAAGCTTGAAATCAAAAAAATTTGCTTGAAGTTGGTTTCATTTTTACACAAGCTTGAAACAAAGATAAACTATGCTTGAAACTGGTTTCATTTTTACACAAGCTTGAAACGGAAACAAACTATGCTTGAAAAAGTAAGCATGCCCCCAGCATAGTGACTCAATTCGAGGTACATGCCCCCCAAGCTTTAGTCCATATGAAAGGCAGATGGAGTGAAGGTTGAGGTCTGAATAAAAGTTCTATTTGGTGCCTAGGGGCTGTCAAAGACTCGAATTGAACAGGAAAGTGTTTCATTATTTTAACGAGGTTGACACATTAAAAGAACTATCCTCAGGACACCTTGTTTCATGGTTTAAGGAGCTTGGCACAAGACAAGGAACTCTGCTCCAACAACCTGGTTTCATTTTTTAAGGAGCTTGACACAGGAAAAGAACCATGCTCCGACCA
This sequence comes from Pinus albicaulis, assembly GCA_034641835.2. Taxonomy (NCBI): domain Eukaryota; kingdom Viridiplantae; phylum Streptophyta; class Pinopsida; order Pinales; family Pinaceae; genus Pinus; species Pinus albicaulis. The sequence continues at coordinate 1,175,159,066 of CM076583.1, forward strand.
GACCTCATCATAATGAATAAGAATTCATGCCATCTAATAGTTCCACTCTTGATGGAAGGAAAACATCCTGGAAGTCAAGACCCAATGCCCCCAGCACACTATGCACGATGGCATTATCACTGAGTATAGGCACGGGGTAGGTAGCCACATATTTGACCTGCGGTGGGGTAGATACCACGAGTGGATAAAAAACAAGAAGGGATGATGGCAGACCAGTTACCACATCAGGACCAAAGAACGAAAGTTGATCAATGGTCACGATCCATCCTTCATGTGGAAAACAGACCACACGAAAGAGGGAAGAGACAAGCGCTCCCATGGCATAGGTGTAATCGTGCCCCAAAAGCAGATTAAAATCCAAGGGGCCTAGAACAACCATCACACCCATATGGACGGTTTTACCTCCCAAAGTAACAGGTAACCTTGGAAGGATCCCTAACGGTTGACTCGTTCTTTTGTTAAACGCCAACAGATTCTACGTAACAGGCGCAAGCGGCGGCGAACCGAAAGCTTGCCAGGTAGTTGAGGATAAAATACTAACAGATGCGCCTTCATCTATAATGGTGTTGGGTACGACCAGACCAAAATCCTGTACTGTGATCTCGAAAGGCACATAAGACGGAAGGCGGTATCCCACAAATCGACTCCAATCAAAGGAAGCGACCAAACTACTCGGAGGGGCTACCATCGAACCAAGATGGTCTTCCCCTGGTGTTATGAAAGAAGAAGAAGAAGCATCCTCCACGACCTCCATATCGAAGTTGGGAGGGGAATCCTCCGGGACCCCCATTACGGGAAGCAGAGGAGTAGCTTCTTGAGTTATAGGGACAGAAGAATCTTTCTCCAAGTCCGAGGAATTTGAAGAAACAAGAAGAAACTAAGGGGTGTGAGATCCACTCTCCACGGAAAAGACCTGGTGCACCGTAGAAGGGACCAGATCAACCGATCCCACGACCAATGGTTGGTGGGGAATGGATTTCTGAATTTGAATTTCTGGAGGAGATGAATCTTGACCGATGGTAGGATCAGCTAGTGGAGGACTCAAAGAAAGTTGTTTGTAACCAGCCGGAAGGCACGGCTTAGAAACAACCGAGTTGTCCAAAACTCGCTTGGCTTCATCCATATACGGACAAAGGTGAATGGCATGGTGCCCTTCACACAACTTACAGGGATTGGTAATCTTACCCTGCTTGTTAAGATTTTTACCAGCAGTAGCCACAGATGTGCCCCCAACCTGAATCCCAGAAGCCAAGGGCAACGGCGGGCGACCATTGGACCATACTTCGAGCACCTTGGGAATGCCAAGGCAGTCTCGAAGAAGATGGTCTCCCGTACACAACATGCAAGGGAACTTGAATTTCCATGGAGGGTTGGAAGGTTTATCAAGAGGAGACTTCTTAGGCGCAATAGCCGCAAAGCTAACCTCTCCTTTATCGAACTTCTTCTTCTTTGCCTTCTTCTTCTTCTTCTTAGCCACCTGGTTACTCGAATCCAGACTTTCACCAAGCGAAGTAGAAGAGGAGGACGCAGAAACAGGTGAAGAAGGGGAGATGTCCACCTTGGAATCAACATGATGTTGTTCAGGTGGAGGAATTGATTGAACAGTAGCCGAGACATTCGAGACCACAGAGGTTGAAAACAACCAAACAGGCAACCCAACAGTTAACCCAGGAAGGGACAACGTTGCCATATAAGGAGCACCAACATTTCCAAAAGGAGGAAACGGACCAGGATTCCCATCGGAGGGGATTCCTTGGTTGGTGAACTCCGGAAAAGTTGCCATCAAAAATGATCTTCAGAACAACACCCTAAGGAAACTAACTTTAACCAGGAATATTTCGTGGGCAGTTAATTTTTAAAACATTGAAACAAAACTCTACCGTTTCATCTTTTAAGAGTCAAGAAACTGGCAAAAGGTGACTCTATCACTTTCAGATTGGAAAAAAGCGTGAAAGGACAAGCGCTTGATGATCTTTTCAAATTTAGGGAGTCAGTAAAGATCAAACCGACTACTCAGGAATGCTAGGCAAAGGGTGTACCAAATAACCGTGAACTGCAATATACACCTTGGTTTCAAAATGAAAGAGAAATCAACCAAGGAATTAACGTACGTGCAGGTAATCTCCCTGAATGCTGTGTCCGGTGTATCACGGGTATAGGGCGGCAGACTCGGCTTCCTATGGATAAAGGGTAGAAACCTAGTGGAGTCTCCCTTTATATACGCGACGGTACGGGGAGCACAAGTCCGTACTAGTGATGTCTAAAGCCAAGAGGTGAACGACAGCTACTAGGTTTTAAGACGCCAGAACACGTCTCTAGCCTAGACCACTAAATGTTGCGTTAATGTTTCAATGCTTCCTTAGGTAAATTGAGGAAATTTTATGGTTGATCTTCAATTTTGTTTCGGTTTCAAGGCCCTACCGTATGTCATATGACAATCTCTTGTATGCAGCTATATGAGAAAAGAAAACTTTTCAATTCGATGAATGCTATCTAGTTAAGGGAAGAGCTTCAAACAACGATGCAACATAAAACAACACCGCAAATGAAATCTTTTCCAAACTTGATGACTTTCACTATCCAAAAGTAATTTCAAACATTCAACGATGCGAATAATGCAATGTAATCTATGAAAAATCCTCTTTTCTGAAAACTATGCAATTGTAATCTATGCACAATTTCCTTTTCTTTTTCAAATAATAAGAATGCACTCAATGCATTTTTCGATGAAATGAGAATCTACTCAATGCATGCTTTCAGTGAAAGAGAATGCACTCAAAGCGATTTCTAGTTTTCAATCATTAAACAATGTAATCTAAGTTCAATGATGGATCTCAAAAAATACTTTTCAATGCAATGTGATCTAATGCATTTTAACAAAAAGAACACTTTGGGATGAAAACTAAATAAACGCAAATCTTCTTAATGAAGGATGAATGCAAAAGAGATGTAAAAAAACACTAAGAATGCAATCGTTGTTTCAAACACTTTGTCACGAAATCCCTCAAAAGGCGACAAGACATATGAGGTCAAACACAAAGGGGACTTCCAAAGCAAGAGATCAAAACAAGGCATTCATTCCCTTTTACATCAAACAATCATGGAAATAAGACATTTCAAACAATTTGCAATGTAATCTATGCTCATATAAAGGAAAGACCGGAAGGGAAAGACACACTGGTGAAGGATTTAGGGAAAAAATCTCAATTTTCACACACCCTGAAATTGGCTCGACTTGTACATTGACAACTAGCGCCAAATGGCGTGACTTGCACACTAACAACTAGCGCCAATGGCCAATTGGCGCGGATTGCTAACTGACAACAAGCGCCATGGGTTGCTAACTGACAACAAGCGCCAACGCCTGAAAATGAAAAAACAAAGAATTTCTCCCAACCAAGACCAGACTCACCAATTCAAGCAGAATCTCCAAGACTCAAATGAACCATGTGATCTAGGCTCAAAGCGAGACACACACAGATCAAGCTTAGAAAGCTCAAAACAGAGTAAACCCTAGTACCTCACAGGATTAGCGCGACTGTGAGGCTGAAACTAGCGCCAGAAAGGAATTGGCGCGGGTAATACACAAGCAACCTGCGCCAATGGGCGCGACTGTCAAGCTAAAAAGCGCGCCAGTCGAGTTTCCTAGTCAAAAATAAAAAAGAGAAATCCAACAAGCAGACCAGTGATGATCAAGCTATCAAAAAACCAAATTCACAGAAAGAACCAGTCCAAAAGAGTTGATCAAGAAAGGAGAATCAAGAATCAACCAAAAAGGCAAGACAATGCTCCAAGTGTTCAGTTTACAAACTAAACCGGAGATTGACTGAAGTAGCTTTGATCTATTTCGCAATTGCAGAGCAAAAGCATTTCGAAGGCTATCTGGCCAACTTCAGGCTCCGTCTATAGCTTATAAAACGAACGAAAACAAGCCAACGAATCCCCAGTATGGTCGCCAATTTTTTGTGGAGTTAAATCCCCTCTGCGGACAGAGGCGATCCCTACTAGCCCAGACCGGGTCTAGCAACAATCAATCACGCTATAGTGCAGGTTCCTAATTGCAAATAAACCAACTATCGATGAAGGCTTACCTGGAATCCAATGCAGTCGTTGTAGAAGAGGTGGCACTCCCGTTCCTCAATTCTGGCAGATCACGATCCCCACTATCTCCGTGATGGGAAACCTGCATATGCGAGAAACAAAAAAAACGCAAGCGTAAAATCTAGTAGATGCAACTATATGTCAGTCAGAAAGGACATAACTCATCATCGTAAATAACAACAAGAGTGGAACCATAACCAATAGTCATTCATTAATAATCAATCAAAGGAAAATTACAACCATAGTTCTGACGTTGAATTCTCCTTCGGGGGGGTCGCCAGTAGAACACGTCTCGAAAAGCCTGTCAAGGATGGGACAAACCTCTCTCTTCAGATCTTGACGATAGTCTCCTTGCTTGAAATTGGCCTTAAGGGAATTATGGAGGCTCTTGCAGCATAAGGCTCTTGGAAATTTGGGAACTTGAAGACTAGCTTGCAATGGAGATGGGCAAGCTTTTATAGATGGAGGAAGAGGAGTTGGGATCCCTATAATCATGGGATTGGCCCTATCATCAAGGAAACTTCCATGAGAGGTGGCAAACCACTTCCTCTCTATGGAAATCCATAGCCAAACCTCCCAACTTCCAGGAATGGAATATCGGTTCTAGATCCCGAGTTAGAATGAGAACTTCCGCCATTTATTTTTAAAAAACATTCCTTAAATTGGCTGGCACGATTGCGAATCTGGGACAGAGTGCCAACAGTCGCGGCCTCTTTGAAGGATTTTCCCCATTGGCGCGGGTACTGAACTGGCTACCCGCAACAATGCAAAAAGGGCCATTTTTAGGGTTTTTCACAAGGAGATGTCTTCAGGGCAATGAAAGCTCTTGTTCAGAGGGATGTCATGGAAGTGGTTTCAAGCCATGTTACTGCTCACAGGTCACAAAATGAGCCCTCTAATGTGCGGGACAGGGATTGCAGGGACGGTGACAAATTATTGTGTAACACCTAGTTAGTGGGCTAAAACCCCATGGGGTTGTGGCATGAAAGTAATAATTGGTTGTGGTCATTGAATTGTTAATAATTAATAATTTTTTAAGCTCCTAAAATCCCTCCAACCTTCACTTGTTGAATACCCTCTCAACCTAAGCATTTATATAAATTGTGACCCCCATATCCTCCTCATGTATGGATTTCTACTTATAATAGGCCATCATGGAATTTTCACTATAATTTTTAAATTTTTTTTTTTTTTTTTTTTTTTTTTTTTTTTTTTTTTTTTTTTTTTTTTTTTTTTTTTTTTTTTTTTTTTTTTTTTTTTCTGCGAAGCTTCAGATGCTAAAACTAAAAACCCATTTGGGCAAAATCCTTATTAAGCTCGTGTCCGAATTTTAGATATTGGTTCACTATATTTTCATATATATGATCTAAGGAAGTTAGGGTTTTTGTAGGATCCCAAATTTCATGTCAAACAGGTGACATTGGGAAAATCATCCTAAATTTCTCTCTATGCATTGGATTCAAATTTTGTAAAAATCGATAAAAAGAGGACGGGTTGTAGTTTGTTGTGTATCCTTTTTAGGAGCAAAGGTTGAAACAATGACATGTGGCACTTTGTACAAGTTCTCTCTACTAAATCAGTCTATAATCAATTCATTGTAGGAGATTGGAAATAACTATTTCTTGAAGAATCCAACGTTGATCAGACCTACGGGGTTCGAAAGAGGAATCATAGGGCTAACACCAGATGAAATTTTAGACCTTGGAGATATTAAATTACACAGATACAACAGATTCAATATCGAGCTTCTAGAAGGCAAGAAAAAATATGCATTCAAGGATCACTACAGTAAGGACAACACATCAACATTCAAGGGTAAGTCTACTAAAACAACGTATGTATGACTAGTGTTTGAATTTTAATTTTAATATCATCTCCGACATGTGTTTTTGTAGGACAATGTAAGTATTTTGTATGTATGTTTTATTGGGTTTTTTTCATAACGTATTTACATTTGAATTTTGAATATTTCTCTAACATATGGTTTATAGAACATTGTAAGTATTTTTTTTGTATATTGGTTTGGGTCTTGCACTTGCAGGAACGAGGACACAATAGGACAACTCATACACATACTATAATGACAATGCAATGCCAAAGTACCATTACTTGAAGCAAGCATGACAATACCTCAACAACTGTTAGTGTTCAAAGAAGAAATGTCAAGTCAAGTATCACGTCGTGTCAAAAGTCAGTATTGTAAAAATCATCATTCTAAAATTGTAAAAGAGTCATTATTGTAAAAGAGTCAATCTTCCTAGAGTTGGAGAGGCATTGTTGGGAGATATAAGTTTCATTGTTGGATAATGTTATGGTTGGGTTGCAGGTTATAGTGTGATTGGGTGATTGGCCTAGTTCAATAAAATCATTGTGAATCATATTGTATCGTGGATCATTGTCCTTGGTACGGGAGTTCACACTCTTGTCTTATTTCTGATCATTATAGGGTGGCATGGAGGTGCTAGGTTGGTGCATGAAGTCACCTATAGGTTGGAGCCTGTGAACACTTCAGGGTGTTAGGTTGGTCTAGGATGTCGGGGCATCCATTCAGTTGACTACTGAAGAAACTGGGGCTTTGGGTCATCCTTCCAGTGGGAGCTGGAGAAGAATGCTTTCTATAATTCTAGGAAGTTGTACCTTTCATTTTAGTCGCGGCTGAAGATTAAATAATTTATTAGAAAAGCATTTGGTGGTTTTTGACCCAAAGGAGGTTTTCCACCTAAAATTCGTGTGCCTATTGTGTTCTATTGTTAAATGTTGTTACTGGATAGACATCAAGAATAATTGAATATTAACTAATGCTATGAAAATATTTAAAAAGTGCTAATTGATAAGAAATATTGATTCACCCCCCCCTCTTAGTATTTCCAACATCATCATTGTCGGAGATTATAACAATATTATTAGATACCTCAACCTTTTCTCATTCGCAACATATTTCAAACTAAACTCAATATACCATAGAATTATGAATTACATGTCCATCATGAAAAATAAACAGGCCATGCATGTCCTTAGAGACCTCAACTCTTTAGTGTATTTGTTAGCCAAACATGCAATTCTTATCATTGGAAATTTTGATGGTATACAAAACCATGAGAGAGGTTTTAGTCCCATAAATTAAATGCATGCCCATAAAAAAATTTTAAATTATTTTTAACTCCTCCCCCACGCATCTCAAATCATTAGAGGCCTCAATGTGATGATGATAAGGGGTGAAATCTTGTCATAAAATACTTAAAGTCCTACTTTGCTCCTCTGCAATTTGCCATAACGAACTAGTACAATTCTTAGATGGGAGTTCATGTGCTAGCTTGCGTGTAGCATGTGCAATTAGATATTCCCATGGCTCTAATTCCAACCCACTTCCCTTGCATCATCAAAATAAAACAACCTCATTGCTTGTTGATAGATGCAAATGACAAGAAAAATCATTCCATTATAAGTTTCCTACAACTTAGGAGCCATCCACAGTCTACCCAAGTTTTATTTCCTGTAGTTTCATTAGATTTGTTAAAGGCAACGATCGCCCTTTGACCCCTTCAATCTACTAGTTTAAAAATCTCCCTCAATCTTTGTGCCTAGTACCAAATCATGCCTGATCTACCCCAATAATTATCTAGTATCCCAAGGATGCAACAACTATCAAGATGGCAACCAAGAAAGGCCGAGATAGATTATCGCCTAAACAAATTTAACGCAAGGATACATTAGAGGTAATAGATCTTGCTTCTCTCCACAAAAAATTGGATCAATTATTGGGTCAAGTGAACATGATTTTGAAAATATTGTCAACTCAGAAGAGCTAGATTCAAGGTCTAGGAGAGGATATTCTTCGAATTTATGCCCAAGTGGCCTTAGTTCATATTTCTCATTGGAAAGGAGAACAGTGAGAGAAACTCATAGACTCTACAACCAACTTAGCATAATCTAATACACCTATATTTCCAAACTTGAATAGGTATCAAAAGAAAACATTATAATTTTAGATGATAGTTTGTTTTGCAACCTTCATTTTTGGGAATTGATCAAATGTTGTAAAATTCTAGGAGTCTTCTATAATACCACACTTAAAAAATAGTATGGATGTATGTAAGTGGAGATTGGTATAGAAGAGATGATAGACTCGAGTTATGGGTTATATATGAACAATTCAAAGATAATCAACTCTTCCACTTTTTTATTGTAAACTATTGTGTAAGGAGCATATATTTTGCTCATACAAATTTATGTAGTTACTTATTGTCAAAAAGACAAAAAAGTCTTATGTATCCTTCTTTAAAATTGAATCCCAAAGAAAAAAAATCCAAAATTATAATAATTCTAAATATGATTATTATTTATTATGAGAAATATATTTTATTATGATTATCATTTGAGAGTGGAGATTTCCATTGTTATTCATATTGTCAAAATTTTCTAGAAGTAAACTATGTAGTAGATTAACCTTGTCTAACATTTTGGGTGGACACTCCACCCATTATCAAAGACCAAAAAACTAAAAAATAATGACACATAATTAATCCATTATATAGTTTTCTTCGAAATATTAGAACAATATAATTATAATGTTTGAATTATTTAGACATAAATGGTAAAATAAATTCAAAAATTTTAATTTTTAAATAAATATTATATAAAGAAATAAAATAAAAAACTATCATAGAAAAAAGTATTGAAAGCAAAATTGAATAATTTTTTTTTTTTTTTATATATATAGATGTTATCAAAATTAATTAGAATATGTTTATGATACTATTAAATCATAATACTATTCAATTTTAAAAATATATAAAAGAAACAAATTAAATGTTAAATTTTTTTTTTTTTAGAAAGTATTTGTTAAGTTAGAAAAATAAGGCGGGGAGAAATACTTTAGTGACCATAAAGATAAAGATAATGGGTTAAGATTTTGTAATTTTTTATATATCAATGTAAGAAATAAGTTTTAAAAATATTAGTTTTTTATTTTAAATAATATTAAATTTATTAATAAGAATTTAGTAATATTTAAAATTTATATTATAAAAATAAATGATATAGTCAAAGGATTTTAGTTTGAGTAGTTTATTGAACAATTTGTTTTCTGGAGAGATATATTGTAACATGTCCATTTGTAGCATATTTGAAATAATTGTATTTTGTGTTATAGCAGTAGTCTATATTTGGAAATTATCCATTCACATTTTGGTTAAAAAATAAAATTAATAATAAATAATATAAATATTTTAAAATAAATTAAACTTTTTAAATCCAAATACCCTTTTAAAAAGGATCATCAAAATCTTGTTCAAACCCCAAATTACCCTTAGCCAATTCTTTAGGCCGTCCAAAGATAAGAATGACCCTATGCTTGGCCTAGGAGGCTATAAGATTCTTTACTTCTGTGGAATGTCTTAGATAGGACAAACTAAGAGATTATTTTAAGCTCGCCTTAAATAACACATGGTTGATACCTACCATAATTGTATCACTAAATTTTCCATCACTGGACATACCCACTAGACCAAACATTTAATTTGTTTTGAAACAACTAAAATCTTAGCCTATACCCCCTTCCACTTGAACCATGTCATTAGGGAACCTCTTGAAATCGAAAATGACCTTAACAACTTTAATCAGGAAGGTGGAATCAACTAAGTCATCCTTGGAAGCCTACTATCCATTTTATGTCCTCTAAACCTTATTCCATAATTTTTATGTCAATAACCCCCCTTCACCTCTTGCTTGATTCTCATATGTCCTTGTTTTCCCCCTCTTATTTCAATATTATCACCCCTCTCTTTTCTTTTAATCATTTTTGTTAAGATTTTTTTTCTTTTACTTAATCTAATCACTAGCTTGTATTCCATTTTAATTCCTCTCTAATCTCAATTAAAATTTTTCTTTATTCCATTCTTATTTTATTGTAATTTTAATGTAATTTCTTAATCTATTCCATCTCCTTAACCCAATAGTATTCTTTATTAATTAAATTCTAATATAAATTATTTTCTATTTTTTTTGTAAATCGGGGTTCTATTCATTCATAAAAAATGAAGTACATCAGTATCAAAATGAAGGTAGTCTCACTTCGGCCAGGTTTGTTGACTACCGCTAGCAGCAGATGACAAATAAACAGAAGTACAACTAGGGACACAATCCATAAATTAGTAGGCAAAAAGAACCAAAAGACAAATAAAACAAGTAAAACACATGTAACCATGCTCAATCATCATATGTAATAGAGGCAAGATTATTTGATCCAGTCCCTGGAGTAGGAGGGGGGTGCTAGGTGCATTGGACATGCTACTCAAAATGATCCATCCATGTCTCCATCTTTTCCACCTTCTCATATAGAAAATTATGTCTATGCCAGACCACCATGACTCTCTCCTTTACATGACATTGGAAGTAATGCAATTGGTTGAGTGTAGCAATGACAACTTCATGTTCTTCTTTCATATCCTTATCATGATTTTCCAATCGATACAAGATAGATTGGACCAAGTCCCGACAATTCTTGGAGTAGTGATGCCTTCTAGCAGTCCCTATATATCCAGACCAATGCATCTTACCTCGTCCACCAGTGCCGCCATTTAACGTCACACTGCCCAGCCTCCCAATCCTCGTTGCTCACCCACCTCGAGCTGATCTTAAGCCTCCCATGCCACCACGAATCCTTGAGATCGCCCGACCCAAGATGCCAGCAGTTCTTCCCCCCCGTGTGGGGCACTTAGGTGCTTGAACTGCCATGCCCACCTGCAAATCCTTACGTTGCCCACTCCCGCCTAGCCAGAATTCCTTTCAACTAGGTTGTGGAGCGGGTGTTGCTCATCATGGGTCACATTATAGAAAATACAAGAACACCAACTAACAACGTTACCACCCAATTCACAAAATTTTGAAGCTGATCATTTTTCTGCCCTGATTTTTCCCAAGGAAATTAATGATGAGGAACATCTGACCCCTATCTTCAGCTCGAATAATTACAAATAAAACTGCCACCAGGAAACACACCAAGTAAACCATAATTTTTCTAGCACCTTTGATAGAGGAAGCAACAGGAAACAAATACATAGGCTAAGTAACGAGACAACTAACCACCAACCCAATAGGCACGAACCCCCCCTAAAAACCGACAGTCATAAAAAAATTAGGAGAATTATCCCCCCATCAACCCAAATAACTATTCACCCAACAATCAGTCGTGGGTGGCCACCGAAAAGATATGAAGATACAAGACCCCAAAAGAAAACCAGTTGACAAGATACACAAACGCCCCCACAGACATAAGAAGAGTCCAAGAATAGAATTGAAAAGCAATACACCAAAGGTATCAAGGGACGACCTGATAACTAGACAAAGATCATGTAAACCTATAAAAAAATAAAGAAACCATGCATAGGAAAGGGAACTTAGCATTTTTGTAACCCATACGTTGAGGAGGAGACACCGGCTACAAAATCGCCACCAATCCCATGCATGCCACCAGTCAGAGAAACCAGTAAGACCCCATGAGCTCAATCCTCGAACATATAGCCACCAAATGATCACGACATAATACCACACCTGGAGATCAATGATCGCCATATACCAATGGCTCGGACCCTCTCGCAATCCCAACAAGACTGATTGAAAATTCATACGCCACACCTTAGCTTCCCCCGTAGTGCTAACACGATGGGAGGACGATATGTTCGACCTCCACACCATCTTCCAGGTGTTCACCATCATAACTGTTAGGTCCCTATATACTTGGTGTAGTCCCTTATTGTTGATAGTGTAGCCCCCTACTTGTTGTTGTTGTACCCCTTTAGTGCCCATATTGTTATTATTGTGCCCCATAAAACCCCACTATTGTTATTGGTGTGCCCTTACATTATTATTGTTAGGTCGGCTAGGATTATATTGTGACCCCATGTACTCCTATATATAGAAAGGAGGTTTTTTCATTTGTATCATTCAAGAATTTTTCATTTATGTAATGTAAAAGAGGTTTCCACCTTGAAGTGGCTAATTTCTAAGGCGTTGATCTCTCTTTTCTTATATTTTTGGAGCTGGTTTCATAACATTTGGTATCAGAGCTTTGGATTCTAGGGTTTTGCTGCTTCAAACAGATCATCGTGGAATTTTCGCTATAACGTTTTTTCTACGAAGGTTCAAAAGCTAAAAAAGACACACATTTGCGAAGAAATCCTGAGGAATGTCATGTAAAAATTTCAGATCTTAGTTCACAATATGTTCAAAGATATGACTTTTGGAAGTTAGGGTTTTGCAGGCTCCCGAATTTCATCTCAAAGAGGTGACCTTGGGAAAATCGTCATAAATTTCACTCTAAACATCGGATTGGAATTTTGTAAAGACTGGGTGAAATTACACTGACTTTAGTTTCTTTTGTATCAATTTCAAAGCCGAAGGAGGAAATAGTGACACGTGGTGCATTGTACAAGTTCGCTTTACTGAACTAATCCATAATTAAGACATTATGGGAGATTGTGCATAACTTTGCCTTGAGTAATCCAAATCAAGTCAGACTTGTGGCATTGGAAAGAGGAATCAGAGGGATAATACAGAGTAGAAATTCAGATCTTGAAGATCTGAAATAACAGAGGTAAATTAGGTTCAATATGGACCTCCTAAAAAGAAAGAAAAAGGTGTGTATTTTTTAAACAAGTTTGCATAACATTTGTTTGAAAAATCAGTTTGAAGTGATTCCAAGGGAATATTGAAGCATAGATATCAGTATTGAGTTATATAATGCCTCCAAAAAATAATTCCACACCCATTAATCCCTCATAAAGCTTTACTATGATGCATGAAGAGGAAGAATTGTAGTATGATATATCAAAATTATGGTACCAAGTGCAACAAATTTTGATCTTACAAAGAGCAATCAAAGATGACATATATGGTTTAAAAGAAGAAATGAAGGCTAAGTTGGATGGTTTGAGTGATCAAATGAAAGCTAATATGGATGATAAATTAGTGAAATATCACATCGAGCATCAACAACTAGTTCTCCAACTCTCAAAGGATATCCTAACCTTGGTACAGAATTGAATGAATCAACAGGAAGATCGACATCATGAAAGAAGTTCTGAAGTTGTCACATAAAATTTTAAAAAAAAAAAAAAAAAAACTATGAAATCGATCAATTTCAGAGTATCTCAGCAAGTGGAAGAACTTACCCTTTTGAAGATTCCACATGGGAGGTTGAGAATTTTATATAGAAGCATCAATAAATAATCAAGCGTTGAGGACAACACTTTAGGTCCCTATATTACTAGTGTATTCCCTTATTGTTTTTAGTGTGGCCCCATTATTGTTATTTTTGTACCCCTGTAGTCCCCATATTGTTATTATTGTGCCCCATAAAACCCCACTATTTTTTATTGTTGCGCCCTTACATTATTATTGTTAGGACGGCTAGGATTATATTGTGACCCCATGGACTCCTATATATAGAAAGGAGGTTTTGTCATTTGTATCATCCAAGAATTGTTCGTTTATGTAATGTAAAAGAGGTTTTCCCCTCGAAGTAGTTGATTTCTAAGGTGTTGATCTCTCTTTTCTTCTATTTTTGGAGCTGGTTACATAACAATAACCCACGCGTCCGGATGTCCTCAATGTTCATCACCACCATCGGGGAAATTATTTTATAACTTAATTTAAGTTAATCTAATCTATTAAAATTTTACCCTTGTCAATTTAATTTAATTTAATATAATTGCAATTAGATTTAACCCTCATCACTTTAATATTAATATTTTCTAATTTAATTTATACTTTCTTAATATAATTTATTTACTTAGTACATTTTAATCTACTATTTGGTAATCTTATTCTAATTTAAACTATCATATTTTAATATAATTTAATTTTAATTTACTATTATCTAATAATTTAATATAAATAGTTAACCCTCATCACTTTATTTCCCCAAAATATGTTATTTATTTTAATATAAATAATTAACTATTTTCTCAATATATTCCAATTTGACTAGAATATATTTTTACTAATTTATTCTCATTTAATTCAACTTTATCCTTCTTTTATGTTACCCAAATCCTCTTAATTAATTTTGTTAATTTTTTTCCTTCCTAATTTTTTGTTTTTGTTTTTATTTATTTATTTATTTTTTTTATTTTTTTTATTTTTTTTCCCTTTCTTAATCTAACTCTAATTTAATCTATCCCGGATATAGGTTACAAGTGGAGACCGTAGGCAATGATGAGCTCCATGACAAGCAGCTTTAGAGAATTTATGGCGGGAGGATGGCGACGCATCCCACCTATCATCACCATATGTCACATTCTCTTCATAAGTTGGGGTGGTTGGACGACAAATAATTCACATTCAATGTTGCATTGGGTAGAGAGATTGAGGTTAATTCCATAGGGGGTTGTTCAACTTGTCATTTGTAGCATCAATAAAGGGGAAAATTTTAGAGGAGACAAAAGAGAGAAATCATGTCCGACAACCATGGTCCATGAGCATGGTCATCCCAGGAGAGGAGGAAGAGGAAGAGGCTGTCAACATCTGCCACCATGGCATGGTCCAAGAGAAAAACAATTTGATGAGGACATTTCATTACGCATCAAACAAATGATTTTTGAGATGGAAGTAGAAGAGATATGAAACACAAGTGATAGTCATTAGGCAATGAGGAACTTGCCTTAATTACACTTGAAATATCATGACGACATTCTGAGGGTGGTGGATAAGCGAGTCATTGATTTAGATTGTCATCTTGTCCAGGCTAGGTTTGCATTGCATATTTTGGTTGGTTCTCTGGGAATTCATTTCCCTCCACCACCCTCACCTTTTGTGCCTTATAATTTCTTATATATTTTGGACTCCTCTTCTTCGAATCCTCTGATCTTGGTGTCTCAAGGTGCAAAACCACCCAGTCCTTAGAAGTTGGAGCTTACAAGAAGGGAGGACAAGACCTCTGAAAAATTAGGACTATTGGGCAGTGATGGGAAGGAGTGGGCCACTGGAAGCAGGGAAACAATAGATGGAAATTAAAAGGAAGATATACGTAACAATATGCAAACAACAATTTTGGAGGAAAACTAGTGGAGTGGGAAATACCATCATGGCTGAAGGAAGCCAAGATAATTCCTTTAATCAATTCTCAGCATGTACAGAAGTGTTATCAGGAATCAAGAAAGTTTTTTTTAGTCTCTTTTTTTTTGCATCTTAACTATTTTTTTGTTGTTAAAATATAGTTTCAAGAACTCGGGGAGACCATCAGGTTTCCCATCTATGGGCATATGGTCTTCCCCAGACTTGGCTCAGTGCTAGTTTCAGGTTAGACAAGTCCTTTTGTTTCTTGAAATTTTTTAATCTAGACAAGGTCGTCGATGATTCTACATGCCTTTACTCTGTAAATTCTTATTAATCTAATGAAACCTTGCTCACAGAATAGAAAGAAAAAAAAAAACAAACATATAATTTAATCTATATTTTAATTCTTTTTCAATATTTTAATATAAATTATTAACCCTCATCTCTTTAGTATCAATTTGACCATCATATATTTTATTATTTTAACATATCCAGTTGACCCTCAAATCATTAATATTTAATATTAGTGTACCATAATATAGTATTGTATTGTATTATTGGAGTAGTATTTAACTACGACTTTTTGGAGTTTCCAACATATTTCTAGCCAGAATATGACGGAAATATTTGTAGCCAAATGTTAGGTCCCTATATTACTAGTATAGTCCCTTATTGTTGTTAGTGTAACCCCCTTATTGTTATTATTGTACCCTTGTAACTCCCATTTTATTATTATTGTGACCTTAAATTATTTTTGTTAGGTCGGCTAGGATTACATTGTGGCCCAAAAGGGTTACATTATGGCCCCATGGACTCCTATATATAGAAAGGAGGTTTTGTAAATTGGATCATCCAAGATTTGTTCATTTATGTAATGTATTGGAGGTTTCCCCCTCGAAGTGGCTTATTTCTAAGGCATTGATATCTCTTTTCTTCTATTTTTGGAGCTGGTTACACAACATTTGGTATCAAAGCTTTGGATTCTAGGGTTTCGCTGCTCCAAACAGGTCATCGTGGAATTTTCGTTATAACTTTTTTTCTACGAAGTTTCAGAAGCTGAAATTTTTAGCGTGCGAAGCCGCAATCATGAGGAAGATTTTTTAAAAATTTCATAGCTTGGTTCGCAATATTTTCAGAGATATGATCTGTGGAATTTAGGTCTTTTTTTAGGCTCCTAAACAGGTCATCGTGGAATTTGCGCTATAACTTTTTTTCTACGAAGGTTCAAAATCTGAAATTCATATGGTACGAAGCTGAAATCCTGAGGAAATTCTTCACAAAAGTTCAGAGCTTGGTTCACAATATTTTTGGAGATATGATCTATGGAAGGTAGTGCTTTTTCAAGCTCCTGAATTGCATCTCAAAGAGGTGATTGTGGTAAAAGTTAAATAACTCTCTCTCTGGGCATCGGTTAGGAGTGCCGTAAAAATTGGTCACATTTACACAGATTGTAGTTTTGTCACTATCAATTTCAGAGACAAAGGACGAAACAGTGATACGTGGCAAGTCATACAAGTTTGCTCTACTGAACCAGTCCATAATTAGGTCATTGTGGGAGATTGGACACAACTTTTTCTTGGAGAATCCAAATCAGGTCAGACCTGTGGCATTCGAAAGATAATTCACAGGGCTACATCGGTACCAAAATTCAGATATTGAAGTGCTTCAATCACAGAGATAATCCAATTTCAATATCGCGCTCCTCAAAAGCAAGAAAAATGTGTGTATTTTTTTTTCTGAATTGCATAAGTCTTGTTTGAAGAATCAATTTTAATTGATTCCAAGGGCATATTGTAGAATAGATATCAGTATTGGGTTCTAAAAGATGCCCCGTAAAAATAATTCAACACCCAGTAAGCCTTCAAAAGGCTCTACTATGACTCATGAAGATGAAGAATTGCAACATGATCTATCAAAATTACAAGAGCAAGTGCAACAAATTTCACTCTCGCAAAGAGCAACAAAAAATGAAATTGAAGTTTTGAAGAAAGGTGTGGAAGCGAAGATGGATGGCATGGAAGCTGGCATGGAAGCTAAGATGGAAAACATGAAGAATGATCTAAAAATAGACATCGAAGGTTTGAAAAAGTTGATACAAGAAATGTTTCCTAATGGTGAAAAGATAGTAGAAGAACCTCATGATGAGAACAAAATAAATGTTAATCGTGATTTCATAAACTCTAATGTTGGCGGGAAGAACCACCATATTCCAAAAATGGATATGAGGAAGTTTGATGGAAAGGATCCTGTAACATGGATACTACAGATGGAGCAAAATTTTGATCTCCATAATGTGCAAAACACACAAAAGGTACGCATTGCAACTTTACATTTAGAACAAAATACATTTGTATGGTATCGATGGCTTTTCTCCAGTAAAAAAATTGTCACTTGGTCAATTTTTACGGAGGAAATGATAGCACATTATGAGGATACGAAGAGAAACACCTTCTTTAGCCAATTGATAAATCTCAAACAAAAGGGTTTAGTGGGGCAGCACATTGAAGACTTCCAAAAATTGAATATAAGGGTAACTAATATTCCAGAGGAACACAGGATCAATCTCTTCATAGGCACTTTAAAGGATAACATCCAACATGAAGTTCGTGTTTTGGAACCGGATTCATTGGAGAAGGCATTCAGGTTGGCAAGAAAAGTTGAATGTAAAATAATGGCGGCAAGGAAGCCTACCACTGAATTCTATAAAGAAGGAAGTGTTGCTACGCCTAGATTTCCACAACCTACAAGGTTGACACCACAACAATTGGAAGAAAAAAGAGTAAAAGGGCTTTTCTACAGTTGTGATAGAAAATACACTAAAGGTCATAAGTGTGCTGAGAAGAAATTATTTTACATAGATTGTGAAGAGGAAGAAGAAAATGAACAAGAAGAGGATATACACCGGGAACCAACCCTAGAAGAGGAAGAAATGAATCCGACCATATCGTGTAATGCACTGGCAGGAATTACCACTCCTCAAACTCTCGAGATACAAGGACAAATCAAGAAGAAAATTTGTCATGCCTTTTGGCCTTACCAATGCACCTTCTACATTTCAAGGGTTGATGAATTCCATTTTCAAACCTTCCTTAGAAAATTTGTGCTAGTATTTTTTGATGATATACTAATCTACAGCAGGTCTTGGAAGGATCATGTTGAACATGTTGACAGGGTGCTCAAACTATTGCGGGAGAAACAATTATATGCAAAAAAATCCAAATGTTTCTTTGGAGTACAAGAGGTGGAATATCTGGGTCATATTGTACCTCACGAGGGTGTTAAAGTAGACCCTAACAAAATTAAAGCCATTAAGGAATGGAAAGTCCCCACAACCATAAAGCAGTTGCGAGGATTTCTCGGGTTAACAGGGTATTATCGCAAGTTTGTTAAGAATTATGGGAGAATAGCAGCACCTCTAACAACATTATTGAAGAAAGATGCATTTTCATGGACTCCTGAAGCAACTAAGGCCTTCGAACGTCTTAAAGAGGCAATGTGCCTAGCACCGGTCTTAGCTACGCCAGACTTCACAAAAACCTTTATTGTGGAATGTGATGCCTCAGGAAATGGAATTGGTGCGGTTTTAATGTAGGAAGGAAGACCCATTGCTTTTGAAAGTCATCCAATCAAAGGAAATTATTTACAGATTCCTATTTATGAGAAGGAAATGTTAGCAATACTGCATGCACTAAAGAAATGGCGAACTTACCTAATGGGAAGACACTTCAAGGTAAAAACTGATCATGATAGTCTTAAACACTTTTTGGAACAAAGACTATCTTCAGAAGAGCAGCAAAAATGGGTCACGAAGATGTTGGGCTATGACTTTGAAATAATCTACAAAAAAGGAAAGCTTAATGTTGTTGCAGATGCACTCTCAAGAAAGAATGAAGAGGTGGAAGCATTGCTTTGTGCCATTTCTATTATCCAACCAGATTGGATAACTGAAGCAAGAGATGAATGGAAGAAGGACAAAGATGTATGGAGACTCATTCAAAAGTTGCAGCAAGATCCTAGTACATCTGATACATTTAGTTGGAAAAATGATTCCTTATGGTACAAAGATCGCTTATATCTTTGTAAGAATTCTCAACTAAAACAAAAGATTCTTTTGGAATTGCACACTTCTCCTTTAGGAGGACACTCAGGATTTTTAAAAACTTACCACAGGGTGAAGAAAGAATATTTTTGGGATGGCCTTAAATCTGATATTCAAAAGTTTGTGGCGGAATGTTTGGTTTGCCAGCAGAATAAAGTGGAGACAATTAAGACCCCGGGACTTCTACAACCTTTATCCATTCTAAGTCAACGTTGGGAGGAGATTTCAATGGATTTTATCACAGGTTTACCTAAGTCCGAAGGAAAGAGTGTCATCATGGTGGTAGTTGATAGACTTACCAAGTATGCACACTTTTGTGCATTAACTCATCCATTTAAAGCAAGTACAGTTGCTACTACATTTATGGACAGAATTCAAAAGCTACATGGAAGCCCAAGGGTTATTGTGAGCGACAGAGATCCCATTTTTACTGGAAATTTTTGGACGGAGTTATTTCTTTGTTTGGGTACTCAATTAGCTCATAGCTCATCTTATCATCCTCAATCTGATGGTCAAACTGAGATAGTAAATAAATGTTTGGAAGGATATCTTCGTTGTTTTGTATCTGATAAACAAACACAATGGGTCAAGTGGTTACCTCTTGCCGAATGGTGGTATAACACTTCCTTCCATACTGCAGCAAAAATGACCCCATTTATGGCACTTTATGGATATCATCCACCATCCATCACATCATCTTTAAGGGAAAATTCGAAGGTTCAAGCAGTGGAATATCACATCGAGCATCAGCAAGAATTTATCCAACTCTTAAAGGATAACCTGAATTTGGCACAAAATCGAATGAAACAACAGGAAAATCAACATCGTAGCGAGAGAAATTTTGATGTAGGAGATTGGGTATTTTTATGGCTACAACCATACAAACAAATGTCCTTCAAGCAAGCAAAGAAGGATAATAAATTATCGCCAAAGTACTATGGTCCTTACAAGGT
Source organism: Pinus albicaulis (assembly GCA_034641835.2). NCBI lineage: Eukaryota > Viridiplantae > Streptophyta > Pinopsida > Pinales > Pinaceae > Pinus > Pinus albicaulis. The sequence goes on from CM076583.1 coordinate 1,175,179,274, forward strand.
GTTGCAAAATATTGGTACTATGGCATACAAATTGGAGCTTCCTGCTTCTTTGCGAGTACATCCAATTTTCCATGTTTCATGCTTAAAGAAGGTTATCGGTGAAAATCTTCCAGTTCAAACAATATTACCAAAACTTGATGAGGAAGGAAAAATCATATTGGAACCTGAAGCGGTCATGGAAACAAGAACTCGAAAACTACGGAATCGATCAATTTCAGAGTATCTCATCAAGTGGAAGAACTTACCCACTGAAGATTCTACATGGGAGGATGAGAATTTTATACAGAAGCACCCAGAGCTACTCAAGCGTTGAGGACAACACTTTTTTGAAGGAGAGGGGCATGTTAGGTTTCTATATTACTAGTATAGTCCCTTATTGTTGTTAGTGTAACCCCCTTATTGTTATTATTGTACCCCTGTAACCCCCATATTGTTATTATTGTGCCCTTAAATTATTATTGTTAGGTCGGCTAGGATTACATTGTGGCCCACTAGGATTACATTATGGCCCCAGGGACTCCTATATATAGAAAGGAGGTTTTGTAAATGGTATCATCCAAGAATTGTTCATTTATGTAATGTATTGGAGGTTGCCCCCTCGAAGTGGCTTATTTCTAAGGCGTTGATATCTCTTTTCTTCTATTTTTGGAGCTGGTTACACAACACCAAATCTTGATTTGTGCTATTTAAACTAGTTTTTTTACTGCATATATGGATTCAACACCCTCGAAAACCCCCGGGGCACTTCGATTGCGGAGATTTTACCCGTGAAACTTGTGATTTCAATGAATCCTTTCCAGATTCTAGACAAATTGGATCATAAAATAAATCGGAAAACATTCCAAAACATCGCACTTAAAGACTGCTCTTTTTATTATTTAATCTATCATTATTTCCATTTTTCCTATCCTTCTCAAACTTTTTTAATTAATATTATCTAATTAAAATTAATAATTAATAATTAATAATAAACGTTCACATCTTCTTCAAACTTTTTAACGGTCATATACTTTCTCTATATATTTTTGGTGTAACACTCTTTGTAATATTAATATAAGCTTTTTGTCTCTAAATATGGATGAAGTGTTCACCCAAAATGTTGGATACCTCAATGAATCTACACAATATTCCAAAAGAGTTCTCAACAAAATAATATAAATATATTAAAATAAATTGAGAGAAATAAAGAAGAAAGCAACTTAAATTCCAAATTCTCTTGGAGAATTTATTGGGTAAGTTGGAAAATGGAATGGGGAAAAATATTAAAGTGATTTTTTTTTGTAAGCCGATTGAAAATATTCTATTAAAAGTAAACAAATTTTACATTGAGTACATATATTTTCCAACGGATCCCGAGAAGTTGTCATGAGATGTCATGCCTCCTACTAGGTATGACATAATAAGATATCAAATGTAGCACACTCCTCCCACATTTACCCAAGATAACCGATCCACTGGGGTAAACATGTGATGAGATGATATTTTGATGTGATTCAACTCCCCATGTACAGTTAAGGAAGTGGAACTGATAAAACAAAACTAATCTAAACTTCCTCGAGAGCTGCCAACCCTTTAGTAGGCAACCAACCCTTCTAGGTGCGTAACTCCTGAGATAAATTTTCATTTTGTTGATCCAGACCCTCAGGTGCTTCCATGACAAGCCATGCATGCAACTGAGGCCTTCCAGTTTCTCCCACAACAAGGCATGCCAACGACTGTGGACTTTTTCAGGTAGTTCCGAGCCAACGACCCTAGATTCTGAGCCACTTTTTCAGGGCTAGCTCTCAGGCCTCTGCCCAGAACTTCATGAAACTTCTAGAAATGATAAACAAAAATGGAATTAGATTACTAATGCAATCATTGGTACAAGTACTTGATCTAACCTCTACTAGCCATGACAAACATTTCATCAAACATGTCACAAATATGTAATCTGCAGGTCATAACAACAGATCTGAGCATAAAGGTATCATACTTATCTGAGATTCGTAAAGAAGCATTGATGCCTTATCACAACAGTCACATTATCATCTATTAGGTCATATATTCATTAAAATTTCATATACTAATCAAAACATAATGAGATCCATGATTGATATCTGTCACAAAACCATGCTTATAACCTTCATATAACCAAAAAAATAAAAATGATAGAAAAAACTTTTAAATCACATAATAACAAGCACATTTACCCATAAATTACAAGAGGAAAAAAAATCTTATTCACATATGTAAAATGAACCAGGACTGGGACTTCCACATACCACCTGACCATATATTGATGAACCAAATTTGTCTTTCAACCAATCACCCCTGTGCCACATTCCAAGCATGAATATGGGACTTACAACAAAACCACTAGGGATTCCTCAAGATTTACTGCAATCCACCAAGGGATTCCTAGGCCCAATCCCTCATCACAACAACCAGAATTTACCGAAATCTCACCAAGGCATTCCTAGGCCCAAACAAGAAACATACACTATTAGGTTTTATCGCAACCCCACCATATACCGGTCTAGGGATCACTAGGCCTATACAAGCATGGATGCCTCCAAATCTCCACATACACCGTGAGGAATTTTCTTGTCTCCTAGTATCTAGGCTATCCCTCCATTCACTGGTTGACGATTCCTAGGCCTAATCAAGACTCCACCCTCTAGGCTTTACCGTATATCTTTCCATTCACTGGTCGGGGATTTCTAGGCCCAATCAAGGGCACACACTGTTGGACAAATAAGTCGTTCTTGCGGACAAGACAGACCTCCCAAGTGTCCTATGGACAGCTAGCAACAAACGGACAAACAAAACTATCTTTCTCTAGATATATTGTGATAAATAATTAAATGCTATAAAGGTTTAACGATCTTACCTTTGATCCAACGCTCGTTTGTAGTAGTATTCCTTCAGTCGCCCAAAAGAGCTTCCTTCAAAGATCTGCAATCACAAACAAACAAATATCAAATAGCACCTCCATAGCATATATTCATAAATCATATCTATTATGTTGATCAAGGAATCCATAAAATAAACCAACAAATTGACAGCTTATTGAGAAAGACAGATTTATTTGTATTAACTTAAATAAGGAAGAGCCTTACAACTGTGTCCACCTTGATGTCATACAGGCCTTACTGGGGTCCATAACAGGCATTTCTTTTACTCTGACCAGCCTTGCACTCTTCCAACCGAGATACATACAGGTATGTAATCTTTCCCACATGAAATCTCAGCTAAAAGGGTCTAAGTTTCAACAGCACTTCGCCTCCAACAATACTAAAACTTAAACTCATCAATTGTAACCTTTTGAGGCTGCCCTATGCCTCTTTTTATAGTGAAAGAGAGGAAGTTACAGCTCCATACAAGAAGGGATAGAATCCTCCTTCAAAGGGATTAGTTCCTTACATCAATGGGTTAGCTCCTTAATGGATGGGATACATGAATCTGAAAAGAGCGGACTTTCCACCACAGGAATGTTTCTAGAAGCTTCCAAAAATGACTCAAACTGAGCTTCTAGATTTTACTTGCGCATTTTTAATCTTTTACAGGGGTCTGCACCCTTAATGAATAAACAATGCATTTGGCTCCGCAGGATTTATAGCCAAAAGGTGCGGCACCGCAGGAAAAACTAAGAGAAAGTGTGGTACCAGAGTTTTTAAGAATTTTATGAGATTTTCTCTTAATTTCAAGGCTTGACTTTAGGAACTTTGATATTGTAGACTTCTAAGGGAGAATGAAATGTCATGGTGACAAATTTCAGTGTAACAAATTGCCCCCTAAAGTGCGAAGTCTGAGAATATTCGAAGAGTGATGTACTTTATCATTTCAAGGATCAGCGTGTGGACACCCCAGTCAGAACCTTGTAAAAACATTCAACGCAACACACACACACACATATATATCATCGCTGAGGTAGGCATTCCCATACTCAGATAAAAACTAACTAAACTTGTTCTGATATAGAAATTATTTTAATATGACATCAATAGTGTAGACACAGCATGGACGCAGCCATCTGTAATGAATCGTCTATTGCATAATGAATAATAAAACTCCTCGCAACCTGGATGGTGGAAACTAGATCCAGGGTCTTGATTTCTCCTTTCCGAACTAGTACGATTCTATCCATGCGATGAAATGTGTTGAAGTCGAACATGGTAGAAACCACTTGATTACCAGTCAATGATGTGAATTGTTAACAAGTGTGAGAGAAACCACCAATAATGACAATGGCTCTCAAAGTACTCAGTACAATCCATGAAATGTTAATAAGTGATCTGAAGTTGAACATTTCATGGAATCGTTTGATCGAAGGTCAATGATGCAACCTGTCGTCGAAGGTGAGAAACCTGCCATTAAGGCATGTAGATTCCAAGGTACTGACGGATTCTAGATCAAATTCCTAGATGATGAGCTGTCGTCGATATAAAGTGATCCGTCGTCAGCAAGCTCACGACACAAAACCATAGATCAAGTTTTGAAAAAAAAAATTGCAGGGACTGACTCAGGGATGGTCAACGTGAATGGAGACAAATGTTTGCAGATGAATGGTTTATTTGACTGACCTCTTGAACACATAACAACACTGCATATGGTTTGGTGACAGTTGCCCTAAGCTAATACCCAGAAACCGGATAAAGACTTTCAATGTGGTTTGATTAACTGATAGGCAAAGGATTTCCCAACCCAGGTGGAAGTGTGACAAAAAGTGTCGTGTTCAAGAGTGGTGTAATGCTTTTATAAATCAAAGTGTAACAAATGAATCTGTTTTTCTCTCTTTTCCCCCACCATTTCTGGCAAGTCCCTATTTATTTTTGACAAGCTTGAGGAGGATAACATTTGCTTGTTTATAAGCTTATCCTTCGGATAAGTCCAACTTAGTTTAAAATCAAACCCTAAGAAGGAGTGGTTTGTTCCTGTTTGTAATCGACAGGTCCTTTACTGTTAAATTTTAACGAGTCTAGTATAGGAGAAACTCTGTGTTTTTCATTTTTAGGGAGTCAGAAGAAAAAAATTAATAAAAATCCATGGGTGTACTTTTTTTTAATTTGGTCTCTGAGGCCTGAAAAAGGATAAAATAATGCAAGAGACAACTCTATTGACCATGATTAGTCAACGTATATCTTTTTCGTAAATAGTCCATTTCAGTCCGGAAAAGGGGTAAACTTATAATGAAGGGATGACTGTTCATTTACTTTAATGAGTTCGAATAGTCAATTACTCGGCAATCTTTTCATTTTTAGAGAGTTTGAAAAGGGCTTAAAAGAGGACTCCATGGTTTCTCTTTTTTGTAAATTTTAAAGAGCCCGAAAACGTGATAAAAGTTTTCTCTTCGTCAAAAATGATCATTTTGCCTAAAAATTCTAGTATTCTGCACAAAAACTCGAAAAAATTAAACATACATGTTTCAATAATAATAATATTTCAGAAAACCATCTTTTTAAAGTAAAAAATAAACAAATTTAAAATTCATGTATTCGAAAAAAACTTATAAAAAGGAGTTTTCAAGTCAATTTTTACCATTTGAGTTTGGAGTGAAATTTTTAGAGCTTCTGGTAAAAAACTCTTTGGAGAAGATTCTGGGCAAACCGACCGTGGGAATCGAAAACCGTCTGCTTCAGGTAATCCACAACCTCCTTACCTTGCTTTTCATCTGTTCAATTTTTTAAATTAGGGTCAAATTTTCGTTTTTGGGAGGAAAATAGGTTGAAAAATTCGCCCTCGGGGGTCTGCAGGCATAACACTAGGTACCTGTGGACCCCAACATTTTCTCACAAAGGAAAATGTCAGGGCCCCGCACTTTTAACACAGATCGCGTGCGGAGCTATGCACTGTATCTAAGAGTAAAGTGCGAGGGCCCCGTAATTAATTTAAAAACATATTTTCTTCCTAAATTACCCAAATTTTTTGCTTCAAAATAATTCTAATCCTTAATTTTACTTGTTGTAGGATATCTACAATGTTTATTTGGCGAGAACGGGAACATGAGGAGGTAGATGAAGCAACAATGATTCATCAACCAACTTTGCAAGTTTTAAGAGCATGCGGGCTTTTCAAATTTTGGGCTATTAGTGGCATGAGAGCTCAAGTGGATCTTCTTACTTGGCTGGTAAGTAAATGGGATGTTCAGGACCAGTGTTTCGTGATCGGAGGTCACTGGCTCAAGATTGAGCTGGAAGACATATATTTCTTGATTGGTTTGTCTAGGAGAGGCGAACCACTATCTCTATTTGGGGCTAGGCCAGGTGGCCAGTCTGTTGCCAGCCTGCAATTAGAGTTTTTTAATGATGAAGCCAATCGCAAAGACAAACGGATTGACATTAAAACTATCATCCGTCCTGAGCTAAAAGTGATTGCTTTTACCATTTTCAAGTTGTGCGGAAGTGCAGCTTTGCATGTAGCCATTGGACCTTAGATGCGCATTACAGTAGATTGTTTTCGAGGCACCATATTCAACTGGTGCGAGACAGTGTTGGTAAATGTGAAAGGCCAACTTACCAGAGCAAAGAATGGAAAGTTAAAAAACTTCGGATATGGGTCCATCGTCGTCACCTTTTCTCTAGAGAGGATCCCTATGTTAGCCCCGCAGCATATTCCTGTTGATGCTGGTCGACCTCGAGAGCATAGGATGGTTTTTTGGGTTGTTTTGATGGCCCGCCACAGCGAGGGTGGGGAGATTTTTCGATTTCCTTCGACTTATTTTCGTTGGCTGGAACGCCAAATTTTTGTGATAGAGGATTTTCCTTATGCTAGCATGGATTTTCGCGATGACCGGGACATGCCCCTTCCTCCAGGAGCTCTGTGGGATGAGTCAGGTAAAAAATCTCTTTTGACATGTTCTAATTTCTAATTTTTATTTTGTTTTTTAAATCGTCCAAAACTGATAAAAAAATTTCAAATGCAGATGTGGGTACGAATCGATCAGCCATTCTCCACCCCTTTGACCGGAGGCAAAGGGATGCAGCACCACCACCACCACCCCCACAGGATCAGACTGCAGAAATATTAACTGATTTAGAGCACCATTTGGAGCGTCTCACTATGGATATTCCTAAGACCACCATAGATGATATCCCACTCTATCTACAGCGATATGTCATTAGTGTTCTTGGACCATTCAGGAGGTTTTTGACTAGGGTGGCACGAGCAGTAGTGTATTATCGTGATCATCACCATGGATAGTGGATGATTGACTTGTAGACTCATTTTTTGTATCACTTTTTTCCGATCATAAGGCGTTTTGAGCCTATGATCGAAGACGATGTACTATTTTTTGAACACTACATCTATAATATGATATACTATTATTTCTAGTTAGCTGTTCAATCATGTTATGGAATTTTGATTTGTTACTTTATTATCGCAAATGTCTATTTATAATATTAGAAGAAATTGCATCTGCTAATGTATTTAAATTTCTTGGAATTTTTTGATACTCAATATAATCAAACTCTCGTTCCAAGAGATGAACCCTTAAAAATAATCTTAATAATACTGGATTTCTAATGGCATATACTCAGTTTAACTGTAATACAATGAGGTCAGAATCTAACCTAACGATCAAAATCCGAATTCCAAATGAAATGGATTTCAATAATAATTCAATAACTGCACTATATTCAGCAATATTGTTCATTGTTTGACCGAGGCTTACCCCATGCATCGATACTAACTCGTCAGTGGGTGAGTAAATAACCCAAGTTGCGGAAGAGACGTTTTGTGTACTACGACAAGCGCCATCAGCAAAACCAATATATGTTTGAAAGGATTTCGACATCTGCGATATCAAAAGTATCCAGATAAGCGGGAATAATAGTAAAATCACACTTAAGCTAGGCACACGTTTCTAAACTATAGCACACCAAATAAAAAGTAACTAATATACAGAGAAGATCTCCACACAAAATCAAGCGTAATATCTCTTTAGATAAAGTCCATTTCTAGGTTTACCTAAAGAGACCCTGTCAAAATCAATCAATTCATAGGCCCCTTTTGCAAGCTGTCGCTTGACAATATAAGGACCATGCCACATGGGTTCAAATTTCCCAGCCCCTAGTTTATCGTTGGCTTGATCATAAATTAAAACTAGGTCTCCTTCTGAAAAATTACGAGGGGTAACACTTCTATCATACTAAGCTTTCATTATTTTCGCATGAGCCTTGGTAGCTAATGCAGCGGTGCGCCGATTCTCATCTAATTGAGCCAAGTATAAAAAATGTTTCTCCTCTTCAGAAGTGTCTGGTAGTAACTCTATGGCTAGTTGGAGTGACGGTATCTCACATTCAATGGGTAATACCGCTTCTAAACCATAAACTAGTTGAAAAGGGGTAAAACATGTCGATGTTTTTGCTAAGGTTCGATATGCCCAAAGTGCTGAAAAGAGCATGGTATGCCAATTTGACTTATGAATGCCAATGATTCGTTTGATCATGGTGACTAAAACTTTATTAATCGCTTCAACTAAACCATTGGCCTACGGATAATATGGTGTAGAACTGTCATGGTGCAAGCCAAGTTGGTCCGTTAACTTGGTCATCATGATATTTTGAAAATGGCTCCCGTGATCAGTAATTATCGATTGGGGTACACCGAAACGAGCAATCACATGATTGAATACGAAAGTAGTTGCAGTTTTTCCATCTGCCGCAAATATAGGCATCACCTCGGCCCATTTGGTAAAATAATCTACTACTAGAATAATATACCCATGCCCCTCGGCCGAGTGAGGGTTACATGTAATGAAATCAATGCCCCATTTTGCAAAAGGACCGACAACAATTATAGGGTGAAGAGGAGCAGGTGGTGCACGCATTTTGCAATCGAAGATTTGACAATTATGACATTTTCGGACTGCATAAATACAATCTTTAAATAAGGACGACCAGAAATAACCTGCGCGCAATATCTTTTGGGCTGTGGCGTACCCAGACATATGACCGCCACATGCTCCGGAGTGACAGTCATTTAAAACCTTTTCGGCTTCGTCATGAGTTAGACGACGTCGAAAAACTGAGTCCGCACCACAACGGTATAATGTGTCGCCAACAATATGGTATTGTTGAGACTGGAAATGAATTTTTTGTCATTGTGACCGTGAAAGCTGAGGCCGAAAAGATTGAATCTGAAGATAAACAATAATATCTATGTACCAAGGATCAATGGTACTAATAAGAAACAAGGATTCATCCACGATTGGTTGTTTCGCCACAGTTTCTGTATCAGTAAGTGGGAAATCACACATAAGTTCAGCAAATATCAATGATTTCTTGGATTTGGATTTTTCAAATTCCAAATCAAACTCCCGCAGTATAAAAATCCATTTAGAGTATTTGCCCCATAGCAATTGTTTGGTCAAGATGTACATCATAGGGTTACAATCAGAGATCACTGTAGTTTTGCATAAAATTATGTAGTGATGAAAACGTTGGACAACTTGAGCAGCTGCCAAGGCAAATTTCTCCACATGTGAATATTTGATCTCAGTCGAATGCAAATTTCGACTAAGATAGTAAATCACATGTTCACTATGGAATTCATCTTCCTGAACTAAAACCATCCCTATGGTGGAATCGGAAGCGGCGAGGTACAAAAAGTAATCTTGGTTGTAGTTGGGAGGATGCAGTAACGGTGCATGGGTCAATGCGTTTTTCAAATCATAAAAAGATATATCAGCGACCTCGTCCCAAAAGAAATGAAAATTATGTTTCAACAACCTAGTGAAACCTTTCGTTAACTCGACGTAGTTAGGAATGAATCTAGGTAAAAAGTTTGCTTTCCCTTGCAAACTTTGGATTTGGCGAAGAGTAGAAGGAGGAGGTAAATTGATGATTGCCTCAACCTTCAATGGATCAACACAAATGCCTGCCTTTGAGACAATAAATCCCAATAATTGTCCAAATTCTACGCATAAAACACATTTGTGAGGATTCAAATGAATCTTATAGTGCCTACATCGTATAAAAATGGCTCGTAAATGAGTAATATGATCTGCTCTGCGTGAAGAATGAGTAGGAAAATCATCGAGGTAGGGCTGCACAATGTGTTTAATGTCGTGAAATGCATAAGATATGGCCCTTTGAAAAGTGGCACCAACGTTCTTAAGGCCGAAAGGTAATTTGCGATAAGAAAAAGTCCCCCATGGACAAATGAAATTTGTTTTAGGTTGATCTGCAGGGAGTATGTTGATTTGATTGTAGCCGGAAAATCCATCCATGAATGAGAACATTTCACTTCCAGCACAATCATCAATAATTTCATCGATGTAAGGGGTTGGATAATTGTCTTTTGGACAAGCTCGATTTATATCCCTATAATCGATACATACTCTTATTGTTCCTTGTTTTTTATTGACCGGAACAATATTAGATACCCAGTTTGTTAACAGGATCGGATAAATAAATCCTGCACAAAGTAATTTTTCAACTTCTACTTTGATAGTAGAATCTGACGTAATTTCTGTCTAACGGGTTTAGCATCCGGGTATGTCTTAATTTCATAAAAAAAAAATTGACGGATCGATTCTTGTCATTTCTTCATATGACCAGGCAAAAATGTCGCGGAATTCCTGAAACAGGGCTTTATATGCTTGAATTTATTTAGGTGTACAAGAAGCACCTATGTGAATGTTTTCAACAATTCCAGGTTTTACTGAAATGTCAAGAGGAACTATCGTATAAATATTTTCTAAATTCAATTCAGAATCGGAATGTGAGAGAGGATTATAAGGTTCTTTGACGTAATCAGTGGTAAAAATGGAGGAAAAATCATTCTCAAAATGATTGAGATCAGGTAATAATGAAGACCTATGATGAAGATCTTCCCATGGTAACTCATCTACTGACAATAATTCCCAAATATGTTCATCAGTATTGAATACTTGTTGAGCAGGATCCGGAATTAGTGTCGAAGTTAAACTTGATATTGAAAATGACTCCTGATTGATCACATTCGTTGGATCAAACTCGGTTGTAGGAGTATTAGAAAATGACTATACATGTTGATATGCTAACTCAAAAGGACTCAAAGGCATTAGGCCATCGAAATAATCCAATTCTAATTCTGAAGGTACTATCCAAGGATCATCAAAGGAAATAGTACTTGATGTAATCATATTGATATTAGCAATAGGAGTTTGTACGTTGGGAAGAGGCAGGGAAAAATTTCCCAGTAAAGCTGAATCTTTAATCAAACCTACTCCAACATCCTGATAAGGGATATTCGATTTTCCAATATGTTGGATGCTATGAGTAGAGGCTGGATCGGATGAATAATATGAGAGCTGATCTATCTTAACGATCTTTCCTTTATGAGGAAACATGATGAGACGAAATATTGATGATACAACAGCAGTCATGGCATAAGACCAAATGTGACCCAGGAGAAGGTTGTAATCCAGAGGGGCATCAACCACCTCGACATCCAGATTAACCATTTTGCCTTCGACCTCTATTGGTAGATCTTGTAAAATACCATATGGCTGAAAACCTCTTCCATCAAAAGCTTTGAGAATAGTTGGTGATTGGTTAATAGTCGGAGAACAAAGTGATTTCCAACATTTTAATGACATTATACACGTAGAAGCCCCTTCATCAACAACAGTACGAAAGATATGTTTGTTTTTTACTATTACCGGAATCTGAAAAGCCATTTGATGGGGTAGGCGGGGTGTAAAATTCTCCAATTCGAAGATCATGACGTTCGAATCCTAGAGATATACAGCTCCTAAAGCTAACAAAATTAATTTTCTTTGGGTTGGGCATGATTGTAATACTTCCAAAGTCGACATTGCTAAAGGAGAAATTGCAAAATCTTCAACAATATTGTAATTCTGAGCAGCTCTTACATGTGGATTGAAAGCTGATTTATGAAGTACACCTTTTGCAGGCGGTTTAATCACTAAGTTAGGATTTTTTTTTCTCGATCTGTAATGGATCGGAAACTGAGGGATATGTAGTCGATGCATAATTGGATGTTTCTGCTTCTTTACCAGTATTTTTACTATCGTAATCTTGCGATCGCGTCGCAACCATGAAAATATCCTCAACCGGATTGGAGGAAGATCCAACCATGTTACTGTATTTAGTGGGAAAGGGATCCTTCAAGACAACAAGTATAGGTGAACCCTTAACGAATTTTGATACCTCAGCTCTATGCGAGCACTCTTTTGTAAAATGATCCTGGTCACAGATGAGACAAGGATATCGAGGTTTGCATTTTTCGTCAGCTGGTTCAGTTGTATTGTTTTTCTCTTTTGAATATTTTTTCTTTTTATTCCTACCTTTCTTCTTACCACCAGTTTTAGATTTGGTTGTAGATGTCTCTACAATGTGGATATCGGTGGAAGTTTCTAGGGAAGAATCTCCTTTGGGTGAATCAGGTAAAGTGATAACATGAGAAGTAGTCTTGGAAGACTTCTTCTTACGTTTACTAGTATTAACGGAACCAATTACACCATCAGTGGCATGAGAGCCAGAAGGAGTTGTAGTTAACTGACCAGGTCTTGGTAAATCGGGGATTTTATCATATAGAGTACCTGACTGAGTATACACAAGGTCAAGGTACTGAGCTTGAGCAATGACTTGCTCTTCCGTAACAACGCCTCCTTTGGCCACATCTTCAGTAATTTTGGGCAATAACGATTTAATAAACCATTCAGCCAAAATTTGATCAGGAATAAAGACTTTCACTAAATGCCTTCTACGTCTCCATTCATGAATGTGATCAGATATGTACGTAGACGTAGATTGATTTAATGAAGTCAGCAATTCTGTTCCATTGTCGTATCTGACAGACAACTGAAAATGGGTTAAGAAAGCAGTAGCTAGCGCATTAAAATTATTAAAAGAGTCGCGTGGTAACTCAATGTACCATTTGGCAGCTAGACCAATGAGAGTTCTCTGAAAAAGATGTAATCGAATCGAATCATCGACTAGTGAATTGGATGCGCACCAGAGGTGATAATTCATAACATGATTAGATGGGTCCTCTCCTGACTTACCTTCAAATTTTGGAATATCACTGGGCAACTTGTTAGGCATCAGCGGCCAATATGGAAGATAAAAAATGGGATCATTCGTAAGGCGTGACAGATCCGGTAAATCTAAAGTTGCTATGAATGGTAACCGATGGCTAGGGTCTTGATAACCTTGAGTGAACAAACCAGTGCCAGGAGGAGGATAGCCAGGATACCCTGGAATTGGATGGGCATTTGGAATCATGAAACCTCCTGGGTAACCAGGATTAACCGGACCATACTGGGGTTGTTGGGGTATTTGATAAGTATACCCAGGGTATGGCTGATACTGATACGCTGGGTTTTGCGTAGCTTGACCAATTTGATGATGTCCCTGGTACATTTGATAAGTAAATTGTGTTTGAATAGAGACAATCATACTAGTACCAACTTGTCATGTAGGCATCTAGACCGTAGTCTGAATTGTAGGTCCTAACTGTGGTACAGAGGCTTGAGGAATTTGCATTGATGTATGGATAGAATAAATCGGAGCTACAGATACTCCAAAGACAAGTGTTGTAGGTTGAACAGAAGTTGCAGTAGTTGCAACAGTCTGAGGCAGATTCTGAGGTGTACTAGGCCTGGGCTGCTGAACAGAACTAGGTGCAGGGATTTGAACAATAGGCTGGACAGGTTGCTGGGTTGGACCATAAACTAAAGGTTGTCTAGGTTGATTAGGTAACTGCACATTAGGTTGCATAGTCTATTGAATTTGCGGTGGATTCCACACCATTTTCATTTCGGGGTATTGACCCGTAGAAGGTTGTGCATATGAAGGACCATAACCTGGTTAAATGTAGGGTTGATAATTAAGTGGTAAATTTCCATCTCCTTGTAAAAATGATTGACTGGAAGGTGATTGGACACATTGAGTTGGGTACTGACCTTGAGGTTGATAACCTTGAGGCACATACTGAATCTGGGGTTGATAAGGACCCTAAGGAATATACTGAGTCTGGGGTTGACCTTGGGGTATGTATTGTCCTTAAGGTTGATAACCTTGAGGTATGTATTGTCCTTGAGGTTGTTCTCCAGGTAAATAATATTGTTCTACAGCTTGTCCTGGTAAAAAATTACCTTGAGGTTTCCCCCCAGGCGGTAACTGACTACCTTGAGGTTGCCCCCCAGGTGGTAACTAACTACCTTGAGGTTTCCCCCCCAGGCGGTAACTGACTACCTTGAGTTTGAGGATTTGGAATATTACCAGACATCATAAAAATTTTCTCTGCATTCAACATTTTAGTTTTAGTTCCATTCATACCAGTTGATAACACTTGTTTAGTTGGTCGAGGAGTTGCTCCTGAGAAAGTACCAGAGAGTGACTGGTACCCCGAAGGAACAGAAGGACCACCGTATAAAAATGTTTCCGGTGATTGGAAAAACATAGATGACTCACCTGACATAATTGATGAAGGATAATAACCTCTTGGTGTAGGATGAAAAGGAATTCGGGGTGGTGAAAAACTAAGACCTGGGTTTTCTAAAAAATATATCAATGATAAATACCAAGCGTCACTTCTAAAAGGACTGTGAAATATAGATTCACACTCCCTAAGATTCAAAGTCTGTTAGTTTTCGAGAAGAGTTACTTCTTCGTCTGGACCGACAAGTTCTTCAATAGAAATGAGGTTAGAAGGAAGATTTTTAGTAATGATATGTCTTACCCTAGGTGAACCAGGATCACTAGAAGTTGGAGTAACAAATCCTGAAGATGGTTCCAAAACAACAGGTTCAGTGTCAGGTTCAGAAATTTTAGGTTCTTCAGCTAATTCACTGGAAGGAGAAATACTACCAGTAAGTTTGGAAACTGAAATCAGCTCTTGAATATGCTCTGTTGTTTGTAATTGATAATCAGGATGAACAACTATAGATGACTCTCCTGCTTCTATTGATCTAATTCTACTGTCAATAGGAGATACTAGAGTTCGTAGCCCTTCAATTTGGCTTGGTGTATACTCAGGGGGCTTCCCTTGAAGTCTATGCGATTATCTTGGTAATTTAGCCACGATTAAAAATTATTAATCACACACAATCAAATGAAAATTTCAATGAAAACTCCTAGAGTCACTAAGGAAACAAACAAATGAATCACATGCCTAAAAATCTAGGAGATAAAACCACACACAAACAGTAACTTCCCACACTAAAACACTAGTTGGTGATGAAATCCAACGTCGTAGTATTTAATGCAGAAAGGGTGGTTGGAACAGTTACCCCGACAACCTGCTTAATGAAACAGACTGGTGCAAGTTTCTCCACTTAAACCATCTCGAGTGAAGATAACCCTCCGGAGAGTCCAAGTGATTCTAGTCGACGTTTGCTCTAAGTACAGTGGGATCTTTCCTCCACCGTCACCTTAGGAAAAAAACCGTAAGATTATGGTCACTATGGTTACCAACATGAACTAATATACCTGGGGGAACATTCTACGGTCCGACATACGCGCAAGGGTAGAGTAACAAAGCTCAATCCCCTTGAAGGCTCCTTGACATAATCCAAGGTATACCGACAAGTGACCCCAGGCTCCTCGACAATGGTCTATCCGAGGTTTACTGTTTTCAATACGTGCATATCTTCTATCATTCCCAATGAGATAGAATTGATTATCCCACTGGTTCAGATATGACCTCGTGCTTGACACCTTTAAGAGGAGCTTCCCAGAGCATACAAGTGACTATTGGATTTTTTTTCCTACCGCAAGATCAACTACTTGTTTGTTTTAACTATCTTGGAGAGTTAATTACTCCCTACTCCAAGACACTAGCCTAAGCTATATTGGTGAAAAGAGCCCTAGAAATATAAAAGTTACTAGATTAATTTTAATTCAAGCATTGATTTTAAAAAGTTGTTTCTTAGGACAATAAGTGTGAAAGTGAAACTGATGATATGTAGTGACCCGACTCAAAACATACTAAAAATGCATCTATTATGAGAAACAATCTGTTTTCTTTCAATGAATTCTAGCTAAAGGAAGAGTTGAGAAATGCAATCTTTTAAAAACAAATCTTTCCTTCAAACAAGAATAAATGAAAAGAAATATAATTTCAAAGAGAACTCAAAATGATTTATGCTCAATAATAAATCCCTTTTATTCAAGATCGAAACTACAAACCAAGTTTTTCTTCAAAAGACACTACAATTTCTAGAAAAAAAACACTCAAAGCTAAAAAACATTAATATTGAGATCTGAAAATTCTAAGACTAAATCTGAATTAAAATTTCAAATATTTTGAGGATGTATTACTTAGCTTGTAATCTAACTAAGAAATTATTTGCTTGAATCAGAAAGAACTCGAAAAAACATCCATTTTTTGTTTTTAAAGTGAAATTCCAAACCTATAAATAAAAGTCTTTTAAAGATTTTCAAATGAGAAAAATGGGATCTAAATCTCATAAAAAAAATTCTGCTATAATGTCAGACTCAACAAGAAAACAAGGGAATACCAGCGATCTAAAGGCATACCAAGGTTTCTAATCTTTGAGCAGGATGTAAGACAAAGAAAAAATCATTATAACATCCAGATATTCCAGAAAATCATTCAAAACTAAAAATGCTGAAATAAACTCTTAACCAAGGCTTTCTGACAGATGACACAAGTCTGGGTATTCACTAAGAATCTAACAAACTAATCCAGAAAAGAGGATTTTAAGATTTTTCAAAAAAATTTAATAGGGTCCACAGGATTTAGTGCAAACCAGTGCGGTCCCGCATTGTGGGTATAAGAAAAGTGCGGAACTACCCGCACTGTTTCTAAAAGAAAAAAGCAGACACAAGAAAACTAGAGAAAAAACAAAAAAATCTCAAACATTTCTCAGGGATTCTACAGGGATAAACCACCCAAGCTAGTATCAATCAATCAAAATCATGAAACATAAATTCATAAATCAAAAGTAAAAGAAATCAAAGCTCAAAATCCTTCCCCAGTGGAGTCGCCATTTTCTTAGACGGATAAGTCGTTCTTGCGGACAAGACAGACCTCCCAAATGTCCTATGAACAACTAGAAACAAATGGATAAACAAAACTATCTTTCTCTAGATATATTGTGATTCATAATTAAATGCTATAAAGGTTTAACGATCTTACCTTTGATCCAATGCTTGTTTGTAGTAGTAGTCCTTTAGTCGCCCGAAAGAGCTGCCTTTGAAGATCTGCAATCACAAAAAAACAAACATCAAATAGCACCTCAATAGCATATATTCATAAATCATATCTACTATGGTGATCAAGGAATCCATAAAATAAACCAATCAATTGACAGCTTATTGAGAAAAATGGATTTGTTTGTATTCACTTAAATAAGGAAGAGCCTTACAACCATGTCTGCCTTGATGTCATACAGGCCTTCTTGAGGTCCGAAATAGGCGTTTCTTTTACTTTGACCAGCCTTGCACTCTTCCAACCAAGATACATACAGGTATGTAATCTTCCCCACTTGAAATCTCAACTAAAAGGGTCTAAGTTTCAACAGCTCTTCGCCTCCAACAATACTAAAACTTCAACTCATCATTGTAACCCTTTGAGGCTGCCCTATGCCTCTTTTTATAGTGAAAGAGAGGAAGTTACAGCTCCATAGAAGAAGGGATAGAATCCTCCTTCAAAGGGATTAGTTCCTTACATCAAGGGGTTAGCTCCTTAATGGATGGGATACATGAACTTGAAAAGAGCGAACTTTCCACCACAGAAATGTTTCTAGAAGCTTCCAAAAATGACTCAAACTAAGCTTCTAGATTTTACTTGCGCCTTTTTAATCTTTTACCGGGGTCCACACCCTTAATGAAAAAATAGTTCATTTCGCTCCGCAGGATTTATAGCCAAAAGGTGTGGCACCGCAGGAAAAACTAAGAGAAAGTGCGGTACTAGAGTTTTTAAGACTTTTATGAGCTTTTCTCTTAATTTCAAGGCTTGACTTTAGGAACTTTGATATTGTAGACTTCTAAGGGAGACTAAAATTTCATGGTGACATATTTCAGTGTAACACACACCTCTAAGATTTACCGTATATCCTACCATTCACAGGTCAAGGATTCCTAGGCCCACCAAGGTAAACAAAATATGGCTTTACCACAATCCCACCTTCACTGATCTAGGGATTCCTAGGCCTTGTGTTCTTCTTCAATGACCACCCCACTCAGTTTTGAAACCATCCTACAATCCAACTTAACCAAGTAAAAGAGAACCCATCACACCATGGCTATCTAAAAATGGAAAGGCAAGGATGAAAATCATTGTCACACCTAGAAAAACCCATGCTAATTACAACAAGAGAACCATATACGCACATGCATGTACCATGCATGCTAAATATAGCAAGGAAATCACACATGCAAATCAATACTTGCAAGAAATCATGTTGTATCCGCTTGATTCTGCTCTTCCTTTCTTAAGCATTGCTTCCTTTTTCCTTCTTTACTCTTCCTTTGCTTTTCTTGATCTAATGTTAGAGTGCTCCAAGAATTCTCTAAGTGTCTAAGAGTGAGAGAGAGAGAGAGAGAGTAGAGAGAGCTCCATCCAAAAACTGTCAAAATCCTACCAACTGATCCTCAGAAGCCTTTTTATCAATGAGGTCTCTAATTTCTTCATTTTCCATTATTTTCTTCCATTTTCCTCCTCGCATGAAACTTGTGACTTTTGACCTTCCTTTTCTCCTATTTTCCATTATTTTCATAAATAAAATTCCAATTAATGCCTCATGCCTTTCCAAAGCCTTTTCCATTTTCTTTGTCAATTTCTTTAGCCTTAATAAACCAAAGGAATGCCCACACTAGGATGTTTTGCCCAACATTCAACTTGGAATACATGTCCCATGACCTTGGTTATTATTTTTCCTTTATTAACTCTATTACATGGATTTTGACCACGGTTGTTACAAAACCATCCCCCTTGGGGGAACACCATCCTCGGGGTTCAATGAAACCTAAAACCAGCAAGACCACTGAAAATAAAAACATACTACCCATGGAGCTTTATAGAAAATCTTGTTGAAGTATTAAAATGACAACCTTCTGAAAACATGACAATCATACCATTTACTGGAACTTTATAACAAAACTCATTACAATATTTACAATAATAACCACATGTATACTCATACACATTTGCGTCAACTAGAAAATAACCATAATATCTATGGAGCTTTATGAATCCATCTCGATACAATATTTACAATAATATACACATATACACATATGCACATTTTCTCAACCAAAAAATAAAAGTATACGATGAGTGTATCAATCAATAAGGGAATCCAGATCAAGATCACACCTCCACCCTCAAAAGTATACCAGGATTCACCTCCTTCCAAGGAAGTCTATAATCCACTGCCAAAGTTAAAACTGCATCGAATTTTTAGTGCTACAATCCTACACCAATTTTCCTCTCAATAAACAATTACCTACTCATTGTTCTAGGGCACACTCCCAATGTGCATCTAATTCCATATGGAAATGCTAATGTAAAAAAAAATCCATCCTTGACCTTCCATTCTCTGCTACACGGTCCCTCGGGAAATCCGGTCACCCCCTTCTGTGTAGTCACTCACCTTCCAAGTTCCCCAACATCCCCTTTCCCGGGTGATCCATCCATTGGTAAGGTTTCCTCACATCAGAAGGTCAAAAAATCAAGGCATATACCTACCTCAAAAATGTCATATCGGTCATAGCATGCTCATGGAAATCAATGGACACTATTGGGTACCAGTGTCCCACAATGGCCCTGCTCCTGAATTTCTTCACCAATATACTGTTGCATATTCCATTTCCTTTTGCTACTACTACTAATTCTTACAGTCAATTTCAACCACCCAACCAGGCATGTTTATCCATTCCTGTACCAAGCACATAATTTCCATTAGATTCAAAATAAATTGAAATAAATTCACATCATACCTCATTGGTGGCCCATCAATAAGGTATACTTGCAATTCTGTTTACTTCCTGTCACAACAACTCAAACTATTTGTTTGATCAAATCATGATGTATAAACATTCACATCCAGTTATCTCAAAACGTAACCATCATAATCAAAATCTCAAATCACATGTAACCATCATAAACCAAAATCATAGATCACATGTGATCATCATGAATCAGAATCACAAATCACATGCATAATAAAAATTGAAACAAAATACTGATACTTATCCTTTAATCGATCCTTAGCTTCTACTTTTATCCTTTGTCCTTTCCATACGCACACTAGATCAATTTCCACACTCGACAAACACCCAATGCCTTCTCTTCAACAACATACACATAGACATAGTGTGCATCATACTCATACAACCACACACGACATACAACACCATACAATACATGCACCTACACCTAACATACCACACATACACCTACACCCAATGTACAACATAACACAACACATACACCTGCAGTTGGTGTATGACACAACACATACACATACACAGAGTATAACACAACGAATACACATACCACGATATCATGACTACACAATACCACACGTGCACAAAACAACATGTATAACATGCACACAATACCACATGTGCATAACACAACATGTACGACATGCACACAATACCACATGTACTATAGTACCACATGTACACAATACCACCTGTACATGACACCACTCGTGTAAGATGTACACAACACCAACTACACAACTTGTACACAACACCACAAACACTTAATGTATAAAAAACCACATGTGCACCACAATGCATGCAAAACATGTACACAACACCTCATGTACAACATGTACATGACACCGCATGCACATAAAACCACATGTACAATGATACATACAAAATCACATGGTCATAACACCATATGTACCACATGCACACCGCACCATATGTACACAACACCATATATGCAATATGCACAAAGCACCATATGTACATAGAACTGCATATCCAACATGCACATAACATCATCTATACATAACATTGCATATACAACATGTACACAATAGTTCATGCATACAAAATTAAAGGTGAAACATGTACAACATATATACAACCGTGGTACTGCACATCCATATACCACACACTGACTCTATCTAGGAACCTTACTTCTAGTATATTTCCACCATCCATGCTTGTCCCAACATGTCACATATCATATTGCTTTCATTACGCTGATGTATCCCTCAACATTACCTATCCATAACATAATCATAGGCATAGTACAAGAATATAATATCAATTCATATCCATGTGATAACGACTTTGTAGATCTATTATTCTAAATATTCTAATGCCGATTGAAAATATTCTATTAAAAGTAAACAAATTTACATCGAGTACATATATTTTCCAACTAACCCGATATACCGTGAGATGTCATGCTCTCCACTAGGTATGACATAATAAGATATCAATGTGTAACACACTCCTCCCACATTTATCCAAGCTAACCAATCCACCGGGGTAAACATGTGATGAGAGGATACTATGATGTGATTCAACTCCCCATGTATAGTTAAGGAAGTGGAACCGACAAAAAAAAAACATGTGACCTTCCTCAACAACTACAGACCCTTCAGGAGGTAGCTAACCCTTCCAGGTGCTCAACCCCTGAGACAACTTGTCATTTTGCTGATATGGACGTGCAACCACTCCCATGAAAAGCTATGCATGTGACTGAGACATTCCATTTGCTCCCACTGCAAGGCATGCCAACACACATTTCTGAGCCAGTGACCCCAGATTCTGAGCCACTTTTTCAGGGCTAGGTCTCAGGCCACTGCCCAATATTTAAGGAAAATTTTAGAAATGATAAATAATAATGAAATCAAACTACTAACACAAATATTTGATCAAGGACTTGACCAGACCCGTACTAGCCATGACAAAAATTTCGTCAAACATGTCACAAATATGAAATCTACAGGTCAGAACAACATATATGAGCATAAGGGACTCATACTTATATGAGATTCGTGAGGAAGCATTGATGCCTTATCAGAATAGCTGCATTATCATCTATTAGGTCATATATTCATTGTTCATTCATTTATAAATCAAAACATGATAAGAGCCATGATTGATATCTCGTCACAAAACCATGCGTATAACCTTCATATAACCAACAAAATAGAATAAAAATGATAGAACCATTAAGATCACATAATAACAAGCAAATTTACACATAATACACAAGAGGAAAAGATATCTTATTAACAGATTCAAAATGAAACCATTCCAGGGACTTCCACGTACTGCCTGGCCATAGTTTAGGTTGAACCAAATATTTCTTTTGGCCAATCACCGTTGTGCCATATTCCAAGCATGAATGTGGAACTTACAACAAAACCAACCATGGCTTCCTTAGGATTTACCGCAATCCACCAAGTGATTCCTAGGCACAAGCCCTCATCTATACAGCCAGGCTTTACAGCAATCCCTCCAAGGGATTCTGAGGCCCAAACAAGAAACATACACTACCAGGATTTACCGCAATCCCACCATATACCTAAGCCTAGGATTCACGCAGTCTATACAAGCATGTAGATGCTCAAATCTCCACACAACGTGAGGAATTTTCTTGTCTTCAGTATCTAGGCTATCCCTCCATTCACTGAGTTGATGATTTCTAGGCCTAATCAAGACTCCACCCTCTAGGCTTTACCGTATATCTTGCCATTCACTCGGTCGGGGGATTTCTAGGCCTAATAAAGGGCACACATCAAGGACGATAAGTCGTTCTAGCGTACAAAGACAGACTCCTCCTGGTGTCCTACGGAGCGCCCAGCAACAAATGGACAAACAAAACTATCTTTCTCTAGATATATTGTGATTCATAATTAAATGCTATAAATAACGATCTTACCTTTGATCCAACGCTCGTTTGTAGTAGTATTCCTTCAGTCGCCCAAAAGAGCTTCCTTCAAAGATCTGCAATCACAAACAAACAAATATCAAATAGCACCTCCATAGCATATATTCATAAATCATATCTATTATGTTGATCAAGGAATCCATAAAATAAACCAACAAATTGACAGCTTATTGAGAAAGACAGATTTATTTGTATTAACTTAAATAAGGAAGAGCCTTACAACTGTGTCCACCTTGATGTCATACAGGCCTTACTGGGGTCCATAACAGGCATTTCTTTTACTCTGACCAGCCTTGCACTCTTCCAACCGAGATACATACAGGTATGTAATCTTTCCCACATGAAATCTCAGCTAAAAGGGTCTAAGTTTCAACAGCACTTCGCCTCCAACAATACTAAAACTTAAACTCATCAATTGTAACCTTTTGAGGCTGCCCTATGCCTCTTTTTATAGTGAAAGAGAGGAAGTTACAGCTCCATACAAGAAGGGATAGAATCCTCCTTCAAAGGGATTAGTTCCTTACATCAATGGGTTAGCTCCTTAATGGATGGGATACATGAATCTGAAAAGAGCGGACTTTCCACCACAGGAATGTTTCTAGAAGCTTCCAAAAATGACTCAAACTGAGCTTCTAGATTTTACTTGCGCATTTTTAATCTTTTACAGGGGTCTGCACCCTTAATGAATAAACAATGCATTTGGCTCCGCAGGATTTATAGCCAAAAGGTGCGGCACCGCAGGAAAAACTAAGAGAAAGTGTGGTACCAGAGTTTTTAAGAATTTTATGAGATTTTCTCTTAATTTCAAGGCTTGACTTTAGGAACTTTGATATTGTAGACTTCTAAGGGAGAATGAAATGTCATGGTGACAAATTTCAGTGTAACAAATTGCCCCCTAAAGTGCGAAGTCTGAGAATATTCGAAGAGTGATGTACTTTATCATTTCAAGGATCAGCGTGTGGACACCCCAGTCAGAACCTTGTAAAAACATTCAACGCAACACACACACACACATATATATCATCGCTGAGGTAGGCATTCCCATACTCAGATAAAAACTAACTAAACTTGTTCTGATATAGAAATTATTTTAATATGACATCAATAGTGTAGACACAGCATGGACGCAGCCATCTGTAATGAATCGTCTATTGCATAATGAATAATAAAACTCCTCGCAACCTGGATGGTGGAAACTAGATCCAGGGTCTTGATTTCTCCTTTCCGAACTAGTACGATTCTATCCATGCGATGAAATGTGTTGAAGTCGAACATGGTAGAAACCACTTGATTACCAGTCAATGATGTGAATTGTTAACAAGTGTGAGAATACACCAATAATGACAATGGCTCTCAAAGTACTCAATACAATCCATGAAATGTGAATAAGTGATTCCGGCTGAACATTTTACTTTAATCGCTTCACCAAGGTCACCGAGTGCAAACTATCGCTTAAGGTGAGATGCTCGCCACATAAAAATGATTCCAAGGTGGCCTCCATTTGATTCTAGGTCAAATTCTCGGATGATGAGCTGTCACGAGAAAATGATCCGTCGGAAGAAGCTCTAAGACACAAACCACAGATCAATTTTTGAAAAAAAATCGGACTGACTCAAGGATGGTCAACGCGAATGGAGACAAATGTTTGCAGATGAATGGTTTATTTGACTGACCTCTTGAACACATAACGACACTACAGATGGTTTGGCGACAGTTGCCCTAAGCTAATACCCATAAACTGGCTGAAGACTTTCAATGTAGTTTGATTAACTGATAGGCAAAGGATTTCCCAACCCAGGTGGAAGTGTGACAAAAAGTGTCATGTTCAAGAGTGGTGTGATGCTTTTACAAATTAAAGTGTAACAAATGAATCTATTTTTCTCTCTTTTCCCCCACCATTTCTGGCAAGTAATTTCTTATTTTGGATGTTTATGAGGATAACATTTGCTTGTTTATGTTTATCAATGAGATAAGTCTAACTTGGGTTTAAAAAATCTAAACTTCTACATGAGTGTCTGTTTTGCTTGTAATCGATGAAATCCATCGCAAATTTTAATGAATCTGTGATAGGATAAACCTCTGTTTTTCTATTTTAGAGCCGTAATAAAAATTAATAAAAATCCATGGGTGTACTTTTTTTTAATTTGGTCTCTGAGGCCTGAAAAAGGATAAAATAATGCAAGAGACAACTCTATTGACCATGATTAGTCAACGTATATCTTTTTCGTAAATAGTCCATTTCAGTCCGGAAAAGGGGTAAACTTATAATGAAGGGATGACTGTTCATTTACTTTAATGAGTTCGAATAGTCAATTACTCGGCAATCTTTTCATTTTTAGAGAGTTTGAAAAGGGCTTAAAAGAGGACTCCATGGTTTCTCTTTTTTGTAAATTTTAAAGAGCCCGAAAACGTGATAAAAGTTTTCTCTTCGTCAAAAATGATCATTTTGCCTAAAAATTCTAGTATTCTGCACAAAAACTCGAAAAAATTAAACATACATGTTTCAATAATAATAATATTTCAGAAAACCATCTTTTTAAAGTAAAAAATAAACAAATTTAAAATTCATGTATTCGAAAAAAACTTATAAAAAGGAGTTTTCAAGTCAATTTTTACCATTTGAGTTTGGAGTGAAATTTTTAGAGCTTCTGGTAAAAAACTCTTTGGAGAAGATTCTGGGCAAACCGACCGTGGGAATCGAAAACCGTCTGCTTCAGGTAATCCACAACCTCCTTACCTTGCTTTTCATCTGTTCAATTTTTTAAATTAGGGTCAAATTTTCGTTTTTGGGAGGAAAATAGGTTGAAAAATTCGCCCTCGGGGGTCTGCAGGCATAACACTAGGTACCTGTGGACCCCAACATTTTCTCACAAAGGAAAATGTCAGGGCCCCGCACTTTTAACACAGATCGCGTGCGGAGCTATGCACTGTATCTAAGAGTAAAGTGCGAGGGCCCCGTAATTAATTTAAAAACATATTTTCTTCCTAAATTACCCAAATTTTTTGCTTCAAAATAATTCTAATCCTTAATTTTACTTGTTGTAGGATATCTACAATGTTTATTTGGCGAGAACGGGAACATGAGGAGGTAGATGAAGCAACAATGATTCATCAACCAACTTTGCAAGTTTTAAGAGCATGCGGGCTTTTCAAATTTTGGGCTATTAGTGGCATGAGAGCTCAAGTGGATCTTCTTACTTGGCTGGTAAGTAAATGGGATGTTCAGGACCAGTGTTTCGTGATCGGAGGTCACTGGCTCAAGATTGAGCTGGAAGACATATATTTCTTGATTGGTTTGTCTAGGAGAGGCGAACCACTATCTCTATTTGGGGCTAGGCCAGGTGGCCAGTCTGTTGCCAGCCTGCAATTAGAGTTTTTTAATGATGAAGCCAATCGCAAAGACAAACGGATTGACATTAAAACTATCATCCGTCCTGAGCTAAAAGTGATTGCTTTTACCATTTTCAAGTTGTGCGGAAGTGCAGCTTTGCATGTAGCCATTGGACCTTAGATGCGCATTACAGTAGATTGTTTTCGAGGCACCATATTCAACTGGTGCGAGACAGTGTTGGTAAATGTGAAAGGCCAACTTACCAGAGCAAAGAATGGAAAGTTAAAAAACTTCGGATATGGGTCCATCGTCGTCACCTTTTCTCTAGAGAGGATCCCTATGTTAGCCCCGCAGCATATTCCTGTTGATGCTGGTCGACCTCGAGAGCATAGGATGGTTTTTTGGGTTGTTTTGATGGCCCGCCACAGCGAGGGTGGGGAGATTTTTCGATTTCCTTCGACTTATTTTCGTTGGCTGGAACGCCAAATTTTTGTGATAGAGGATTTTCCTTATGCTAGCATGGATTTTCGCGATGACCGGGACATGCCCCTTCCTCCAGGAGCTCTGTGGGATGAGTCAGGTAAAAAATCTCTTTTGACATGTTCTAATTTCTAATTTTTATTTTGTTTTTTAAATCGTCCAAAACTGATAAAAAAATTTCAAATGCAGATGTGGGTACGAATCGATCAGCCATTCTCCACCCCTTTGACCGGAGGCAAAGGGATGCAGCACCACCACCACCACCCCCACAGGATCAGACTGCAGAAATATTAACTGATTTAGAGCACCATTTGGAGCGTCTCACTATGGATATTCCTAAGACCACCATAGATGATATCCCACTCTATCTACAGCGATATGTCATTAGTGTTCTTGGACCATTCAGGAGGTTTTTGACTAGGGTGGCACGAGCAGTAGTGTATTATCGTGATCATCACCATGGATAGTGGATGATTGACTTGTAGACTCATTTTTTGTATCACTTTTTTCCGATCATAAGGCGTTTTGAGCCTATGATCGAAGACGATGTACTATTTTTTGAACACTACATCTATAATATGATATACTATTATTTCTAGTTAGCTGTTCAATCATGTTATGGAATTTTGATTTGTTACTTTATTATCGCAAATGTCTATTTATAATATTAGAAGAAATTGCATCTGCTAATGTATTTAAATTTCTTGGAATTTTTTGATACTCAATATAATCAAACTCTCGTTCCAAGAGATGAACCCTTAAAAATAATCTTAATAATACTGGATTTCTAATGGCATATACTCAGTTTAACTGTAATACAATGAGGTCAGAATCTAACCTAACGATCAAAATCCGAATTCCAAATGAAATGGATTTCAATAATAATTCAATAACTGCACTATATTCAGCAATATTGTTCATTGTTTGACCGAGGCTTACCCCATGCATCGATACTAACTCGTCAGTGGGTGAGTAAATAACCCAAGTTGCGGAAGAGACGTTTTGTGTACTACGACAAGCGCCATCAGCAAAACCAATATATGTTTGAAAGGATTTCGACATCTGCGATATCAAAAGTATCCAGATAAGCGGGAATAATAGTAAAATCACACTTAAGCTAGGCACACGTTTCTAAACTATAGCACACCAAATAAAAAGTAACTAATATACAGAGAAGATCTCCACACAAAATCAAGCGTAATATCTCTTTAGATAAAGTCCATTTCTAGGTTTACCTAAAGAGACCCTGTCAAAATCAATCAATTCATAGGCCCCTTTTGCAAGCTGTCGCTTGACAATATAAGGACCATGCCACATGGGTTCAAATTTCCCAGCCCCTAGTTTATCGTTGGCTTGATCATAAATTAAAACTAGGTCTCCTTCTGAAAAATTACGAGGGGTAACACTTCTATCATACTAAGCTTTCATTATTTTCGCATGAGCCTTGGTAGCTAATGCAGCGGTGCGCCGATTCTCATCTAATTGAGCCAAGTATAAAAAATGTTTCTCCTCTTCAGAAGTGTCTGGTAGTAACTCTATGGCTAGTTGGAGTGACGGTATCTCACATTCAATGGGTAATACCGCTTCTAAACCATAAACTAGTTGAAAAGGGGGTAAAACCTGTCGATGTTTTTGCTGAGGTTCGATATGCCCAAAGCGCTGAAAAGAGCATGGTATGCCAATTTGACTTATGAATTCCAATGATTCGTTTGATCATGGTGACTAAGACTTTATTAATTGCTTCAACTAAGCCATTAGCCTGCGGATAATATGGTGTAGAACTGTCATGGCATAGGCCAAGTTGGTCCGTTAACTCGGTCATCTTGATATTCCGAAAATGGCTCCCGTGATCATTAATTATCGCTTGGGGTACACCGAAACGAGCAATCACATGATTGAACACGAAAGTTGCTGCATTTTTTCCATCTGCCGCAAATGTAGGCATTGCCTCGGCCCATTTGGTAAAATAATCTACTGCTAGAATAATATACCCATACCCCCCGGCCCAGTGAGGGTTACATGTAATGAAGTCAATGCCCCATTTTGTAAAAGGACCGACAACAATTATAGGGTGAAGAGGGCAGGTGGTGCACACATTTTTCGATCGAATATTTGTCAATTATGACATTTTCGGACCGCATAAATAAATATTTAAATAAGGATGGCCAGAAATAACCTGCGCGCAATATCTTTTGGGTTGTGGCGTACCCAAACATATGACCGCCACATGCTCCAGAGTGACAGTCATTTAAAACCTTTTCGGCTTCTTCATGGGTTAGACAACGTCGAAAAACTGAGTCTGCACTGTGATGGTATAGTGTGTCGCTAACAATATGATATTGTTGAGACTGGAAATAGATTTTACGTCGTTGTGATCGTCAAAGTTCAGGCCGAAAAGATTGGGTCTGAAGATAAACAATGATATCTCCATACCAAGGATCAATGGTAGTAATAAGAAACAAGGATTCGTCCGCGATTGGTTGTTCTGCCACAGTTTCTGTATTAGTACGTGGGAAATCACACATAAGTTCAGCAAATATCAATGATTTCTTTGATTTGGACTTTTCAAATTCCAAATCGAACTCCTGTAGGATAACAATCCATTTGGAGTATTTGCCCCCTAGAAATTGTTTGGTCAAGATATACATCATAGGGTTACAATCATATATCACTGTTGTTTTGCGTAATAGTATGTAATGACGAAAACGTTGGACAACTTGAACAGCTGCCAAGGCCAATTTCTCCACATGTGAATATTTGATTTTAGTCGGATGCAAATTTTGACTAAGATAGTAAATCACATGTTCACCATGAAATTCATCTTCCTGAACTAAAACCATCCCTATTGTGGAATCGGAAGCGGCGAGGTACAAAAATTAATCTTGGTTGTAGTTGGGAGGATGCAGTAACGGTGCATGGGTCAATGTGTTTTTCAGAGCATCAAAAGATCTATCAACGACCTCGTCCCAAAATAAAGGAATATTCTATTTCAAAAACCTAGTGAAACCTTTCGTTAACTCAATGTAGTTAGGAATGAATCAACGTAAAAATGTTGCTTTCCCTTGCAAACTTTGGAGTTGGTGAAGAGTAGAAGGAGGAGGTAAATTGATGATTGCCTCAACCTTCGATGGATCAACACGAATGCCTGCCTTTGAGACAATAAATCCCAATAATTGTTTGGATTGTACGCAGAAAACACATTTGTGAGGATTCAGACGAATCTTATAATGCCTACATCATATAAAAATGGCTCGTAAATGAGTAATATGATCTGATCTGCGTGAAGAATGAGCAGGAAAATCATTGAGGTAGGGTTTCACAATGTGCTTAATGTCATGAAATGCATAAGACATAGCCCTTTGAAAAGTGGCGCCAACATTCTTAAGGCCAAAAGGTAGTTTGCGATAAGCAAAAGTTCCACATGGAAAAATGAAAGTTGTTTTAGGTTGATCTGTAGGGAGTATGTTGATATGATTGTAGCCAGAAAACCCATCCATGAACGAGAACATTTCACTTCCAGCACAATCGTCAATAATTTGATCGATGTAAGGAGTTGGATAATTGTCTTTTGGACAAGCTCGATTTATATCCATATAATCGATACATACTTGTATTGTTCCTTGTTTTTTATTGACTGGAACAATATTAGATACCCAGTCCGTGAGTGGAATTGGATAAATAAAACCTGCACGAAGTAATTTTTCAACTTTGGCTTTAATAGCGGCAGCTTTTCTCGGATGTACCTGACGTAATATCTGTCTAACGGTTTTAGCATCCGGGTATGTCTTAATTTCATGAACAACAATCGACGGATCGATTCCTGGAATTTCTTCATATGACCAAGCGAAAATGTCATAGAATTACTGAAATAGGGCTTTATATGCTTGGATTTCATCAGTCGTACAAGAAGCACCTATGTGAATGTTTTCAACAATTCCAGGTTTTACTAAAATGTCAAGTGGAACCGTTGTAGAAATATTTTCTAAATTCAATTCAGAATCAAAATGTGAAAGAGGATTCTGAGGGTCTTTGACATAATCAGTGGTAAAAATGGAGGAAAAATCATTCTCAAAATGATCGAGATCAGGTAAAAACGAAGACCTTTGATGAAGATCTTCCCATGGTAACTCATCTACCGACAAGAATTCACGAATATGTTCATCAGTATTGAATACTTGTTGAGCAGGATCCGGAATTGGTGTCGAAGCTAAACTTGATATTGAAAATGACTCCTGATTGATCAAATTCACTGGATCAGACTTGGTTGAAGGAGTATCAGAAAATGACTGTACATGTTGATATGCTAACTCAAAAGGACTCAAAGGCATTGGGCCATCGAATGAATCCAATTTTGATTCTGAAGGTACTATCCAAGGATCATCAAAGGAAATAGTATTGGATGTAATCATATTGATATTAGCAATAGGAGTTTGTATGTTGGGAGGAGGCAGGGAAAAAGTTCCCAATAAAGTTGAATCTTTAATCAAACCTACTCCAACATCCTTATAAGGGATAGTCGATTTTCCGATATGTTGGATGCTATCAGTAGAGGCTGGGTCGGATGAATAATATGAGAGTTGATCTATCTTAAAGATCTTTCCTTTATGAGGAAACATGATGAGATGAAAGATCGATGATACAACAACAGTCATGGTGTAAGACCAACTACGACCCAAGAGAAGGTTGTAATCCAGAGGGGCATCAACCACCTCCACATCTAGATTAACCATTTTGCCTTCGACCTCTATTGGTAGATCTTGTAAAATACCATATGGCTGAAAACCTCTTCTGTCAAAAGCTTTGAGAATAGTGGTTGATTGGTTAATTGTCGGAGAACCAAGTGATTTCCAACATTTTAACGACATTATACATGTAGAAGCCCCTTCATCAACAACAGTACGAAAGATACGCTTGTTTTTTACTATTACCAAAATCTGAAAATCCATTTGATGAGGTAGGCAGGGTGTAAAATTCTCTAAATTGAAGATCATGAGGTTCGAATCCTGGAGATCTATGGCCCCTAAGGCTGACAAAAGTAATTTTCTTTGGGTTGGGCATGATTGCAATACTTCCAAAGCCGACATTGTTGAAGGGGAAATTGCCAAATCTTCAACAATATTGTAATTCTGAGGAGCTCTCGCATGTGGATTGAAATCTGATTTACGAAGTACACCTTTTGCAGGTGGTTTAATTACTAAGTCAAGATTTTGTTTCTCGATCTGTAATGGATTAGAAACTGAGGGAGATGTAGTCGATGCAGAATTGGATGTTTCTGCTTCTTTACCAGTATTTTTACTACCGTAATCTTGCGATCGCATCGCAACCATGAAAATATCCTCAATAGGTTTGGAGGAAGATCCAACCATGTTACTATCTTGAGTAGGAAATGGATCCTTCAAGACAGCAGGTATAGGCGAACCCTTAACAAATTTTGATACCTCGGCTCTATGCAGGCATTCTTTTGTAAAATGATCTTGGTCACAGATGAGACAAGGATATCGAGGTTTGTGTTTTTCATCAGTTGGTTCAGTTGTATCATTTTTCTCTTTTGAAGATTTTTTCTTTTTATTCTTACCTTTCTTCTTACCACCAGTTTTAGATTTGGTCGTAGATGTTTTCACAACGTTGATATCGTGTGAATTTTCATAGAAGAATCTCATTTAAGAATCAAGTAAAGTGAAATAGAGCATAGTCTTGGAACATCTCTTCTTACTTTTACCAAGATTAACTTAACCAATTACAACTATATCACATGAGAGCCGTTTAAGGAGTTATAAACAATTGATCTGTGTCTTGTAAATCGGGATTTATCAGAAAATTCACACGGGGGGATATATAAGGGGCCTAAGGTACTGAGGCCCGAGAAATGACTTGCTCTTTCGTGATGAACACCTCCTTTAATATTATCTCGTAATTTTGGGCAGAGTGCATTTAATAAACCATTCAGCCAAAATTTGATCCAGAATAAAGACTTTTACTAAACGCCTTCTACGTCTCCATTCATGAATGTGATCAGATATGTATGTAGACGTAGAATGTTTTAATGAAGTCAGCAATTCTGTGCCGTTGTCGTTTCTAACAGGCAACTGAAAATGGGTTAAGAAAGCAGTAGCTAGTGCATTAAAATTATTAAAAGAGTCGTGTGGTAACTCAATGTACCATTTGGTAGCTAGACCAATGAGAGTTCTCTGAAAAAGATGTAATCGAATCGAATCATCGACTAGTGAATTGGATGCGCACCAGAGGTGATAATTCATAACATGATTAGATGGGTCCTCTCCTGACTTACCTTCAAATTTTGGAATATCACTGGGCAACTTGTTAGGCATCAGCGGCCAATATGGAAGATAAAAAATGGGATCATTCGTAAGGCGTGACAGATCCGGTAAATCTAAAGTTGCTATGAATGGTAACCGATGGCTAGGGTCTTGATAACCTTGAGTGAACAAACCAGTGCCAGGAGGAGGATAGCCAGGATACCCTGGAATTGGATGGGCATTTGGAATCATGAAACCTCCTGGGTAACCAGGATTAACCGGACCATACTGGGGTTGTTGGGGTATTTGATAAGTATACCCAGGGTATGGCTGATACTGATACGCTGGGTTTTGCGTAGCTTGACCAATTTGATGATGTCCCTGGTACATTTGATAAGTAAATTGTGTTTGAATAGAGACAATCATACTAGTACCAACTTGTCATGTAGGCATCTAGACCGTAGTCTGAATTGTAGGTCCTAACTGTGGTACAGAGGCTTGAGGAATTTGCATTGATGTATGGATAGAATAAATCGGAGCTACAGATACTCCAAAGACAAGTGTTGTAGGTTGAACAGAAGTTGCAGTAGTTGCAACAGTCTGAGGCAGATTCTGAGGTGTACTAGGCCTGGGCTGCTGAACAGAACTAGGTGCAGGGATTTGAACAATAGGCTGGACAGGTTGCTGGGTTGGACCATAAACTAAAGGTTGTCTAGGTTGATTAGGTAACTGCACATTAGGTTGCATAGTCTATTGAATTTGCGGTGGATTCCACACCATTTTCATTTCGGGGTATTGACCCGTAGAAGGTTGTGCATATGAAGGACCATAACCTGGTTAAATGTAGGGTTGATAATTAAGTGGTAAATTTCCATCTCCTTGTAAAAATGATTGACTGGAAGGTGATTGGACACATTGAGTTGGGTACTGACCTTGAGGTTGATAACCTTGAGGCACATACTGAATCTGGGGTTGATAAGGACCCTAAGGAATATACTGAGTCTGGGGTTGACCTTGGGGTATGTATTGTCCTTAAGGTTGATAACCTTGAGGTATGTATTGTCCTTGAGGTTGTTCTCCAGGTAAATAATATTGTTCTACAGCTTGTCCTGGTAAAAAATTACCTTGAGGTTTCCCCCCAGGCGGTAACTGACTACCTTGAGGTTGCCCCCCAGGTGGTAACTAACTACCTTGAGGTTTCCCCCCCAGGCGGTAACTGACTACCTTGAGTTTGAGGATTTGGAATATTACCAGACATCATAAAAATTTTCTCTGCATTCAACATTTTAGTTTTAGTTCCATTCATACCAGTTGATAACACTTGTTTAGTTGGTCGAGGAGTTGCTCCTGAGAAAGTACCAGAGAGTGACTGGTACCCCGAAGGAACAGAAGGACCACCGTATAAAAATGTTTCCGGTGATTGGAAAAACATAGATGACTCACCTGACATAATTGATGAAGGATAATAACCTCTTGGTGTAGGATGAAAATGAATTCGGGGTGATGAAAAACTAAGACCTGGGTTTTCTAAAAAATATATCAATGATCAATACCAAGTGTCACTTCTAAAAGGACTATAGAATATTGATTCACGCTCCCTAAGATTCAAAGTACGGTAAGGTTTAGGAAGAGTTACTTCTTCGTTTGGGCCAGGCTGTGAAATCTCGGCTAAAAGGGTCTAAATTTCAACAACATTTCACCTCCAACAATACTAAAACTTAACTCATCAATTGTAACCCTTTGAGGCTGCCCTATGCCTCTTTTTATAGTGAAAGAGAGGAAGTTACAGCTCCATAGAAGAAGGGATAGAATCCTCCTTCAAAGGGATTAGTTCCTTACATCAAGGGGTTAGCTCCTTAATGGATGGGATACATGAACTTGAAAAGAGCGAACTTTCCACCACAGAAATGTTTCTAGAAGCTTCCAAAAATGACTCAAACTAAGCTTCTAGATTTTACTTGCGCCTTTTTAATCTTTTACCGGGGTCCACACCCTTAATGAAAAAATAGTTCATTTCGCTCCGCAGGATTTATAGCCAAAAGGTGTGGCACCGCAGGAAAAACTAAGAGAAAGTGCGGTACTAGAGTTTTTAAGACTTTTATGAGCTTTTCTCTTAATTTCAAGGCTTGACTTTAGGAACTTTGATATTGTAGACTTCTAAGGGAGACTAAAATTTCATGGTGACATATTTCAGTGTAACACACACCTCTAAGATTTACCGTATATCCTACCATTCACAGGTCAAGGATTCCTAGGCCCACCAAGGTAAACAAAATATGGCTTTACCACAATCCCACCTTCACTGATCTAGGGATTCCTAGGCCTTGTGTTCTTCTTCAATGACCACCCCACTCAGTTTTGAAACCATCCTACAATCCAACTTAACCAAGTAAAAGAGAACCCATCACACCATGGCTATCTAAAAATGGAAAGGCAAGGATGAAAATCATTGTCACACCTAGAAAAACCCATGCTAATTACAACAAGAGAACCATATACGCACATGCATGTACCATGCATGCTAAATATAGCAAGGAAATCACACATGCAAATCAATACTTGCAAGAAATCATGTTGTATCCGCTTGATTCTGCTCTTCCTTTCTTAAGCATTGCTTCCTTTTTCCTTCTTTACTCTTCCTTTGCTTTTCTTGATCTAATGTTAGAGTGCTCCAAGAATTCTCTAAGTGTCTAAGAGTGAGAGAGAGAGAGAGAGAGTAGAGAGAGCTCCATCCAAAAACTGTCAAAATCCTACCAACTGATCCTCAGAAGCCTTTTTATCAATGAGGTCTCTAATTTCTTCATTTTCCATTATTTTCTTCCATTTTCCTCCTCGCATGAAACTTGTGACTTTTGACCTTCCTTTTCTCCTATTTTCCATTATTTTCATAAATAAAATTCCAATTAATGCCTCATGCCTTTCCAAAGCCTTTTCCATTTTCTTTGTCAATTTCTTTAGCCTTAATAAACCAAAGGAATGCCCACACTAGGATGTTTTGCCCAACATTCAACTTGGAATACATGTCCCATGACCTTGGTTATTATTTTTCCTTTATTAACTCTATTACATGGATTTTGACCACGGTTGTTACAAAACCATCCCCCTTGGGGGAACACCATCCTCGGGGTTCAATGAAACCTAAAACCAGCAAGACCACTGAAAATAAAAACATACTACCCATGGAGCTTTATAGAAAATCTTGTTGAAGTATTAAAATGACAACCTTCTGAAAACATGACAATCATACCATTTACTGGAACTTTATAACAAAACTCATTACAATATTTACAATAATAACCACATGTATACTCATACACATTTGCGTCAACTAGAAAATAACCATAATATCTATGGAGCTTTATGAATCCATCTCGATACAATATTTACAATAATATACACATATACACATATGCACATTTTCTCAACCAAAAAATAAAAGTATACGATGAGTGTATCAATCAATAAGGGAATCCAGATCAAGATCACACCTCCACCCTCAAAAGTATACCAGGATTCACCTCCTTCCAAGGAAGTCTATAATCCACTGCCAAAGTTAAAACTGCATCGAATTTTTAGTGCTACAATCCTACACCAATTTTCCTCTCAATAAACAATTACCTACTCATTGTTCTAGGGCACACTCCCAATGTGCATCTAATTCCATATGGAAATGCTAATGTAAAAAAAAATCCATCCTTGACCTTCCATTCTCTGCTACACGGTCCCTCGGGAAATCCGGTCACCCCCTTCTGTGTAGTCACTCACCTTCCAAGTTCCCCAACATCCCCTTTCCCGGGTGATCCATCCATTGGTAAGGTTTCCTCACATCAGAAGGTCAAAAAATCAAGGCATATACCTACCTCAAAAATGTCATATCGGTCATAGCATGCTCATGGAAATCAATGGACACTATTGGGTACCAGTGTCCCACAATGGCCCTGCTCCTGAATTTCTTCACCAATATACTGTTGCATATTCCATTTCCTTTTGCTACTACTACTAATTCTTACAGTCAATTTCAACCACCCAACCAGGCATGTTTATCCATTCCTGTACCAAGCACATAATTTCCATTAGATTCAAAATAAATTGAAATAAATTCACATCATACCTCATTGGTGGCCCATCAATAAGGTATACTTGCAATTCTGTTTACTTCCTGTCACAACAACTCAAACTATTTGTTTGATCAAATCATGATGTATAAACATTCACATCCAGTTATCTCAAAACGTAACCATCATAATCAAAATCTCAAATCACATGTAACCATCATAAACCAAAATCATAGATCACATGTGATCATCATGAATCAGAATCACAAATCACATGCATAATAAAAATTGAAACAAAATACTGATACTTATCCTTTAATCGATCCTTAGCTTCTACTTTTATCCTTTGTCCTTTCCATACGCACACTAGATCAATTTCCACACTCGACAAACACCCAATGCCTTCTCTTCAACAACATACACATAGACATAGTGTGCATCATACTCATACAACCACACACGACATACAACACCATACAATACATGCACCTACACCTAACATACCACACATACACCTACACCCAATGTACAACATAACACAACACATACACCTGCAGTTGGTGTATGACACAACACATACACATACACAGAGTATAACACAACGAATACACATACCACGATATCATGACTACACAATACCACACGTGCACAAAACAACATGTATAACATGCACACAATACCACATGTGCATAACACAACATGTACGACATGCACACAATACCACATGTACTATAGTACCACATGTACACAATACCACCTGTACATGACACCACTCGTGTAAGATGTACACAACACCAACTACACAACTTGTACACAACACCACAAACACTTAATGTATAAAAAACCACATGTGCACCACAATGCATGCAAAACATGTACACAACACCTCATGTACAACATGTACATGACACCGCATGCACATAAAACCACATGTACAATGATACATACAAAATCACATGGTCATAACACCATATGTACCACATGCACACCGCACCATATGTACACAACACCATATATGCAATATGCACAAAGCACCATATGTACATAGAACTGCATATCCAACATGCACATAACATCATCTATACATAACATTGCATATACAACATGTACACAATAGTTCATGCATACAAAATTAAAGGTGAAACATGTACAACATATATACAACCGTGGTACTGCACATCCATATACCACACACTGACTCTATCTAGGAACCTTACTTCTAGTATATTTCCACCATCCATGCTTGTCCCAACATGTCACATATCATATTGCTTTCATTACGCTGATGTATCCCTCAACATTACCTATCCATAACATAATCATAGGCATAGTACAAGAATATAATATCAATTCATATCCATGTGATAACGACTTTGTAGATCTATCGAGGTTACTCTTCCCACTTGATTCCTCATAAACTAGGAACCTCTTCATGCCATTCACCTGCATAAGCAATCAACATTCTTCCACAAGAATGATTCCCTTACAACCCTGTCAAACAATGGCATACATACATACATACATATATACATATAAACATCAACATAAAACAATAATGATCCCTAATGACCCTATCTACAATGACATACATACATAGATATATACACATATAGACATTGGCATAGTTACTAGATATCATAAGGTCAAGGTTAAGAGAACTCCCTTTATTTGTGCATAGCATGCACAATATTGAGAACAACAATTCCCAACTTAGCCAAAGAATTTGTTACCTTAAGCCCATTTGCTTTACCTTTCCTACTACCTTTCTTCCGATTGTTCTTCCATCATCCATTTATCCCAATGGATCCAACCAACTCAACCGATCATCATACTATTTCCTTCAACTACCATTATACATATATCAAGCTTCATCTAGGTCTTACATTAGATGTTGGGTTTCATCCAAATATTCCCAAACTCCATTAACTTTCTTCTTTCCCAACCAATTCGCAAGACCCTCATAACATAAAAGGAAAGAACAAAAGAAAACAATGAAGACCAATAACAATACAAAACCACAAACAAAGTGGCATGATCATGCACTAGACGCAATCAAGACTGCAAATCAAGCACAAACAAATCACAAGAATAGCAACAAGCACCATGAATCAATACCCATGGGTTCCCAATGCTTCCAAAGGAAATATTAACCTAAACCTTCTTCATGATTTCATGGCAGTCTCTTTTTCCATTCAATCGCCTGCATCATACTACCATAAACACATAATTTTTAGTGCATAAATAAACACAACAATATACCAGTTACCTTACCTTGTTGTTCCAATCAAGTTACCTTGTAATTGAACACACATGTCAGCCACATGTTCCAAATATCAAGACAAAATATCTATTAATTTTAAATCAACCTTCACTAAGACTACAAACATGTCATAATCAATTCATAGTCACTAGTCATAATACTACAACTAGAACCCACCTACACTCGAGTACATATCAACTGTTCTCAACACATATGTGTTAGTGGAACCATCTCAAAACAAGAACATTCCTTCATGAAATCTTATAGAAACAAACTCATATCATGCAACTATTCAAACATTAAAACAATAGAAAGATGACATAATAGACACCAAACACTCAAACACCAAATAGACAACATAATGAAACATTCAAGCACCAAGTAGACAACATAAGAAAAATCATACCTTAATATATCTTCAGGGGAGGCTATCTTGTTTGCACAATCAATCTAGATTAGCATGATATAACTTCACAACATATCAACTCAAAATTAAATAAGGTAATGATGTCCATAACAGTTACTAGCTAACATGTTCACATCATAAACTCATAAACGATTTTCATTAATGCATAACAATCACATATGCACAGTCAATCTAGATTAGTACAAAAAAATATCACAAATAGGTCGGTTGATACCTAAATTTCATAACCCTAACCATCTGCACATGCCAATCCAAATTATCACAATACATATAACATCAAGATCTTAGTTGCAATGACCATAACCATCATGCATGTGACCACAATGCATATAACAAGTTACTGTCCTTCATGACTATCTGACACATGTGCATATGATCACATTGATTAACTAACATCTATCATACCTGTAACAACAAAAACCATAAACTAAAAGACATGTACACAACCCTAATGCTTATAATAACCATTAACCAACATACCTACATGTCAATCATTTAATACTTGTATGACAATATGTTGTTACCCCGAAGTCTAGTGCGGCAACCTCACTCTAATAGTTTTAGTTTGCATCTCGTGTTCTATCTCAACCAACATATAAACATCATAACATACCAACAACATCATGATGTCAAAAACTACATAACGACCACCACGATGCATGCCTGGCCTAACATGCATACATAACAGTAACCATGAAAATGCATGCATAAAAATATATGGACACTAACATGCATAACAAATGCATATACAACTGACATGCATTCATGAAAAACACATCCCAACATCAATATCATCAAATTCTACATATCAACACGACTGTAACAGTGACCATCAACATGCATACATAACAAGCACATATACAACCTATATGCATGCATGCCAACCACATTCTGCCCATCCAGTCCAAGGGTTGAACCATGCTCTGATACTACCCTATAACACCCTCCTCCCACATTTACCCAAGCTAACCAGTCCACTGAGGTAAAAATGTGACAAGAGGATACTATGATGTGATTCAAATCCCCATGTACAATTAAGGAAGTGGAACTTACAAAACACAACCAATTTGACCTTCCTTGGGAGCTATAAACCCTTCAGAAGGAAACCAACCCTTCTAGGTGCCTAACTCCTGAGACAACTTATCATTTTCCTGATCTGGACCTCCAACCGCTAACATGACAAACCATGCATGCGACTGAGGCCTTACAGTCACTCCCACATGAAGGCATGCCAGTGACTGTGGACTTTTTCAGGCAGTTCTGAGTCAACGACCCCATATTATGAGCCACGTTTTTAGGGCTAGGCCTCAGTCCTCTACCAAGAACTTCATGAAACTTATATAAATGATAAACAACAATGGAATAAGGTTACTAATGCAATCATTGGTACAAACACTTGATCTAACCCCTACTAGCCATGACAGTCATTTCATTAAACATGTCACAAATATGAAATATATAGGTCATAACAACATATCTAAGCATAGGGGTCTCATACTTATATGAGATTCATAAAGAAGCATTAATGCCTTATCAAAATAGTTTAATTTTCATATATTAGGTCATATATTCATTAAAATTTCATCTACTAATCAAAAAATAATGAGAGCCATGAATGAGATCTGTCATAAAAGCATGCTTATAGCCAATAGAATAACAATGATAGAACAAACATTAAGATCACATAATAACAAGCACATTTACCATAAATTACAAGAGGAAAAGAGCTCTTATTGACATATCCAAACTGCAACTAGGTCTCAGACTTCCATGTACCGCTTGACCATAGATTGGGATGAACCAAATATTTCTTTCAGCCAATCACCCCCGTGCCATATTCCAAGCATGAATGTGGGACTTAAATCAAAACAACCAAGGCTTCCTCAGGATTTATAGCAATCCACCAAGGGATTCATATTCCCAATCCCTCATCACAACAACCAGGATTTACCACATTCTCGCCAAGGAATTCCTAGGCCCAAACAAGAAACATACACTACCAAATGTTACCGCAATCCCACCATATTCCATTCCAGGGATCACTAGGGCTATAGAAGCATGGAGGCCTCTGGATCTCTCCACCTACACCATGAGGAATTTTCTTGTCTCCTAGTCTATAAGATTTACTGTATATCCCACCATTCACCAGTCGAGGATTCCTAGGACTAATTGAGGATCCACCCTCTAGGCTTTA
Organism: Pinus albicaulis; assembly: GCA_034641835.2. Taxonomy (NCBI): domain Eukaryota; kingdom Viridiplantae; phylum Streptophyta; class Pinopsida; order Pinales; family Pinaceae; genus Pinus; species Pinus albicaulis. The sequence continues at coordinate 1,175,221,108 of CM076583.1, forward strand.
CTATATATCCCACCATTCACCGATCGAAGGTTCCTAGGCCTAATCAAGGGCACGCACCTCTTGGATTTATCATATATCCTTCCATTCACAAGTCAAGGATTCCTAAGCCCGTCAAGGTACACAAAATTTAACTTTACCGCAATCCCACCTTCACTCCGCAATCCCACCTTCACTGTTCTAGGGATTCCTAGGCCTTGTGTTCTTCTTCAGAGGCCACCACACTCAGTTTCAAAACCATATGACAATCCAACTTAACCAAGTAAAAGAGAACCCATCACAGCATGGCTATTTAGAAATGGCAAGACAAGGCTGAAAATCACTGTCACACTTGGAAAAACCCATGCCAATGACAACAAGAGAACCAAATACACACAAGCATGTACCATGCATGCTAAATCTATCAAGGAAATCACACATGCAAATCGGCACTTGCAAGTAATCCTGTAGTAACCGCTTGATTATGCTCTTCCTTTCTTGATCTTTACGTCCCTTTTCCTTCTTTACCCTTCCTTTTCTTTTCTTGATCCAATGCTAGAGTGCTCCAAGAATTATTTAAGTGTCCAAGAGTGTGTGTGTGAGAGAGAGAGAGAGTTACATCCAAAAATGTCAAAAACCTACCAAATGATCTCAGAAGCCTTTTTTATCAATGAGACCTCTAATTTATTCATTTTCCATTATTTTCCTCCTCACATGCAATGTGTGACCTTTCACCCTCATTTTCTCGTATTTTCCATTATTTTCATAAATAAAATGTCAATTAATACCTCATGCATTTTCAAGGCCTTTTCCATTGCATTTTTCCAATTTCCTTAACCATAATAAACCGAATGAAAACCCACACTAGGGTGTTTGGCCCAACAATCAACTTGGAATACGTGTCCCATGACCTTGGTTATTATTTTTCCTTTATTAACTTTATTACATAGATTTTTTATTAGGGTTGTTACATCAAACACCAGAGGTATTCAAAGGTTTTTATTTCTTCCTTTTCTCTTATGGACATCTACCCATTCTATAGATTTACCAGTTACATTCGAGGAACATGCCATATCCTCATCTTTCATAGAAAGCTCCATTACTCCTGCCTTCTCAGAGTCTGGGACATCTTTGTTACTATCTGAATGATCAGACTCATGAGGTCGCTTTTACCCTGTGTTTGTAGCCACCATTAGCGCTGATGAACTTGCCAGAGAATTCTTTCCCTTTGAAGCCAAAGGCATGTCAATTGTGGGCTGCACAGGATCTTGGGAGGCTAAGGGATCAGGGCGCGTATTTTCCTGTTGATGGTTTTATTTTGTATTTCCTATCGAGTTCTTGCCATTTGAAGCTACCTTTAGATCACGCCAGCCACAGTTGGGTTTTCACAGCTCGGGAGATCCTGTCACTCCTTTAGCGCATACATTCCGAAAATTCCTAGGCTGTTGACAATTTATGCATCTACAAATTGTGTTTTCATAGTATAGAGGTTGATGAATGTCCTATCCATCCCATTTGAGAATGATTTTATCTAGGATACCTATACTTAAATCTAGTTCTACACAGATTCAGACGAAAGAGATGAACCCACCATCTATTCTCTCATTGTCTATTTTGACAAAGCATCCAATAACATTTCCAATAACTTTAAGGAAACTCGACGTAATCCACTAAAGGGGAAGGTTTGGGAGTCTTACCCAAACTAGAGTGGCCAGAGTCTTCATGGAGAGAGGTTTGAATTTAGGAAATGAGTGTTGGATTGAGAGTCTCGTGCGACCCCAAAACTAGGGGCCCTCATCAAAACTCTTTGCCCATCCTCTAGATCATTGAATATGACTACAAAATAACCTTTAGAAAAAAATAGAAATTTTATGTTCTTTTTCCAGTTTTGAAAAACCCACTCCCTGAGGGCGGAATTCTAGGGCCACAATCTATTAAAATGACAGATAACGGCATGATTAGTATGGTCAAGAATATTTAACATGGTGAAGATTTGGTTCATGTGGATTGTTGGAGCTTCCGATGAATCTTCAACCACAAAGGCCTGACCTCCAAGAGCCTTCAAAGGTTGGGAACTAGATCTTGTGTTGAGAGATTCTTTAAATGACTAAGGTTTTGAGGTAGAGGGTGCCCCAAAACCTTTGGCCCCTCCTTTCAGTGCGACTGTGAGGGAGACAATGGCGTTCTTCTTAATTCCATAATCCCTCAGAGAATTTTCTAAGTTTAATTTCTTTCCCTTAGAGGATTCCCATACTCCCCTCTAGGATACCTATCGAGTGAAATATTCTATCTACGAGTGAAGATGTCACCTCCTGTTCAAAGACCGTGTGGCACAATGATTTTCTAGATAGGATTTTAACAAATATTGGGAATTCTTGTGCAGTAAAAACACCAGAATCTTCCCTCAGTTGAATGACATAAGAATCGGAGCCAATGGTACCCTTAGAGGAACCTACTTAGATAATTATACAAGAAAACTTTTGTTGTTGATTAAATTGCAACGACGCCCCAAGTTTAGGGTCTCTCTGAAGCGGATTTGTCAGAGCGTGAGGAAGAATGTCGTGGGTTTTGGCGGCGATGAGTAGAGATCTGGTAGAGGCTTGGAGGGCCTCTCTATTCTCTATAGGGACAAGGCCCTTAGGCCAACTCTCGGTCTGTCTTTGGAAACAAGTTTCAAAACCATGTTGTGTGGGGCTGCAATGATGAAGGAATCATAGGCGTGTTTTGTCGTGTTTTCGTCATAATTAGGCTACTATGAGAAAGATTAAAGTGATTAATAGGCTAATATTTTACGAGTAGGCAAAATTTTTCATATAAATGTGTATGAGAATTAAAACAATTATGAAATAGATGGAAAATAATATGAAAACAAGTTTTAAAAACTTATAAAGTTTATTAAAAATAATTATTTAGAAATAAATGGAGTAGTTTAATTACATCTATTTTGGTTTTGTTTAAAGTTAAAATTTTGTAATTTGAGTTTTGGGTGAAATCAAAATGTTTGGCTTTCTAAATTTTTAATGTAAAAAAGATACAGCATCATAGAAAACCTTTAGTATTTATGTAAATACAGTACCATGGAGGCTTTGGTATTTATATCATGTATAATCCTAACAATTTGGAAATTTATTATTTTCTCAAATTTTAAATAAATTTCTAGAGACTTGACCATAAAATCTACCAAAAAAATTAAATAAACACCTTAGTAAAGCACTATATAATAAATAATAATAAATTTAAAGAAAACAAATAAATTGAAACCATTTAAATATTAAATTTTCCTTTATTAGTCAAGTTAGAAAATTTGAATATTTTTTTACCATAAAATCTACCCAAAAAATTAAATAAACACCTTAATAAAGCACTATATAATAAATAATAATAAAGCACTATATAATAAATAATAATAAATTTAAATAAATTTAAAGAAAACAAATAAATTGAGACCATTTAAATGGTAAAATTTTCTTCAGGTCATCAGTCAAGTTAGAAAAAAAAAAAAATTAAATAAACACCTTAGTAAAGCACTATATAATAAATAATAATAAATTTAAAGGAAACAAATAAATTGAGACCATTTAAATCGTAAAATTTTCTTCAGGTCATCAGTCAAGTTAGAAAAAGCACCTTAGTAAAGCACTATATAATAAATAATAATAAATTTAAAGAAAACAAATAAATTGAGACCATTTAAATCGTAAAATTTTCTTCAGGTCATCAGTCAAGTTAGAAAAAGTTGAATTTTTGTATCTCAGGTCGTTGGAAGATGCTTTGACCGTTGTTGCTGACTCGAGAGGAGTCTCGAACTCCGGATCTCTGTGTGATGTGGCTTTAAATCTGGAGAAAGCGCCTCCAGATCATCTCTGAGAGTTGGATGAAAGAGAATTCCAAGAAGAAGAGGGGAAAGTTGAAACACCAATTCCAGAAAAACAAGAACGAGATGAACGAGATTTGACAGCGATTTTACTTTCACGATATCGATGAGAGAATTCCCTGCAAATATTTTGCAGATTCTGGAGCTCGCCAAGGCCTTCCTGCACTAGCAGCGTCATAATTCTCCAGGTATTAACGATTTTGCTCCCTATTTGCTTGATTAAGAGATTGATTTACCGTTCATTTGATAGGGCAACCTTATAACTTCTGCTAAAGAGGATTATTAGCATATATATATATATATATATATATCATTTAATTAGTAGTTAGTTTGTATATATCATGTGTTTTTTAAAATTTATTTCATGATAGATATGTGAAAAGTTATATATATTGATAAATTGAGAAGACTTGGTCACTGTGTGTAAGTCTCGGAAATGATGATTGATGCTATGTGATTCATTTCACTAGTTTCAATCTAACTTTTTCACCCTTGTGAGCATCACCCGATGCAATGAGTGCTAAGTGAACTATTCAAAAATCATGAGAAAATAGTGAGTTACAACTACCTCTCATGGAAATGGTCATAGATGAATGACTTAAATAACGCAGTTGAATCCCAAAAATGATATCTAATATAATGCACTGTGGAAACCCCTCATACTGAAATACAAAGAGTAAATGGAGCTCTACTTGAATGATTCATAAGGCACAATACTTGCTAAGGTTTTGCAAATAGGGTAGCAAGCTAAATGGGCTTGATTGTGGGGAAAACTCCACAGTTAAGCACGCTTGAGCCAGAGGCGTTTTGGGATGGGTGACCTCCCCATAAGTCCTAGTTACAGGGTGCAAGCCCCGGAAGTGATGATTGACGCTATGTGATTCATTTCACTAGTTTCAATCCCACTTCTTCACCCCTGTGAGCATCATGAGAAATTAGTCAGTTACGACTACCTCTCATGGAAATGGTCATAGATGAATGACTTACTTAACACAGTTGAATCCCAAAAATGATATGTAATATATCAACAACTTTATACCCAAAATGTTGGATTTCTAATTTAATTCCGCATCTAATTAATACTTTACAATTTCAATGTAGTTAAACTTGTACTTTTACTTGAATTATCACAAACAAAATTTAATAACTGAAATACCTATTGCATATTACCCCTACTACTCACATTATGTGAAGTTAATGTTCATTAATCCTTTAGAACATCACATTTGCAGTGGCCTAATGCTAACTCTTGGTTTACCACTAGTGAAATTACATTAATGACAACTCTTTGTTTTTGGAAAATTCATATTCAAATATCACAAAAATAAACGACATAAAAAAGTCATAGTTGTGGTTTACTGTGAAGTCTTAGATACATATATTGACCTATGCTAGAAAGGAAACTAAGACATAAAACCATGAAAGCCACGGGCTTAATAACGTGCTGAAAATTAAGTATATTCTGAGGGCTTCGCCTCTATTAGGGTGTCTTCAGCTTAACCTGGCGTTGAGTTGCTCATGAGCATGGTCTTGATGCAAGGCTAATTCAAGTCATGTATCTCCAATTGCATTTCGTCTAACATGAGGAGTATCTCAGTCTTTGCATCGTTGCGGTCCCTCCCCTCCTTATTGCATCCTTTCTCACCCCATATGGGGAAAAAGTGTTAGCTTGTACTAAGAGTTCACAATTTGTTTTCAAGGTATGGCCTTGCAAGTTCTCCCATGAGACAAAGAGGTGTATGTTATACCTTGATCTCAGTTTTTTTTTTAAGGGTAGATGAGGAGGAGGTTAAGTCATCATCTTGAATTATATTCTTTAATTTAAAGTTGATTTTAATAATACATTGTTTGTTTCAAAATTATTTTTTACTTCAAAATTCTTGTAATTTAGGATACCGTTTCTATCCAAATAATAAAGCCCTATTATTCAAATAGTTGTTTGTGCAGGTTCAACGGTGTCTATGTTTAGAATCAAAACTCAAATGAAAATGTAATGCAAGTTATTTTAACCTTTTAAAATTCCTAAATTAGAATTTAAATAAATAAAAGCATTAATAATCTTAAACCCAGATCTATCAAGCACTAAAAGGGATCAAATTTATTAATGTGTAATTTTTTTTATCATCTAATTTTAATTCTATGTCATGTATTAATTCTGTAGTATTTAAAAAAAACTATACATTAATAAGTTGAATTGCTCTAGACACTTGATAGATCCTAATAGATCTATATTGGTTTAAATTAATCTCAATTTAACATAGAATTATATTGGTTTATTTTTTTTTAGATATCGTTGCATTTACATATGTACATATGTAATTATTTATTTATTTATTTTTAAATATAATTTTATATTATTTAAAATAGCTCGTCAATTTGTATTTTTAAATTTTTAATGTAATATTATGTTCATTAATATGTTTTTAACATAAATGAGAATGTTGTATTAAGTTGCAAGTCTACACCTATATTGTAGTAGATACATTAGGAATTACATAGTTGTGTCTTCCATATTTCTTCTAGATCCCTCCTACCTATCAGAGCTTCAAGATCTTTCAGAAATACTATATATTTTAAAATAACAATTGGGGTGTTGTAGGTATAAACCTTACCAAACTTACCTCCCAAAAGGAATACTGTATAACATAGTTTATTGATTAGTTACACATCTTAGAGAGAAAAAACCCTCCAATACTGGTCTTGATTACAAAATTCTAATAGGCATGTGAAAACCATTTATGCTTAACTCCCCAAACTTAATTTCTAGCCTTCATTAGCACAATTGTCGGCGTTTGTGTTAAGGTCCTTAAGGACATGATAATATTCTATCAATGAGATTCCTATTCCAGTCTTCTTAATTCTTCTTAGGATGCTTACTAACATTTTTCCCTTTGTGGATGAGCCTTACACTAAATGTTGGATAAGGAGTAAAGAGTTTCCCAAAACAGCTAACAAGGCTACATGGTTTTCTCTCACTAATTGTATGCCTTGAAGAAATGCATATGCTTCCCCTAGTCACTTTTCATGCGTCCTAACTCCAATAAATGCTTCACTACTCAAGTTTCCTTGAATCATACAACACCCTGCCATCCCATTATGTTTATTAATTTATTTATGACAACTTCTCCTTATATTAAATTAAGGACACTCTACTACTCATTCGAATAAATCTATATATAATTATAAATACTATTATATACGATATAAATATAAAAAATCAAATCTAAATAAAAATTAATAAACTTTATTTTTTTCATATATATATGTACGTGATTGATGTAAAATCCTTATATGCATTACCCTATTGATTATGCAATAAATTCTCACATCAAAACTATGTGTTATCCATCAATATTTGGGGAAAAATGTCAGCAATCCATCAAAATATGCCAAAATAGGCAATGGTTATCATGTTATTATTTGTATGGGTTTTGTAATTTATGGTCCATTTTACATTTTTTTCTTATTAGTTATTGATGTTAGAATTTTATTTATATGTATTTAGATGCTAGTTTATGAAATTAATATGCTATACTTTATGTTGAGAGCTTCTCAACAACTTTGTGTATTTCTCATTGAGCCCAACGTTTTGAGTGAACGCTTCACCCATCTTCAGGGGCAGGAAGCTAGAGTGAACAAGGTCTTCCATTCTATCCTCTATCCCCGCCCCTAAACCCACCCTAATAAAAATGGCAGGATCAAATTATGAAATCAATACTAGTTAGCTCTACTCTGAGAGATTACACTAGGAGGGACTGCATCTGCAGGTCACTCTCCATTCTCATTACAATGGAATAATATATAGCTTACATGAAAATAGGGAAGTTAGAACCAATACCTAAGGAATTGGAACAAACTCCTAATCTAAGGTTCTGGTGAACTGACTCTCTCTAATTAAGTTTCTCCATTAACGTCAACACTCCCCCTTAATGGAGAAAGGGTTCGCAAATATTCCTAACATTTCCCTAAACATTTCAAATTTAATTCTACCAAGAGGATTAGTAAAAATATCGGCAGCATTATCACAAGTATTACAATATTCGACATGAATTTCTTTTGACTAAAATTTCTCCCTGATGAAGTGGCACTGTATATCAATGTGCTTAGTGTTTTTATGAAACACCGAATTATTTGCATGTTTGATGGAGCTCTGGTTATCACATCTGATAACTGTTGCATTTCTCTGTTCTTCTCCTACATCTTGGAGAAGTCTCCTCAACCAAACTGCCTCACAAGTCGTTGCACACATCGTTTGGTACTGATATTTCGCTGAACACAAGGAAACTGTGTTCTGCTTTTTACTACTCCATGTAATTACCCCACACCCAATGTTAAATGCATAGCATGTTTTGGATCTCCTGTCATCTACATTTCCAACTCAATCAGATTCTGAAAACCCTGTCAATTTAACATCACAAGAATCAGTATATATAATGCCACAGTCTAAGGTTCCTTGTAGATACCTTAATATGCCTTTTGCTGCAATCCAATGGCTCTCAAGTGGCTTGGAGATAAATTGGCTCAATGCATTGACTGAATAAGCCAAATCTGGTCTAGTAGTGGTCAAGTAGATTAAACTCCCAACCAACTGTCTATACAATGTTGCATCTGCCTCCTTTGGACCGTCATGACTCTGAAGTTTGGTATTTTGTTGTAACAACACTGCTACATCCTTACACTGATCCATCATAAAATTTTTTAGTAGACTCCTGACATACTTACTCTGTGCTAGAAAAATATGTCATGAATCTGTTTAAATCTCCAGACCCAAACAGTAGCGAAGCTCACCGAGGTCTTTCATCTCAAACATTTGTGAAATCTTCTCTTTGATTTCTTTAATGAGTTTATATACATTTCCTGCAATGATAAGATCATCTACATATAAATAGATCAAAACAATTCGCCCCTTTTCATCAAACACAATATAGAGATTGGGGTCATTTTTTATTCTTTTATAACTATGCTGCAAGAAAAGTGAATCAATTTTATCATACCATGATCTGGGAGCTTGTTTTAGTCCGTATAAAGATTTATTTAATCTACAGACTAAAATTTATTTTCCCTGTTTAACAATTCCCTCAGGTTGCTCTAAATAAAATTCCTCTTTCAACTCCCCATATAAGAAAGAAGATTTAATATCTAGCTGGTGAATCATCCAGTGATTTTTGGTAGCTAAGGCAATTAAATTATGATTGTATTAAGTTTAGCTACGGGGGTGAAGGTTTCTTCATAGTCTATACCTTCTTTCTGTGAATACCCCTTTGCAACCATCCTAGCTTTATATTTATCTATGCTCCCATCTTCTTTAAATTTGGGCTTGTATAGCCATTTGCAACCTATGGATTATTTTCCCTTAGGTAATTCAACTAACTCCCAAGTTTTGTTTTTAAGTATTGATTCATGTTCCTCTTCCATAGCTTCCCTCCATTCATTATATTGACTGGCTTCTTTATAACTAGAGGGTTCAAAAAAATTTAACATGCTAGTTATAAAATCATTCTCCTTATATCTTGTTGGCTATTGATTTTTCCTACCTGATCTCCTGAGTGTTGGAATGGCATCCAACCTGTTCTGATTATCCCTTGATGGAATTGGTTCGACGATTCTGTAACATCTGCTTCTTCCTTTTTCTGCTGTTGCTCATGGTTTTCTCCTATTTGACCATTCCCTTGTTCCACCAACAAAGGAATGTCCCATTCTCCATTGATGTTTTCATTGTTTCCATCATGAAACTGTTCAAGAAAAACTACATCTCTACTCGCAGAAAATTTATGAGTAGAGGGATCAAATAATTTGTAAGCTTTAAATTATGTACAATACCTACCAAAAGTGCATTTGATGGCCTTTGAATCCAGTTTATTTCTATCCTCCTTTGGCACATGAGAAAAGGATTTGGATCCAAAAATTCTTAAATGTTTAACTGCAGGTTTAAATCCTAATAAAGCTTCAAAAGGAGTTTTTTAATTCAAGACTCTTTGTAGGATTCCTGTTTTTCAAAAACACTACTGTATTTATCGCTTTAGCCCAAAATCCATTAGAAATATTCTTACCTTTCAGCATACTGCAAGCACGCTCCACAAGGGTTCTGTTTTTCCTCTCTGCAACCTTGTTCTATTGAGGAGTGTGGGGTAATGTAAAATGATACAGTATTCCATGGTATTTGCAATATTTTCTGAAATCATCCTTCTTATATTCTCCCCCTTGATCCGAGCGGAGAATCTTGATGAATTTACCTGTCTTGATGAATTTACCTGTCTGCTTCTCAATCATGCTTCTGAACTGCTTGAAGTATTAAAAAATATGACTCTTTTTGCCGGGAAAATATACCCACGTGAATCTTGTACAATCATCAACAAATAATAAGAAATAATAAGCACTTCCCAATGATCTCCACTGCATTGGCCCACATAAATCAGTGTGGACTAACTCTAGTATATATCTCTGTTTTCTGTTTACATTAACATGAAAATCATCTCTGTGCATATTCCCAAGAGCACATGCTTCACAATCAACATTAATATGCTTTAAATAAGGGAGACCATTGACCATACCTTTCTTCTGAAGTAGCAACAAATATTTGAAATTAATATGGCGAAATATTTGATGCCATAAATCTTCTGCAGACATACCTGATGATGTCAAAGCTTGATGTGGCGCAATTCTCACATTCAACTTGTAAAAACCACCTACACGAATCCATGTTGCAATTGTCTTCATACTATCCAGCAAATCCTTAACAACAAAATATGATTTAAAAATTCTACCTCAAGGTTCTGATCCGTTATCATTGAAAGAGAAATCAGATTCTTATTAATTCTGGGTACATACATCACATTTTGAATGTGCCTAGTATTTCCATCAAGCAGAATTACAGGAACATTACCATGCCCTTTGATTTGGTACCCTTTGTCATCGCCAAGGTGTATTTTTTTCCCCATTGCTGATTTCTTTGAAGTATTAAATCCATTGTCTGTTACCTACCATGTGGGTGGACACTCCTCAATCCACATACCACATATATGCTTCATCCTTCTCATCAGAATCAGCCATAAATAGTATGAGGTCCTGGTTATGGTCATCATCAGCAAAGTGTCCTGCATGTCTCTTTTATCTCTATTGACCTTCATCAAACTTCTTCTTTCGACAATGTTTAGCCATATGGCCAATTTAACCACAATAGAAACATTTTAATATTGAATCATTCCTATTTGTTGGCATACCTTGAGATGGATTCGGCCTTTTTTTTTATGTACCTCCACCTCTCTATCCTCCATTTTCCTTCCCTCTGAAGGGCTTCTTCTTTGCCATTAAAGCAAGATCTGAATTCTGGGGCTTCAAGGGCATTTGCCTTTCTTCCTCTTGCATTAGAATCCCTATCAATTCTTCAAATTTGGGGGCTTTCTCTCTCACATTCAAGCCTCTGATAAACATCTGATAGTCGTCAGTCATACCATTCATAGTAATTGTTACGAGATCAATATTACTTACTGCCTCTCCTATGTCGCCAAGCTTGTCCTTGAGGTCCTTGATGCGTGAGATGAATGCAAAAACTATTTCATTCTCCTCCATTTTGATGGATTTAATCTTGCTTTTCAGGAACAATAGGCGATTTGTATTTTTTATTTCATACAGATCTTTGAGAGTTGTCCAGATCTCGTTCGCTGAATTGCAATCTCTGATGTGAGGGATGATGCAGTCTTTGACTATCATTTTCAACATCTTTTTTGCCTTGTTCTCCCTCTTCTCCCACTCATGTATTTTCGCATCTATTGTGCTTCCTGCAACTGTAGGTTTCACTTCATCGCCATTCATGATCCCCCATGCACTATGCCCTTCCAACCTAGTCTTCAACTTGAATTTCCAATTAGAATAATTGGAACCGTCGACCTTATTGCTCTTGTTCAAGTATACTTCCATCAGATTATTCATCTTGACACTTTAAAAAATTACCTCCAACAATTGACAAAAAACGGATCTATCCCAAATCCACAAAAAAACAATATCAAGAAACAAATCTACCTGATCTTCGACCACTTTGGTAGGCTGCTCTGCACACTACACCACGGGCTCACGGGCTCCTCTGCCACAACCTCTTCTACTACGAGCACATGGGATCCTCTATCATGGTCACACTTGCAACGATCCTCACACTTTACCAGTGATCTACTACTAACTCTGTTGCCACGACTCACGATCTCTTCTGGCACGATCTCACTGGATCTGCATGCATAAGCTCTCTGGATCAATAGGCAGAAGCTCTCTAGATTCAATCGGCAATCCACAGCACAAGCTCTCAGGCTCCACGATGCTCCACAGCACAAGCTCTTTGGCTCCACGAAGCTCCACAGCATGAGCTCTATGGCTCAATGACGTTCCTCGACCAATATGATCTCAACAGTGCTCCTCAACATGAGATCTATGGCTCCTCCAGCATGATCTATCTGGCTCCTTCAACATGAGCACACTGGCTCTTATTTCACGAGCTCACTGGCTCAATTGAATTTCTACATCCTCTCAGATTTCGCACTGGTTGTGCTTGGCAGGATTCCCGTAAGGAAAATATAGGTCAACATTTCCTTTATAATCGACTCTGCGTTGATTTCAGAGATCAGCGCTGCTCTCTGGCACGATACCGCGCTAATCATCGCTTTTGTGCCTCCAAGGAACGTGCTGATCGAAATTTCCTCTAGAAAAAAGAAGAAAAACAGCCTCACTTAGACCATCAGGGGCTTCTCTTCTGCTACCTGGACACTCACAGGGATCAAAGCACTCTGGCTTTGATTCGGCCCTAAAGCTCTAATACCATGATAAAAATGGCAGGATCAAATTATGAAATCAATACTAGTTAGCTCTACTCTAAGAGACTACACCAGGAGGGATTACGGTCGCATGTCACTCTCCATTCTCATTATAATGCAATCAATATATAGCTTACATGCAAATAGGGAAGTTAGAACCAATACCTAATAAATAGGAACAAACTCCTAATCTAAGGTTTTGGTGAACCGACTCTCTCTAATCAAGTTTCTCCATTATCTTCAACACGTCCATGTACCCCTCCCTTAGCCAAGGTAACCCTTCCTTACATTCAAGGTGTTACTGATCACCTTTCCATAATTCTCTCTAATTTGAACATCAAAACCTTCTTTAAGCCCCATCGAACCCTCAGCCAGCTCTTGAAGTCTACCAAAGACAAAAATGACCCCTTGTCAGGTTCTGGTGTATATGAGATCCCTTGCTCCTGCGATAAGTCCTACATAGGACAAACGGGCAGATCCTTTAAAACTCAATTGAAAGAACACATGGCAGACACCTACCATAACTGTGTCACCAAATCAGCCATAGTTGGGCATTCTCACTCTACTAGCTATCTTATTTGCTTTGATAAATCCAAAATCCTTGCTCTCACCTCTTTCCATTCCATTCGGGTCATTAGGGAAGCCCTCAAAAGAAGGACCCCAATAACTTTAATCGCGATAACGTATATCATTTAAGCCAGTCATGGAAGCCCACCATCCATTTTCAGTCCTCTGAACACCCTGTCGCTAATTCTAACCTATCCTAAATCCCCCCACCTTTTACTGTCATGTCTATTCATATCCTTTCATCTTCCCTTTTGTGACTCTTCAATTTCCATTGTTTCCATTAATTCAATTAATTCTTGTTTAGGCCCCCCTTTTGATATTATCTTATTGGGATTTTCTCCCCCTTAATTTTAATTTTATTAATTTTACTTCTTGATTTAAAAAAAAAAAAAACAACAACAACTCCTTTAATTAATGGCTTATCCAATAATGTAACGCTTAATCATTGACCAACACGTCTCATCTTCTACCCTTCTCTTTAATTAAATAAATTTATATATCAAATTACTTTAATAAAAAATCCCTCATTCCCTTTCCATTCACTTTATTATTAATTAAATACCCTATCCTTTATTCTATATTAATTCATCCATTTAATACCCTAATCCTTATTCTTTATTTATTTATTACATTATATTTCTAATAATAAGATATTATAATTTTAATTTTAATTTTAATTTTAATCTAAATTTATTTATTTATTTTTTAATTTTTTAATCAAAATTTTAAAGTCAATAGTTGATTTCTCTAACGGTCAATTATCATTTATCAATTTATAAATTTGATTTCTAATAGTATAATTTGATATTAAATTTATAATTTCTATTTCTAATTATGTTTCAATACTTTCACTCAATTAATGCTCTTAGATACTCTTAACCCTCTTTATTCTAACGGCTAATTTCTCTTTCCCTATAAATTCTTGGTCTAGCACTCTTCTCTTCTTATGTTCTAGCTTCCTGCCCCTGAAGATGGGGGAAGTGTTCACCCGAAACGTTCGGCTCAATGAGCAATATACACAATTCTCCAGAAGCTCTCAACATTATGTTTATGACTCTCAAAATGTCCATTCTCTAATGCAATACATTCATAAAAAAAAATTGATGAAACAATATAAAATTACTAAGAGTTAATGGGGATTGTCTAGTAAATGAAAGCATGGCATTGTTATGTCCCCTTGAGTTGCATGATGCTACATAAACAAAGGGTTGCTATGTTTGTTTTAGTTATTTGTGTTTGTTATTGGGTATATTTTAAATATATATTTAAATCAAGTGTAAATTTTAATTATAATTGATGAAATAAAACTATAATTATTATATAACAGTTCAATTAACATTTTAAAATATATATATATATATATATATATATATATATATATATATATATATATATATATATATATATATATATATATATATATATATCATATTTAAATATTTTAATAGGGAATTTTTGGAAAATTTTTCCATTTATTTCTCGGTCTAATTTATTTAGAATTTGATAGAGATTCATTGAAATCACAAGTTGATGGGTGAACTCTTCACAATTGAAGTACTCAAGGAATTTTTGAGGGCGCTAAATCCATATATACAATAAAAAAATCAATCTAAACAACACAATTCAAAATTTAACCACAAATCTTTTTGCGAAATTACCGTTAGAAATCCACCAAAAACTCTAAAAAATCATACTTCAAAACTACTTAATACTAACATTATAATAATAAAATATTTAAATCATCTATCCTTATCTTACTATAATAAAAACTCATGATTGCTTTGATTTAAATAAAACAATTACTTTTATTTAGATGAATCAACCCTCACAATTGATTGATTTCATTTTTTTTTAAACGATATGAAATAAAATTTTATCAAACATAACAACAATAACAATGCGAATCATATCAACCACAAATTTTCATGGGATTCAATAACGACACAGTTTCGTGGCATTAAATAATGATATATGTATAAAAAAATTGTTCTCCTAGTTTTTATTAATCAATGTTGGTTTTTTTGGTTTGTGGTTGTTGTTGACTAGATTAAAATTAAGTTTAGTTTGAAGTTAATTTATATTGGATGGAAAAATAATTTAATATAATTGATATTTAACTTGTAATTTTTTTTATAAATCTTCATAATTAGCTTTCACATTTAATTCCTCTACATTAAATTTGTAATTTACAACAACAAATTTACACTTCATTAATAAAGTATAATTAATCTAATTATTTTCGTATCTATAAATATAAATATAATTAAAAATATAATATATTAGAATTAAGAAGCTGAAAACAAGAAAGACAAAAGATTTGGTTGAACTTCACGGAGAGTATCTAAAATGGGGAATGAACACCCCTGCACAACTAGCCTAGCAATATCCCTTTTTAAAAGTGGAGACATTAATAATCCTTCCAATTATAAAACCATTATCATCAATCCTTTGTTTTCAAAACTTTTCAGCAACATGGTAGAAAATAGAATCAGTAAGTGGGTAGAAGTAAAATAAAAGAGGGCAAAAGGACAAGTGGCTTTTGCGCCGAAGCATCCTACAGTGGATCACGACATCGCGTTGAGACACATTATTGAAAAGGTTTGGGGGGATAAAGAAGAAGTATCATGTTGTTTTTTCTTACTTCAAAAAGGAATTTGACACAGTCCCTAGAAATAAGTTGTGGCGTAGAATGGAAGAACTTGAAATTCCTTTACATTATAGAGTTGTTGCCCATAGACTTATGAAGAGGTGAAAATCAAAATTAGAACTTTAGTGGGTATTGCAGAAAGCTTTAGAAGTGACATTGGAGTCAAGAAAGGTTTCCCTCTATCCCCTACTCTTTTTGGTTTATATATTGATAAACTTTAAGAGTGGCTAAATTTGCAAGGTGGGGATGGTGTTCGGTTGGGGGAATTTGTGATAAAGATTCTTTTATATGCTGATGATCTTGTATTGATATTTAAATCAGCGAATGTATTACAGATGCACCTATATGCCCTTGAGCATTTTTGTAGAGCAGTGGGGATGCAAGTCAATATTAGCAAGACCAAGATAAAGATTTTATTTAATAAAAGGAAGCAGAGTCAACATATGTTCTTCTTTGAAGGAAACATTCTTGAAGAAGTAAATGAGTACAAATACCTCGGGATTGATTTCAACAACAAACTTAAATTGGGAGGACTGCAGAAAGAAGAGAATCTTAGGAGGGTGGAAAACATTATATGCTCTTCAAAACAGATGTAGAGAGGCAGAGTTATGGGATTGGAAAATGATTAAAGTGATTTTTGGACTCCTACTTTGTCCAGTGATGCTATATGGGTGTGAATTGTGGGCTAGAAGCACCCCTGTCTCAAAATGGAAGCAAATTGAGAAAATCCAAAAATGCTTGATCATAAGCAAGTTCAAAATAAAAAATTTGGTACCTTATGAGATAATGTTGAGTGAAACAAGAGCAACTCCTATCGAAGCAATTGCTATGGTGCGGCTCATAAGATATCTAAAAAGAATTGAGAAAATGGGAGTAGATATATGGCCTAATGTTATCTTGAAAGAAGGCATGAGTGAAAGGAAAAAAACATGGATGACACAAAACTACACATGGATGCAAAAATGGAATATCTACCTCAATGCTTGTCCCACAAATAGCAAGGAGCTAAATACTTTTTTTATGGAGAAGTTTCGTAAATAAGTATGGGGAAAGAGTTGGGTGGAAAGAAGAAGTACTACATTGAATAATTCAACCCTACGTATGATCTAACAAAAAGAGTACATTGGAGCTAACATTTCGTGGAGGGCAAAGGTTCTTATTGCTCAATTAAGGACCAACTCACATCAACTTCAATGTGAAATAGGATGGTGGAAAAGGCCTAAATAATCTTGGGAAGAACGAATGTGTACATTTTTCATGTCTGGGGCAGTGGAATCGAAAAAATAAAAAATAAATTAAATTAAATTTATAAAAAAATAATAATAATAATAGAAAAATTATTTTGGAATGTATTGTCTTTTCAGTGATGGGATTGTTGGAAGGTTGGGCCAACTCATCATCAATTTGAATAAGAAAAGGACTGAAATGAAAAAGACAAAAAGCAAAGAACTCATAGTCCCATAGACTATTTTTAGTCTCGTGGACGTTAAAATTTCATTTCATATATATAACATAGTTTTGTTAGATAATGTAGAAATTGAGAACAAATATAATAGAGATAAATCTAAAATCTTGGAACTCCTAGGCTCACTATAATTTCTACACATTTTATATATAAAATAATGTAGAAAATACATAGTAATTTGTGATATGAATTTTCAATTTTCAATTTATTATTTTAATGGTGTATATTTTATTTTAATATATTTCTATGGTAGAGGCACCAAAACACAACTAAAACATAAAAAACACCAAATATCATATTAGTCGTCCGACGTGATAGATGCAGGGTTGTCTGGGTTTTTTCTTGGAGGCGATGGTAGACGGAAGTCATACTGGACGTGCCCTTCAAAGTGCACCATCCAAGTCCTCAACTTTTCTACTTTCTCAGTGAGTTGATTTTGGCCTCACCAGACCACTACCAATCTCTCCTGGACTTGGCACTGAAAATAGTGAATTCGGTCCAAAGTAGCCATTTGTGTTGCATGCTCCTCGCGACGAACTCTCTCAGCTGCATCCTCTCTTTCCATCAAACTTTCGATGATATTTCAGCAGTTCTCCAGATAAAAGTGTTGGATGCCTTGCCTCTCATGCACCTCAGATTTACCAGGCCCATGTTTCCCCTTATCACCGAGGGCTCCTCTGCCTCGTTGACTCTGCTTCTAACCCCACAACCCACCTCCTTTGCCAGCCCTGTGATTTCCTTTGCCTCGACCACCCCACAAACCCGCATTGTCAATTTTCACATGACCCGTTGTCTTACTTCCCCGATGGGGGGCTGCCATGTCCATTTCAGAATTTGCCACCCCCGCAGGGCCATAGATAGCAAGGGACGGGGAACTCCCACACTGCATCGATGGTTTCATAATTCTCAACAGAGGAAATTCGTCGCAAACCAAAACTAAAACCCAAACCCCCCACTAGAGAAAACAACCCCCACCAGTACATGAACTGAACGACACCACCCACCTCAGAAGAAGATCACAATTCCACCTTCCACTTCCAGAGGAAGACCACCACCTCTTGGATAGCTAGAAACCTCAACCCTCCTCACCAGCACAAATGATCGAACACCAAACATGGAAAAAGTGGTCGTCGCCTGAGTGAAGATTTCCCCCGGGCTACGGCTAACTACCATCTTCACCGCACTGAGACCATAGACTAATCCTCCAAACATTGTCGTACCCATGCCAGAGGTCACAAAAATGGAAAAATAAATTGGGTTTTTGCCACCACCCTCGGGGTTTCCTTGGCAGAAGATTCCACCTTCCTCTTTGAGCTCACCAACATAGGTTTACCAGAAACCACAAGGACATGAAATGGATGATAATGATACCCCTCGACTCCCAATCCTCATCAACGCAAACAATAACAAAAGCACTTAACAACTGGAACCATCTAGTCACATTGCACCAAAAAACACCCACGATTACCACACACATGCCACACCCTTTGTTCGCCTTCATACGATGCTTGTGTTTCCTCCTCGGAGGTCACCACAAATTCCACCACCAAACCTGGAAATGGATACAAATTTCAGGCGCCCGCATCTGCCCTCTCCTTAATCTTCCGCCACCCTCGAATTCCAATGCACAGTTAATTTCCACACGAGAACCCATCATGACTGCAGTACCACTCTTGTTTCATGCATTAAGGTGAAGGGACTGGGAGGGTCGTCCCTCACCCTCGCTCCACTTGTAATCACACATGGGAGTGACCCTCCATGTGTTTCCTAGATCGCACCCCCATCAGGGAGCCCAAGTTTGAACTTTGACTTGAAAATATATAAAGTAATTTGTGATATAACTTTTATTATTTTAATAGTGTATATTTTATTTTAATACATTTATATGGTAGAATATATGTTCAATAATTTAAAGATTTGATTTTTATTATTATTATATATATTTATAAATTAAATGTTGGCAATCAAGGTTATTTTAGGTTGTTGGATAGAATGTTTATTATATTCCTCACCCAAGTTCAAATTCTTATTGGTGACATGATGATCTATAAGACCTTGATAAATATTGTTTTAATGACATTGTTCTTATAAATATTGTTGTATTGGCTTCGTGCCCTATAAACTCTTAAATGAGTATAACCTCACTCTCATTCCAGCCCTCGAGTTTAGAGGGAAACAAATCTCACTTTATCTCTAGCCCTCTTTTAAATGAATATAACCCCACTCTCATTTTAGCCCTCGAGTTTATAGGGAAGCTAATATCACTCTATCTATAGCCCTCTCTTAAATGAGCATAACCTCACTCTCGTTCTAACTCTCTAGTTCAGAAGGAAGTTGATCTTACTCTATCTCTAAACCTCGAGTTTAAAGGGAAGTTGATCTCACTATATCTTTAGACTTTAAGCTTAGAAGAAAACTAATTTACATCCATCAAAATTAAATAAATTAAATAAAGCACAAAAAAAATTTAAAAAAAAATAATTTTATAAATAATAATAATATATATTTATATTTTTTTGTTTCATAAAAATTAACAAAAATGAAAATATAAATTTAATATTATATAAAATTACACATAAATTTATATGAATATGACTATGCATTTAATAAGAGATGTAACAAATATTACATCTTTATGTCATGTAAGAGTAATTTTGGACAAACGAAATTAGTATCAAAATGTTTGTTGTTTATTTGTATTTTTTTGGTTTACTATTTAATTTACTTAAGAAATAAAGGTTGTTTTTTGAATTTGTTTGTTGTGCCATTACCTAATAATTATATATATATATATATATATATATATATATATATATTAAAGTTAATTGGAATATTCAAATGGATATTGACCACACATAATTTCTAAGAATTTATAGATATAACTTAGGAGGAGGTAGAAGTGCTATAAAGATAGTTAGACTATCACATGAGCTAAATTAATAAAAGAGAGTTAGTTGGGAAAGAGAAGGTTTAGTTCTATATTTACAACAACAACAAAAAGAGGTTCACCTCTCATAAATTGAAAAGCAGAAGGGAACAAATACTATTGGTATCTTCATGATGCTAGTCTAAAATAGTATGAATTGTGGAGAGACTAAGACTTCCATATTCTAATCCATGGGCTAAAATGGATGTAGTATTCAATAAAATGTTAGATTCCATTCATGTCTTTTTGTTTCCAATTATTTACATTATTAATTCTATCCATATTTAGTTATATAACATCTACACATTGTGACGTCTTAAATATGTTATTTTTGTAGTCAATGCACTATGATAGTGTTGATTTAGTTCTATATTTATGTTATAAAGTTACAAAATTATATCATGTGTCAAATGGTATCAAAGAAGGGTTTAACTTGATTGAAAATTACAAAGTCATTAAAATTAATTAGCTCTTGAGAATTAGTTTTAACGAGATCAATGTTCATGTAACTATAGCAATAATGAGACCTAAGAGAGGGTTTGTGTCTACTTGGATAAGAGTGGTGAGAATCAGTGATGAAATAAAGGCACCTGAATCATAGTCTAATTGAGGACTACAAGGAAACTCCTAAGGATGTCACCATGAGGGGGAGTGGGTCAAGGAGGTGAGAGGAACTGAGAATTGGAGGAATTGAGAGTGAGAATGGATGAATAGGAGATGCTAGAGTTGTAGAAGATCCATAATCAAAAGATGAGATGGAGAAAGAATGAAATTTTAATGAAAGAGGCATATCCAAGCATTTGATCTCACTTATGAAGGATAAAGGTAATGCAAGGGTGAAATATTATTTCTATGATGGCACTTTAAAAGTAAAAATATTATGGATTGGACAGGACAACTCAGTAGATACTTTTTGTATGAGAATGTCCAAGAGAAGGAGGGACCGGGAAGATGCCCTTTATGTAAACTTGAATTTGAATCTGTGGATCACTGGTTTATGAGCTTCACCTTCAGCAAAAAGGTGTGTGATTCTTTTCGGTCTCTGGTTGGATTTTCACATCAATGGAGGGGTCTCTAAGTCAAGGAAGCCTGACATACGTGGTGGAATAGTCGCCAGGAAGAGAAACTGAAATCAATTCCCTTGCTCATCTCATGGGGGCTCTGGTTAGCTAGAAACAGAGCTATCTTTAGGGACGAAGAAATCCCCTTCCATGTTGTCACCCAAGAAGGCGCGGTCATTTATGATATATTACCTGAACAAGTTTCTATCCCTAAGGTCAGGACTGTTATTCCTGAGCAGATTAGGGGAGACAACCCCTGGGCATATTTTGATGGCGCCTCTGATCCCGAGAATGTTTGTAGGGCTGGATTAGTTATTCATCTAAATCAGGATCAGAGCTTGGAGGCATCCATAGGTCTCGGCCAGGGTACTAATAACTATGCTGAGAAAAAAGCACTGCACTTCCTACTTTGCTGGCTTACACACTTGGAAATAAAGTTTTTCCATATTTTTGGGGACTTGCTCAACATTATCAAATGGTTCAACAATTAATATGTTTTCTCAAATTATATTTTAAGTCTTATTCTTGAGGAGATGTGGTTTCTAATTAATCATTTTACTTATATTGCCTTATGTCACATTTACAGGGAAATAAATGTCGCTGTAGACTTCCTTTCTAAGGAGGGTTTATAGCAAGATCCGGGTAGCCGGGGGACTCGAGAAATAGGGTCGGAAGGCTCTGTGGCTTTGGATCATCCTCCTTTTGTCTAGATATCTTCATCTAGTTCTTATTTCAGTTTTGACAGCAGCAGAGTTATGTCGTTATTTTAACTTTCATATGAAAACAATATACTCTACTCAATACTTTAAAAATTCATATGCTGACAATTGAACAAAACAATTATTTTCATCTTTTTCTCTACACAGTCGTTCCTATTTGGTCTGGTTTTTCCTCATAAGAGGAGGCCTGGAATGCGTTGTGGAGACAGGTTTTACGTGTCAACGGTAAGTTGGCGGTTTTCCCCTATGGATGGGAAGGATTGGAAACTATCTCAACATGCTAAACATGGTAGGGTTTTTTGAGATGGGTTGTTTACTCGGTCGATATTTTGGAGAGCAAAGTCTCTTACCAAGAAATTATTTCTAATGCATGTACAAAGTTAACTTTTTAATGCTATATAAAAAGTTCACTTTTTCCATGGAAAAAAAAACAAGAATGTCCAAGATAATAATAGAGTTTGTTTGTAATAACAAATTTTAATCAGCATGCTACATTGTAGTGGGATGTTGTGTAGAAAGAAAAAGTATACAATTAGTGAGAGAGGATAAAAAGCTAGAAGAAAATGGTGAGCAAGATTAAGGATAAGTCTTGTTGATTAATTACCTATAAATTTTGTGCAACCAAGAATATAAATTTAAACAAAAAGAGACACATGTCTAGGATTATATATAATAATTCTTCAAAATTTCACTTAGAGCTAGAGTATCTATGAGTAGCAAGGTATGTGAATGAATTGAAGTTCCAAATTCAAGATGAAATGAGTACCCATTATTTATGAAGTTGAGCAGGAAGTGGCAATTGAATTATAAAGAAAATAATGTTAGAGGTAGGGTAAGTGTGAAGGTTGAAAGAGGACTTTCTAGCATAGGAAGAGAAGTTAAAACGTCTACTAGTCAAATTATTAAAGGAGAAAAACATGCTAGTAGAGTTAGAGGATTTGTAAGAGGTAACGGTAAGCATGTCATTACTTTCTATGGATGTGGAGTAGAATGGAACAAAGCATATAAATTCCCAAAGAAGCACAATCCAAGAAGAAGGAATGTTGAAAGGACTCATGTCATGCAATAACATGAGGAATCAATTTTGGGTGACAACGTTGTAGTACTTCAACATGAACAAGGTAAAAACCTTATGTTTAAAAGGGTGTTGCTCAAATCTCAGAATAAGGCTATGAAGCAACCTAAATATAGGAAAATGGTTTTTGAAAATAAATGCAAAGCTAAAACTATAAGTTGCAATTTTATCATAGATAGCGAAAGTACAAAAAATATGGAGTTTATGAAGGTGATTAAGAATTAAAATTGAATTGTGTCACTCATCCCAATCAATATAAGGTTTGGCTATAGAAGGGTCAAAAAGTCACCATGATGAAGAAATGCTTGTTGATTTTCTAGATCAACAACTTGAATGGCCAAGTATTATGTGATGTGGTGGAGATGGACACATGTCATGTGCTATTGGGAAAACCATGATTGTTTTATATGAATTTTATCCACGATGGTATGGAAAATAAATGTGAATTTATTAAGGATGGAAAGCAGTATAGGCTAGAGCCAATAGTGGAAGAGGAGACAATGAAAATGGAAAATAGTGATGCTAGAAGTAGTGGCAACATAAATGGTCATGTAATGTTGTGTGCATCCAAACAATTTTTGAAGGAAAAAAAGAAAGAAAAAAAAATTGTTTAGCTATAATGCCAACAAATGTACAAGAAGATGTGGAAAAGAGTAACATGCTAATGGATATTCAACAATTGATGGATGAACTTTCATGGACTTTGAAAAATGATATTGCAATGGGAATGCCTCCCATGAGAAGCATATAACATAACACTAGGTTGATTATATGATCAGGTCTACCTATTAAGGCTTCTTACCAAATGACACTTGTGGAAAGAAAATAAGTAAATGGAAAGTGTATTAATTATTTGGAAAAGAATCGAACTAAGAAATCTTAAGTCCTTGTGTTATCCAAACAATGTTCACACTAAAGAAGAGTGTTGAATGGTTAATTTGCACTAATTTATCATGAGCTATTAACAAGATTACTATCAAGTACTAGTTTCCCTTACAAAGAATGAAAGGCGCCATGGATTGCTCGAGTGTGGTGAAGTACTTCTCAAATATATATTTAAAGAGAGGATACCATTAGATTCAAATATAAGAAGGTGATGACTGGAATACAACATTTAAGATTAAGGATGGATTATTTGAATGGTTGTTTATGTTGGTTGGATTGACCAATTGGCCTAGTACTTTTATGATATTGATGAACAAGATATTGAAGTCATTTCTTAAAATGCTTGTCATTGTAGATCTTGATGACATTTTTAATTTTATCAAGTCCAAGGAAAATTACTTGGATCATGTGAAGAAAGTTTTAAAAAGGTTGAAAGTAGAGAAGCTACAAATTGACTTAAATAAGTGTACTTTATTACAACAAGGTTTGATTTACTTAGGTTCTATAGTTTTGAAAAAAAATTAGATTATAAAGGTGAAATCCATTGCGAATGTGCTAATTCCTACTTGTAAATTTGATGTAAGAAGATCCCATGGCCTGGAAATATTTTATTGGAAGTTGATTAGAAACTTTAGTAGAATTTTTGCATTACCCTCTAAGTGTATGAATAAGGGATAGTGGAAAATAGCGGCAATAGATTCTTTTTAAACTTTGAAGAAGAAGGCAACCAAAAAATTGGTTGGAACTTCTAGATTTCAACGACATATTTCAAGAAAATTGTGATGCAAGTGGTTCAATGATTGGAGTAGTCTTGAGTCAAGATGGAAAGCCAATACAATTCTCTAGTGAGAAGTTGAATGATGCTAGGAAAAAGTACTCTATATATAATCAAGAATTATATTCCATTTTTAAAGCCTCTGAAGAACTAGATACATTATTTAGTACATAAGGTTTTGTAATACAAAAATAGTCAAGGTAAGTTGAAACAAAATAATTTGAAATGGGTGGATTTTTTACAAAGTTACTCATTTTTTTTATAACATATGTTTGGAATGTAGAAATTATATAACTTATGCGTTATATATCCAAGATTCTCCTGATCGCACACTATTTTAACTTCATGCACAATACAGAATCTATTCCACTATTGATCATCACATGCGGAAATTAAATCAATTGCAAAGCACACATGAAACCATAAAAATTCACACATATGAACACAAGGCATGAATGAAAGCCCTCGAAGCTGAAAACCCCCAACTATCTGTATATTATATGTCATAGAGATAATGTAACAATCATTATACAAAGCTCCTCACAAGCTCTCAGTATAATCTCCAATTGCTACACACTAATCCTGGCCTCATCTAGAACGGCGGCACCGATCTTTGCTACCCGCTAGCTCCTGCCTTCAATGCTAATCCCCTTGGAAGAATGTACTTAAAATGAACCTTGACACCTCACCCTTGCTCACGCAATCCTCATTGGCATCTCATCGAGTGTTGGATGCAATCAATGCATCACTATAGTCACAACCGACAGATACACTTGCTCTTTCACCTACCTCTCCACCGGTCTCCACCGAAACCGTGCACCGTAGTTAACTAATGTATTCTCACGGATTAATAGTTAATATTTATTGAATTAATTATTAATTAATTCACACCACTAATTATGTATCAACTCGCTTAGACTAGAGATAGCTCAATCATGGCTCCATAAATTCGAGTTAAACTGAACACAACTCCACCAACTACTTCTACAACTCCACCAAAATCTATCACATGAGTTCTAACTGAATTCCTCCATGCAATAGCTCCACTAAACCCTCAGGAATAGCGTAATTCCTTCTGTCAGCTCCTATGCCACATCTATGCACTTAACTGAAGTGCTCCAAGAGAATAAGATAATGTTTAGAGTCCAAATATTATTAAGAGCTAATAATATTCGACATATCTATTTTTAGACTGGAAATCTAAAAATAGATTCCGCCTAATATGTCTAAAAGTAGAAGTCCATCTATTTTTCCAACTTGACCAACCATCCACAAATAGCATCCTACAACTCATAGAATATGATCTACATGTCTAAAAATAGACTTTGCACCAAAATAGTCAGGGGCCCACTTAGTGAAGGCGACTCTTTTCACTAAGCTCATCATCTTGTTGAATCTCAACACTCCCTCTCAACAAGATAGGGATTATCTGCCACCCCGATCCTATCTCTATGGTATTCGAATTTTCTCCTGTTGAGCGCCTTTGTCAGAATATCTGCATCCTGATCCTTCGTGGGAAGTAAGAAAGCAACATGATCTTCTGCTACACACAATCTCTGATATGATGATACCGGATGTCAATATTTTTAGATCTATCATGAAATACTGGATTAACTGAGAGTTTAATGCAACTCTGATTATCACAATATATCACAGTAGGATCTAAGTGTGAATCGAACAATCCAACCAGGATCTTCCTCATCCATATAGCCTCGAATGCAGCCAAACTTGTTGCCATGTACTCGACCTCCGCTAAACTGAGTGCCACGGATCTCTATTTCCTTCTGTACCAAGAAACTCTTGTAGACCCGATACTGAATATCCCTCCAGATGTGCTCTTTCTGTCTATTGGGCTCCCTGCCCAATCTGCATCCATGAAGCCATGTAGCTTCACCTCATCCGACTGTCTGTACCACAATCCATATCCTGATGTGCCTCTGAGATACCTTAGAACATGCATGTCAGCCTTCCAAAAGAGCTTGGTAGGCTTAACCATAGCTTGTGAAAGCTGGTTAACAACGTAGAATATGTTCGGTCGTGTATTGACTAGATACATGAGCAAACCAACCAACTGTCAATAAACAGTGGCATCCACTACCTCTACCGATGTAGCATCCTCTTTCCTCCAACCATCAAGAAGAGGAGTGTCGATAGGCTTGCAGCCTTGCATGTTGAACTTCTCCAGTATCTCCCAGGTATACTTTCTTTGAGACACAAATAGTCCACCCTTTCGCTGCCAAATTTCCAATCCCAGGAAATAATGAAGGAGGCCCAAGTCCTTCATCTCAAACTCCTTTGCAAGATCTTCCTTGCATAAGTGTATCAACAGTTCATCACTAGTCAGTATCAAATCATCTACATAAAGTACAATGATCAACAACTTACCCTCAACCACAATCTAGTACAGGTTAGGATCTACCTCACTCTTGGTAAAACCAAGTCCAGTGAAATAACTGTCTATTTGTGTGTACCAAGCACGAGGTGCTTGTTTCAGCCCATACAACGCTCTTTTGAGCCTGCACACATGCGACTCGTTGCTGAAGATTTTGAATCCTTCAGGTTGCTCTATGTACACCTCCTCCTCAACGACTTCGTTGAGGAACGCAGTCTTCACATCCATCCGATGAATGTGCCAACCCATCTGCGCTGAGAGAGCAAGGATGGTCTGTATGGAAGAATACCTTGCGACAGGTTCAAAGGTTTCTTCATAGTCGATCCCCTCGATCTGTGAGAAGCCTCGGGCAACAAATCTTGCCTTGTACTTCTCGACGCTCCCGTCAGCAGCTTGCTTCACTTTGTAGATCCATCTCGAACCTACCATTGATTTCCCTTCCAGCCTTGGGACAATCTCCCATGCACTGTTTCTGAAAATCGAATCATATTCTTCCACCATGGCATCTACCCATGCAGGGTCCTCCACAGCTTCCTCGAAAGAGGATGGCTCTGTCACAATACACTTGCTCATCAGAGCCATGTATCTAGTAAATCGGTCAAGTGACTGTCTCTGTCTGCGTTGTGATGATGGGGCTCCTACATTCTGTGTTGCATCAAGATTCAGTTGCTCAGCTTCTGTAGTGCGCTTCCGCCCTCTGATGTTTGGCACTGCATGAGTGGTTTCTTCCACTCCATGAACCTCCTCTTGTGGCTAATCCACATCCCGAGGCTCATCTTTAGGAACTAATAGCCCCTCATCTGCATGCAAGTGTAGCTCCCTCTCAAGCGACAACTTCATGGCTTCTCCCTTGTTGTTCCTCAAGAAACAATTCCTTGATGTGTAAAGGAATCAGTGCTTGAGACATTATCTAATTCTGTCACAAATGAATATATCTTGTCCCTGTATGAAAAACTCTCAAAACATTTATGGTATGACCCCTTAAACAGCAAACCCATATATGTTATGCAATGCTAAATTTCACTTATGCTGAAATGATGGAATGGAAGAAAATGATAAAGGAATTTCAAACTGATATGTTGTTTAAAACATGATCCATCACTTTAAAACTCAGAAGAATTATGTAAAGATAAGGCTAAAATAGAGGAGCGCACATTAAGGGGTGTTTAACTCTTAGATACACAAGTACAAAGAGACCCACAACTCAAATCATTCTATTTCATTCACAAACATGATAACAATATGTAAACTGGATAAATTTTTCAGCATAAACAAATGCTAGAAACTTGCATACTTTTCATTGATTTGCTACTCTGGAATACAAAATTCTGCTTCAAAGTTTCCCCAACTCGGAACCTTAGCTCCTCCTTTCCCCTCTGCTTTTATGTCTGCCTTCTGATGTAACTTCCTAACTGCTTTGATCAGTTATAAAAATGATTCATGGAAGTTTTGGAATTATTTACATTTACAAAGTATCTATTTTAATATTATATATTTAATATATAATATAAAAGCCAAAAAGACTTTACACTAGCGCAAATAAAAATAATTGGGTCCCATTGCCCATATGTATTTATCAACACAACCACCCATGGTCTTTGAAAACCAATAACCACCTAGGGGGGTAATGATAGTGGTTTATGGAAAAGGGCCAAGAGGTGTCGTAATACATCACAGCCGTCGATCTTGGTAAATAGTGGTTTCAACTAAACCATCTACGGGGGTGCTGTCTCCCATAAACTTCGTTTACTTCATACCCCCGCAAACCGTTGGATCTGAGCTAATCTTCTTCCTCATCTTCCGATGACTCGACGTCTTCATCATCCGGAAATCCATTCAGAGCTTCATGATCTGTTGTAGTGTAGCCAGATATGAATACGCTCCCAGTTTGAGATGTGTGAGAACCAACATTATTGGCGTTTTCTCCTTTATGCAATTGTGCACCGGCAGAACCAGCTACCAATCCAAACTTCGGACCATAACCATCTGCCCATTCCCAATTGTCAGACGTTGTCCAGAATAGATAACCGAGAACTTGGACACCCTTGTTCAGGGCTGCATGTTCAGCCAAAAAACAGTTTCAGAATGTATGGTCGACGAACCAATTCAACAGCACCGAACACCGTTTTCCTTATGTAGACAAAAAATGTCAAACACAAACCGACCCCCGACGAATGATTCAAACCCAATTTTGAAAAACGTTTTCTGGAAAAACAGACATTTGAAGAATCATTAAAATCTCTTAAACAGATTTGGATTTTTGAGCAATTTCCTCGCTAAAGTCAATTGGGCATATTCTGCAAAAAACCCACGTCGCGGTTTTTTGAAATTTTCCTCCGTTTGCCCGCAATTTGAAAACGAAAATCGTGACCTGGGAGGGTTTGCGTTTTTGTGTAAGTATTTTTCACCCTTCAAACGTTTGCCTGGTATCTTGCACAATTTGACAGACAAAGTCACTGCCATTCATCCAATCCTGCAATTCATAAGCTTTTCTGAGATAATCCCATGAGTTCCCTTGCAGCCTTTTCATTACGCTAATCAATTGAAGCAAAGAAAAACTTGGGATGACTACTTCATCTGACCATATCTACCAATAAAATCTTTATGTTCCCAGCTGCCTATGGTAAAAAGGTCATCGCCAAAGTCTAAACATTCACATCTGTCCTATGCTACTCCATTGTCATTCTTATGACACTGCAAAACATATCCTCTGTTGTTGATTGACAATTCCTTGGAAAGATGCCTTAAATGCTGAAATTGCAGTTGCAGTTTAATAGAGATCATGGGTAGCTTTATTTCTTCATGCTTGAATTTATCTCTGGTAATCATTAGTGAATCATCATTTGGTGATGCCAAACTCTGATCAACAACTTCTCTCACACAGCTGCTGGAATCATGGTGATAGACAAAGGATCCCTGTGACCCATATTTACGTTATGGTTAGTAATGGAAAACACACCCCTTGCATATGTTGCCAGCACAAATATCAAAAAAATGGCAAGGAAGCAAATATCATGATAAGATCTGTGTCCATAGTTATATGTAATTTCTGAATAATTCTCAACAGTGGAAAATTCTCCCGACTTTTGGCTTAGTAAAATTGTGCTACAACATCTGGCTCCAATTGGGGACAATACTTTGGTACCAAAGTACTGAGAACTTGTAGATCAGTAGCCTTTATTGGGCATGGAGTCGAGTCAAACTGAATTTTCTCTCAATCCCAAAATCTTTGAAAACTTCAAACTTTTCTGAAACCTCTCTTCTCCTAAGATCTTTATTCTTGAACTGAAAATGACAAACTAGAAATACTGCAACTGGAAATGCTCAACTTCTGAGCTTATTTATGTACAACTCCTATATATATAAGCATGGTTGAACTTAGTCAAGTGAAGTCAACCTTCCAATGGAACCAATCCAGCATCTGCTTGTTAGATTTAATACCGTCGCACTGCTGAAATTTAAAAATCAAAACAGGAATGTACCATGAAAATTTTTCATCTACAGAACTTTGTACATACCCTTGCATAAAAGCTTGTTGCTGACCAAAGAAATCACACATATTCAAAGAATCGGATCATGTACCATGGGGAGACAAAACTTTCGTTTTCTTTTCGAGCATTTCAAGTCTTCGAACATGCAAGGGTACCTTCTTTCGTTGCTTCGACTTTTCAATTAGAGCCGTGTGTTAGGGACTTGACCGCCATTTTGCAAGGCATTCAGGATGAAAATACACATCCAAGGTTTCCTCTCCATAATGCTGATGTTCCTCATTTAACATCAATTGATGACAAAGATCGTCCTCTTCTTGCAAACATGTCTGAGAAACTGCACTATTTTCCTCACTACTCACAAAATTATTGCATTGATCTTCCATGCTTTCATAGTGTAGTTCAGCTGTTACAACTGAGTTTTGACTAAAATCTTCAAAAGAATTGGATTCTCATTCTTCAACAATACAGGAACCTTTTGACACTTTTTGAAAAACTTTATTCAGTTTTGAACTTACATTCTCTTGTAAAGAAATTCCAATGTTTCCTTCACAAGCCCTCTTATCTTTGACAAAACTTGGACTTTCTGTATTGTAGGAAAAAATTCTACAAGCCCATGCATTATCTTCGATTTCTTGCGCATGGAGAAACATAAGCGTCAGAGTGCTAGGCTTTCTCTTCTTGAGATAAAAAGCCAAGGCAATATAAAGAGCTTTCAAATAATAGACCATAGCTGCTGCTTCTGGAGGTCGAATTTCTTCTGGCATGCTGAAATAATTTTTTTGAAACCTCCTATTAAACTCAGAAATCGATTCATTACTTTTCCTTCGGATAGAATATAGTTCCGAAAGGTGCTCTTCATATGACTTACTCTCACCCCAATATGTAAGAAATACATCCTGAAGATCTTGCCAGGAATTGGAATTAATTGAATTTACTTCCAAACACTGAAACCATTGCTGAGCATCCTGTTTTAAAGAATGAAAAAACATCCTTAAAGCTACGTCTTCATAAGTAATTTGAAATTTGTCCAGGAAGTATTCAAATTCCAAGATATGTGATTTCGCTGAAATGTCCTTCTCCTTCCCAGAGAAACTTGGCAAGGACTTGAATCCTTTTGAAGGATACTGATGGAGAATGGCAGGCAGCTTCAGGGGTTTAAAGATTTCTTTATTTTTGAACTGAAAAGAAGTCAATTTCTCATGAGGCAAAATATTATCATGCAAAGATGATGAATCATGATCTTTATGCCCAGACTGTGACTGATTATCTTCCGGGATTGTAATACAACAATCATCCCTCCTTTCATATTTAGGAGGCACACTTGTGTCAAGATTTATAATACAAGCAGGATCTTTTTCCAATAATGAATTTACATTTTGGGCTTTATAATCTTCTGAGAAAATAAAGCAGGAAACAATCCTTTTAAGATAAAAGGGAAAATAAACCACTAAACTGACAGTAAAAAATAGAACCTCCTTTAAAAAGCGGAAATTCTGATACATGTCTTTTCCATGATACTTTCTCATCTTCTTGCCAGGAAAATTCTTCATCTAATGAAACCTTCATCCGTGGAGTCGCCAGGTGAATAATAAACAACCAATCTTCAAATCTGAATCTTGTTCACCATCAAAAAGAAAGGATTATGAAACCTTCTGCGGCAAGGTATTTGACCTCGCGTTTGGCTTTTTGAAAATGATAATTCTGTAAATAACAAACACAGCCCAAAACTTCCTCTTCACTGAACAACCAGAGGAAGTAGAAAGAAAACCCAGGGAAATGAACTTCGCTTCTTCGTCCCCGGCAACGGAGCCAATTAATGTTGTTCCTCAAGAAACAATTCCTTGCCTTGTAAAGGAATCAGTGCTTGAGACATTATCTAATTCTGTCACAAATGAATATATCGTGTCCCTGTATGAAAAACTCTCAAAACATTTCTGGTATGACCTCTTAAACAGCAAACCCATATATGTTATGCAATGCTAAATTTCACTTATGCTGAAATGATGGAATGGAAGAAAATGATAAAGGAATTTCAAACTGATATGTTGTTTAAAACAGGATCTATCACTTAAAAACTCAGAAGAATTATGTAAATATAAGGCTAAAATAGAGGAGCGCACATTAAGGTGTGTTTAACTCTTAGATACACAAGTACAAAGAGACCCGCAGCTCAAATCACTCTATTTCATTCACAGACATGATAACAATATGTAAACTGGATAAACTTTTCAGCATAAACAAATGCTAGAAACTTGCATACTTTTCATTGATTTGCTACTCTGGAATACAAAATTCTGCTTCAAGGTTTCCCCAACTTGGAACCTCAGCTCCTCCTTTCCCCTCTGCTTTTATGTATGCCTTCTGATGTAACTTCCTAACTGCTTTGATCAGTTATAAAACTGATTCATGGAATTTTTGGAATTATTTACATTTACAAAGTATCTGTTTTAATATTATATATATAATATATAATATAAAACCCAAAAAGACTTTACACTAGCGCAAGTAAAAAGAATTGGGTCCCATTGCCCATATGTATTTATCAACACAACCACCCATGGTTTTTGAAAACCAATAACCACCTACGAGGGGTAATGATAGTGGTTTCTGGAAAAGGGCCAAGAGGTGCCGTAATACATCACAACCGTCGATCTTGGTAAATAGTGGTTTCAACTAAACCCTCTACGGGGGTGCTGTCTCCCATAAACTTCGTTTAATTCATACCCCCGCAAACCGTTGGATCTGAGCTAATCTTCTTCCTCATCTTCTGATGACTCGAGGTCTTCATCATCCGGAAATCCATCCAGAGCTTCATGATCTGTTGTAGTGTAGCCAGATATGAATACGCTCCCAGTTTGAGATGTGTGAGAACCAACATTATCGACGTTTTCTCCTTTATGCAATTGTGAGCCGGCAGAACCAGCTACCAATCCAAACTTCGGACCATAACCATCTGCCCATTCCCAATTGTCAGACGTTGTCCAGAATAGATAACCGAGAACTTGGACACCCTTGTTCAGGGCTGCATGTTCAGCCAAAAGATGCTCTAAAATGTATGTTCGACGAACCAAATCAGTTGCATCAGAAACACCGTTCTCTCTTATGTAGACAAAAATGTCAAACACAAACCGAATTTCAGTCGAATGATTCAAACCCAATTTTGAAAGACGTTTTCTGGAAAAACAGACATTTGAAGAATCATTAAAATCTCTTAAACAGATTTGGATTTCTGGGCAATTTCCACGCGGCAGTCAATTGGGCATACTCTGCAAAAAACCCACGTTGCGGTTTTTTGAAATTTTCCTCCGTTTGCCCACAATTTGAAAACGAAAATCGTGACCTGGGAGGATCTGCGTTTTTGTGTAAGTATTTTTCACCCTTCAAACGTTTCCCTGATATCTTGCACAATTTGACAGATGAAGTCGCTGCCATTCATTCAATCCTGCAATTCATAAGCTTTTCTGAGATAATCCCATGAGTTCCCCTGCAACCTTTTCATTACGCTAATCAATTGAAGCAAAGAAAAACTTGGGATGACTACTTCATCTGACCATCTCTACTAATAAAATCTTTCTGTTCCCAACTGCCTATAGTAAAAAGGTCATCGCCAAAGTCTAAACATTCACATCTGTCCTGCGCTACTCCATTGTCATTCTTATGACACTGCAAAACATATCCTCTGTTGTTGATTGACAATTCCTTGGAAAGATGTCTTAGATGCTGAAATTGCAGTTGCAGTTTAATACAGATCATGGGTAGCTTTATTTCTTCATCCTTGAATTTATCTCTGGTAATCATTAGTGAATCATCATTTGGTGATGCCAAACTTTGATAAAAAACTTCTCTCACACAGCTGCTGGAATCATGGTGATAGACAAAGGATCCCGCATGCTTATATTTGCTATTATGGTTAGTAATAGAAAACACACCCCCTACATATGTTGCCAGCACAAATATCACAAAAATGGCAAGGAAGCAAATATCATGATAAGATCTGTGTCCATAGTTATATGTAATTCCTGAATAATTCTCCCCAGTGGAAATCTCTCTCGACTTTTGGTTGAGTAAAATTGTGCTACAACATCCCTGATGAAGAATGGCTCTGAATGAACTCGAATTTCCCCAGCCTTGCTCACGCAATCCTCATTGGCATCTCCACTAAGTGTTGGATGCAATCAATGCATCACTATAGTCACAACTGATAGTCACACTTGCTCTTTCACCTACCTCTCCACTGGTCTCCATCAAACCGTCCATGCACTGTAGTTAACTGATGTATTCTGCAGTTGATTAATGAGTTAATATTTAGTGAATTAATTATTAATTAATTCACACCACTCTCACTAGTGTATCAATCAGTTAGACTAGATACAACTAGCTCAACTGTGTCTAACTGAGTTAAACTGAACACAACTCTAGCAACTACTTCTACAACTCCACCAAACTCTGTCACATGAGTTC
This sequence comes from Pinus albicaulis, assembly GCA_034641835.2. NCBI lineage: Eukaryota > Viridiplantae > Streptophyta > Pinopsida > Pinales > Pinaceae > Pinus > Pinus albicaulis. The sequence goes on from CM076583.1 coordinate 1,175,256,220, forward strand.
TAACTGAAGTCCTCCATGAAATAGCTCCACTAAACCCTCAGGAATAGCGTAATTCCTTCTGTCAGCTCCTGTGCCACATCTGTGCACTTAACTGAAGTGCTCCAAGAGAATAAGATAATGTTTAGAGTCCAAATATTATTAAGAGCTAATAATATTCAACATATCTATTTTTAGAATGGCAATCTAAAAATAGATTCCGCCCAATATGTCTAAAAATAGAAGTCCATCTATTTTTCCAACTTGACCAACCATCCACAAACAGTATCCCGCAACTCATAGAATATGATCGACATGTCTAAAAATAGACAGTCTAAAATAGACTTTGTGCCAAAAATAGCCTACGGGCCCACTTAGTGAAGGCAACTCTTTTCACTAAGCTCATCATCTTGTTGAATCTCAACATGGAAACTCTAATAAGGTTGTTGATGCAAAAATATAGAGGGTGATGTTATTAAATACCATGAATGTTGAAGTTATTAGTTTGGATAGCATGAAAGAGTTGTATACATAGACACATATTTTATCAAGGCATGGAAACATGCAAATAATCATGGGGAATGAACAAGAAAACATATTTATATTTTCACATCCAAGAGGGATTATTGTTTAAGAATAAAAGAATGTGTCTTTCGTGGAGTTCATTGAGACTAAACCTTATGTGCACATTTTAGAGTGGATAAAACAAATGCATTGGTGGATAAGAAGTATTTTTGGCCCAATGTTAATAAAAAATGTCAAGAAGTTTATCAATTGTTGTATGATTTGTCAATTGGCCAATGCAAGAATCCAAATCATTGGGTTATATACTCCCTTAGTGGTACCTGAACATCCATGGGAGGACATAATCATGAATTTCATTTTGGGACTACTTAAGACACAAATAAGTTATGATTTAGCATTGGTTGTTGTGGATATATTTTCTAATATGACACATTTAATACCATGCAAGAAAATGAGTGATGTTGCAGATACAACTGTTTCATTTTTTCAAGAAACTGTAAGGTTACATAAGTTGCATGGGAGTATCACTTCAGACAAAGATAATTGAATTCTTGGAATTAATTGGAGGAAAAGTTTAGAATAAGTTGGGTTCTAGTGTAATTTAATGTCTCATTTACAGAAATATGCTCAAACATATATAGTTAACCAAATTCTAGGAAAATTGTTGAAATTTTGATTAGAGACAAACTAGATCAATGGGATTTTGTTGTAGTTAAGTTGAATTCACTTACAACAATTCAGTGAATAGGTCCATTGGAAAAAATCCATTTAAGGTAGTGTATGATAAGTCTTCAAGGGGTCTTGTAAACTTGGTTAAGTTTCCAATAGTCAGGGATAGAAGGAGTATCAATGTAAATAGTTTTGGAGAAAGCATACATGGCATTCATGAGTACGCCAGAGAGAAGCTATAATAAAATAATGCTAGCTATAAGAAAAAGGCATATTTTTGTAGGAATTTTAAGGTATTTGAAGAGGGTGATATGATGATGGAACATTTCAGGCACGATAGATTTCCCATAGGAGTGTACTACAATCTTAACTACAAGACAATTGGTTGTTGTAATAATTTAAGAAAATTATTGGATGACGCCTACAAGTTCAATTTGTCAAAGGGATTTGTAATTCCTCCAATATTTAATGTTTCTTACTCTTATGATTTTCATGAAGAAAAATAGGATGGTGAAGTAGGCACAATGTAAGAATGTGAAGGATAGTTTCCAGTCAACCCCACTTAAGAAAATGAAGAAATATTGACAAGAGAGTTAATTAGAAGAATTGAGGTTGGGTTCAATTTGAATATTTAGTCAAATAGAAGAATATATGTTTGTAGCATGGACCATGGATTACAGTGGAAAATTGGGTTACCTTTAGTGGCTACATTACCCAAAAAAAATTGTGGTTGAATCCACATGATTGGGATTCTTATGTTATCCTACTAATGGTTTTTAATACAAGAACATACTTGGCCTTGCAAAATCAACATCAAAATAACTGCTTCCAATCAACATTTCATGTTGTTTAGTTAATTTTCCTAGTAGGAGAAATAAAGAGGTTTCAATTGGTACAAAAATGTTATACATCCATGTGTTTCTAGAAAATTCATGTATTCATACAAAATTGATGTGTTGCTACAAACTTTCTCAAAGACAAATTCATGAGAGTTAATTGGAATAGTTAAAGGGATATTGACCACACACTACCCTTAGGAATTCATAGAGACAACTCAAGAGGAACTGAAGCATTGGATACATTTGTTAGACTAACACACAAATTAAATAGTCTAAGATTAAGCTATAAATATATTGAATTAATAAAATATAGTTAGTTTCAATAATAGACAATCGGAGAAGGGAAGGTTTAGCTCCAAATTTGAAATGAAAGAGAAGGTTTAGTTCCAAATCTATAATAGAAGAATAGGTTCAAATCCTTTGAACTAAAAAATAGAGGAATACAATATATATTGGATCATGTTCAGGGAATTTTGAGATTGTTTGGCAATCTATTCATGCCATTATGAAATAATATGAATTATGAAGAGAATAAGGCTTCCATATTGTAATTCATAGGATAAGGTTGTTGTATCCTTCAATAGAGTTAAATTCTATTTATGACCTTATATTTCCTATTATACATATTATTGATTATGTCCATATATATTTCAGTTGTATTAACATATTGTGATTGTCATGTTATAAAGTTACATAATGATATCATGCATCAAAATTCCTTACCCTTGATGTGAAGATAACATTTTTAACTCTGTTTTTTTTTAATAATTAAAGACGATTTTGAGTTTTCTTTTAATTATTATTTATTAGTGGGTATTTATATATTGTGAAATTGATCTAAGACACTATATAATTAAATGTTACAATGGTTATGATTAGGATTATTAAGTTTCACAATTAAAATTTTATAGTTAAAATTTAAATATTTATACTAGTTATACATAAAATTTAATAAGTATACTTTGACAAGTATATGAAATATATATCTTTGTTCATAATGTTAATTGAGTGTAACTTAAGTGATTGAGAGGAAAAGTTGTAACCTTTATGTCCAGGTTTAAATCCCACTCACTAACATGTTTGCACTTTGTGACATATTTTCTCTTAATTAACTAATTAATAACGAGTTATATATAATTTATTCATGAGTTATAAATGGTTTTTCCTTCCCATGCATATGTTACCTTAAAAATAAAAATTTGTATCCATATCTATTCATAATTGATTTTATTTATTTATTTATTTATTTATTTTATTTTTAAATTATATCAACACTTATGAGTTAAATTATTCTATTATTTCATATGGAAGTTGGCATTATTAAAACTTTACTTAAGAGGAATTTACTCAAATCTTATCTCAAATTATAGAATTTTAACTAAATTTAAGATAACAAAATATATTTATGTGCTTTCTATTTTATGTTACTTTATTCCATTATTTTTTTAATGTGTATTTTATATGATTTGTTTTCCAATGTCTAATTTTAAAAAATTATCTTCTTTACTAAAAAAATTAAAATTATTCATGTGTGAAAAATTATTTTGCCATTTTATTGCATATTTATCTTAAGACTGGAGTAGAATGTCCATTATCTCATTTACTTCAATAGGCTAAAATGGGTTTTGGCAGGGATTTTATAGGTGGATCTTGACGTGACAATGAAGGTGATTGGTAGTATAAGGGTAAAAAATTATCCTCGAGACAATAAATGTTGTAATGTCAACAATAATAGAAAAGTCATGAAATGAAAAAAAAAGGAGTTTAAGGGCATAAACTTATCACTATGGAAATAGATATTGTAATGTCAACAGTAATGCCAAAGCCATTAAAATTAAATGATTATGTTGCAAAGAAGGTTTAGTGTGAGAGTGAAAGAGACTAGTAGGTTTCTTTGTTGTTGGACTGAGAGTTAGACTAGGTCGTGCAAAAGAGCGAAGAAGAGGGAGCCTAATTGTATACTTGTCCTTTATTAATTTCCAAACCTAATTTATGTGTCATGTGTATTTAGTTAGCACAACACTACCTTAAATTATGATTTTTTGGTGATACAAGTGAACATTTCTTACTAATGATTAGGGTAAATTTGAACATAGAGTTTGATGTCCATCATCTGATCCTTGTAAAAACTATGGGTTTAAATAGGGTTATATAAGTGGATCCTAAGGTGGTAGTGAAGGTAGTTAGAGGCATAAGGTATCCTTATGAATGGAAATCAAGGAGGAAGAAACCCTGGATTACTTTTTATTATACAGATAAATCCCTCTTGCGAACAAGAGCGATCTCCCTATAATCCTAAAAGAGAACTAGAAATAAACAGACATAAGAATATCTCTTTCTCTAAGCTAACTCTATTCAGATTATTAAATTAAAGGAAGATGGTGATGTTCTAACCTTTTAAATGAAATTCCTGATGAATATCCAACAATATTTCCTGATGTAGCTCCTCAATGATTTGAAGAAACCTGCAAACACCAACATGCAAAGGATCAAAGGCATATGCAATATAATAATTTAAAACCAACTTATCCTAATGATTAAGGAGATTAAGGATTGAAATTGTTTTAATGAATACATGAGCATAAACCATTCACAATTCCAAAAATACAATACAATGAGAAAAAGTATCCAAATGTATTATTCAGGGATAAAATAGAATACTTACAACCAAGCCTTGATGTCGTGAAGGTTCCTCCAAAATGCCTCTAATATTCCTCCCTAAATGATAAGATTTCTAATCCAAAATTACCAACATAAGACTATCATCAGTGAACTCCCTAAACCTGAAGTCTCAGCTCAATTTACAAGACAAATGGAGGAGGCTTCATATCCTCAAAAAATGGATGAGATCCACAAATAGGGGGATTAGGGTTCCATGATCCAAGGGAATTAGCTCCATGCTTAGAGGGGTTTAGCTCGAACTGATATGGCTCAGAGGCTTCTAGTTAGGATATATGCACCAAACTATGCTTCTAGAACTTAATTTTACTAAATTTACGTTACTTTGAGTCAATTGCGCAGTTTTTAATGGAAAACAGAGCGCGGAATTGTGCGGGATTTTATGGCAGTAAAATCGCATGCGCAACAAATGGTTAGGAAAAGTGCGCAAGTCATATTTAAGAGGTTAAAGAGCCATTTTACCCAAAATTCATCATTTTGTCAAGGAATATGAATGTTTTAATTGCAAAGGAGTGTACTAGAACATAAGTATGGTTGGAGATAGATCTAGTTTAATTGTCGAGTGTCATGGTGACAAAATGACGTGTAACATATTCCTCCCTAAAGTGTGAAGTCGTAAAAAGTCATAAAAATATTGAAGTGATTTATCATACCAAATATTGGATTAGAGACATCGGTTGGAAACTTGCAACGAACAATCATGGATTACAATGCAAATATGTATAATCATCACTGAGGTAGGCATCCCCATGCTCAGATAAATATGCCAATTTAAAATTTATCTTAAGCAAAGTATATTTTATAGAATTCTTTTGGTAATAATCACATGTAAATGAACTTTTTCGACGCGTTTCGAACCAACCAGTGTGGTTCATCATCAGGACTAGGTGAGAGATTAGATCAGGACGTTGAGTATAAATAGATGTAGAGATGGCTAAACTAGCCATTAGGATAACTAGCCATTATCCTAACGGCTAGTTTAATTTTCTAAGTCAAACTAGTCGTTATCCTAATGGCTAGTTTGGCCATCTCTACATCTATTTATACTCAACGTCCTGATCTGATCTCTCACCTAGTCCCGATGATGAACCACACTGGTTGGTTTGAAATGCGTCGACAAAGTTCATTTACATGTGATTATTACCAAAATAATTCTATAATACTCAATGGATCATAGAAGCCAAAATTCTAAAAATAAAGTATATTTTAGTATAATAAAGAATTATTAAAAGAATAAAGTAATGTACTATGGTATGAGTACAAATCCATAGAAGAGTATATTAATATATATGAAAATTATGGGGAATGCTAAGTGTGGAGGAGCCCTAAACCCTCACCATGGCGGCTTAGGGTTTACACGTCTAGGGTGATGATTTGGGGCTCATGGACATATAGACTACTATGCGGCTTGGAGTGCACTTGTCTGCTAGTAGTCGTCTTTGTTATTGGTGATTTCCCACTACTGGCATCGATTTCCCTCTTTCATTTGGGTTAGAAACCTAATGTTCATTGGTCGGCTACTATTTAATACTCCGCTTTCGCTCCAACCACTTTCGGTGGACCTATAGTGAACAACAGTCACGGGTATCGCGAGTTTTTGCTGCGATTTGGGGAGGGCTCTATGTCGGTGAAGCTTTCATACCTTGTGGTTGTTCTATTGTGGCATTTGCAGGATTCGAGGGTGTATCTTTTACTGTCTGCTTCACCCTGACGGTGGTCTTGGACCCACTATCCCAAACCCCGGTTATTTTTTTGTGGCACTTTCACTTTCTTTCACGCAAGGCGGATGCTCTGCGACATATGGGAACATCTTAGTTGATGTCAGTATATCTCAGCTATTGTGGTAGGCAGTATTAGTTTGGTTTTGGAGTCATCAACCAGCGGCAGTCTTGGGGTTTCCACTTGTCGGTGGTAGTTATACTAATATTGGTCATGAGTATTTACGAAGAAGAACTAGATTACTCTGTTGATCCTTTGGAAGGCATGGAGATATGGGGAGAGCGGACTAATGATGAGATGGAGAACATGGTGGACATGATGCCCGTTGCGAATTCTCACTGGCCTAGACCGCATCTTCCAGTCACTCTTGCGGACTGCTCGGTGCCTTTCGTGCGTTGTTTGGACTCACCGGCGTATACTATTCCATCGCCTTCGGTTTTGAGGCTTTGGGAACATCAGGCACAAGACACTCCAGACTTTCCATCGGTTCACTCCACTGAGGAGGTCATAATCATTGCTGAGGTTCCTGATCAAATCTGTGTGGATGCCCATACCTTCGCAAATCTCTGCATTGAAGGGGTTTCAACTGTTCCATTTCCTACATCTTCTGCAGTAGTGACAGGGCCATGTATGACATCTGGCTGCTTTGATAATATACCCTTTGTCGTCGAGACAAATGAAGCCATACCCGAGTCTGATTCAGACAGTTAGGGGGTACCTGGGGTAGATACAGAATATCTTATCGAGGTATGGCAGATTTGCAAATGACTGCTGCCACTGTGCTAGTGGGAAAGGTTCGTGGCAGAAATTACACCACTACGAAGCTCAAGACCTGGACAACAAATATTTGGGGTGGAATCATGGGGAAACTTCCAGAAGTTTGATTAACATGGGATGGTTCACTCTTTCTTTTCTGCGGCCTACACTGGTAGACTGGGTTCTTACTAAATATTGGCACATTGAGATGCATCCGGTATTTTTAAAAAGATGGTTGAATCCCTCTTTTTGATCCCTATAAGGAAGACTCTGATGTAGGACCAATATGGATTCGTCTACCTAGACTACCAATGAAATTCTGGAATGATGTTGCTCTTCGCAGCATAGGGGAAGATTTCGGTTTTTACCTTGACCATGATAGATCATTTCTTGAGATGGGTATTTATTTGGTTGCTCATATTCTGGTTTTCTTGGACACCCGGGATGGATTACATGAAAACTATAACATGTTTTTGAGGGGATGGTCTGGCAAAAGATGCTTGATTATGAGGGGATCTCATTTCATTACAGGAGATTCCACTCAGTTGGGCACCTGTATAAGGAATTCCCACTTATGGGAGCGACTTATCCTTCTCATAAGACTGTGTCTCATATGGCCACACAATCTGACCCAGTCACCATCATCTATGTACCAAATACACAACAACAGGATGCAGAGACTCAGTCTGAATCTGTTCTTCCTACCTGGCAGACGACGCAAGCTCGTACTCATTGCATGCCACACATCTCATCTCAGGGAAATCCGACTTCGGTTTCGAGTACCACTCTGCCCTCATCTCCTATTTATAATTATATTTCTTTACCTGCATTTTCATGTATTGTTCATCAATCTATAGGTCCTTTGCACTCCATTAGCTGCTTTGTTGCATCGGCCCCTCCGACCATCCCACCCACCGACCCCCACACCTCTGCGGAGACCTCTGAACTATCTCCCCAACTGACTATCGATTCCTCATCAGCCGGCCATAATTATTTCCTTCGATAATCTACCCAGCATCCCACCTTGACAGAGATAGGGATTGGTATCGGACCGGGCCCCTCTCAATCAAAAGTTGGGGGCAGACCCTCTGCAATTTCCAAGACCATCAGGAGAGCCAATATGGAAGTGGAGGCAGGCACTAAATCCTCCATATTACGGGTTCTTAGAGCAAGAAAACCTAAAGAGGGGTCTCTATTATGATTTGTCTCACTTTCAATTGTAGGGGTCTTGCCAACCCTAACAAGAAACTGGCACTTAGGCGATTAATTCATATTGTTACCATTGATGTACTTTTCCTGCAAGAAACTTTGGGGGATGGAGTATCCATTACTCACATCCTTGGCACACTTCTCCCGGATTGGACCTTTGTGGCTAATGATGCCCGCGGAAGATCGGGGGGCTATGCATTGGGCATCAATAACAGAACCACTCAGATGTTGAATTGTTGGGGGCATGAAGGGGTCATCGGAATGGAGGTTGTTTCTGGTGATTTTTCTCATCCCTTCATGGTGATTAATGTGTACAACCCATGTGTGCATAGAGATACTTATTGGCAATATCTGCTCTAATGCACCCTTCTTCAAAATGATCACACCATTCTGGGCAAAGTTCTCAATTTTTCAATTGGGATCTCGGAATCTTGGGGAACTCAAGCTATCCCTGATCTGTTATCAGATTTCTTTGTCTTGCAACTAGAGTGGGCAGATCTTATTGACATTGATATGCAGAAGAAGCAACCCACTTGGCAGAATAGACGCACAGGGGGGGCTGCTCTAGCTAGGCGACTTGACAGGTTTATTATAAAACAACAATTTCATTATTAGATGGTCAGGACTAGACAATGTGGTGGGTTCGGGTGGGGCATCAGATCACTCACCAGTTTATTTCAAATTTCTGGAAGAGGATCTTAAAAAGGCGAAGTCACCTTTCAAATTCAATACCAGATGGCTACAAGACCCTAAATTTCAAGCACTGGTCAATCAGGATTGGCAACATTGTAATCTCTTCCCTGATAAGGAACTGGCCAGATTTTTCAATGAAAACCTAAAGTGTTTAAAGGTGCATACCATCCAATGGTCGCGGAGAAAAAGAAAGATAGAGGAGGAGGAATTGAACCGGATCGATTTGGAAATCTCGCATTTAACTGATTCAGAAAATGTGGGATTCCGGACAATGTCCTCTAAAGATTAGTTGATTTCACTTGAAACCACTAGGGAGAATATCCTCAGACAAAAGGAATAGGATTGGAGATTAAAAATCAGGGCCATATGGTTGAAAGCTGGGGATGAAAATACCAAGTTTTTTCAGCAATGTGCAAATGGTAGACGTATCATCAACAGTATATGGGAATTAACTGATAACTTTGGTTACATGACCAAAACACATTCTCAGCTATTGGACATGGGCATTCAACACTTCACTAATCAATACCGAGCTCACTCAACATCAATCTGTCGGACATCATGAATATTTCTCGATCCTTCCATAGATTTGTTGATGAGGAGAAGGCGAAGGAGCTAAACACACCAGTCACCATGGGTGAGATTGAGGGAGTACTAAAATGGTTTAAAACTTGACAAAATTCCTGGCCCGGATGGTTGGCCCATTGAATTATATCTTCATTTTTTTGAAATTATTGGGCGTGATCCACTCCTGGTAATTGAAGATAGCAGACTATCTGGCAGAATATTTGATGGTTTTAACACTACCTTCATTGCACTCATACCTAAAAAATATCACCCCAATACTTTCCATGATTAGAGGCCTATATCCCTCTGCAATTGCATTTACAAAATTATTGCCAAAATCATTGCAAATCATATAAAGCCTATTCTCTCATCTCACATTTCCATGGAGAAATTTGCCTTCCTCCATCACAGACAGATACACGAAGCCATTGGCATTGCTCAGGAGGTTCTCCACACCATCAAGACCAAAAACCTCAAAATCACCATTCATAAAATTGATCTCGCCAAAGCTTTTGACCATGTCAACTGGAACTACATACATCTTATACTCTTACAAACGAGATTTCCCCACTCTTTGAATAATTGGATTATGGGCTGTATCAAGCATGCTAATTTCAGCATCCTGATCAACGGGGCTGCTTCTGATTTCTTCCATGCTGGTAGAGGTCTTCGACAGTGGTTCCCACTATCACCTCTTCTTTTTGTACTGGTCATGGAGGGCCTCTCGACCCTCATCAAGAGGGCTAAGGAATCTGGGGACTTGCATGGAATTTTATTAAATGATTATCTGAGGCTGACTCATTTATTATTTGTGGATGATGTGATAATTTTTTTGGATGGCTCTTGTGAGGATGTTACACAATTTGACATTATACTGTAGATATTCTGCCGAGAAACTGGTATGGCTCCTAATCAATGCAAATCCACCATTATTCAGACTAGATTCTCAGCACAGGAACAGAGGCTCGCCAATCTGCATTTTCCTTATGAGCACAGCAACCTTGGAAATGGCCTAAAATATCTCGGTTTCCACCTAACGCCAAATGACTATCAGATTAAGGACTGGAACTGGCTGATTGCAAAAATTGAGCGTAAAATCAATATCTGGTACCATCGGTGGCTCTCCCATGCTAGGCGATTGACCTTAATCAAATCAGTCCTGGAGGCTATTCCTCTGTATTAGATGTCTTTAGCGTGGCTCCCCAAGGGTGTGAATAATTGTATCCAACAAATTTGCAGACAATTCCTATGGAGAAACTCAGGAAGGGAGCGCACCTTTGCTTGGGTTGCTTGGGATCATATCAGTCGACCAAAAGATTGGGGCGGATGAGGAATCAAAGATCTTCCCACCTTCGCATCTGCACTTGCTGCAAAACTGGGTTGGCATCTTATCACTAGGAATAGTCTGTGGAAGGAGGTGATTGTCGCCAAATACATTGCCCCGCAGAATACTATGGATTGGATCCGAGGTACTATCCAACACCATCCAGGCTCATCCATTATTTGGAAGGCCATTACTAAGTCGGCGCACCTGATCCAGCATGGTCTGACGTGGCAAATTGGCGCAGGTAACATGGTTAGAGTGGGTATGGATTCTTGGTCGGGCTGCGGAAGGCATTTTAAACTGCCTCAATTTATCATCGACCACCTTGCTCAGGCAGGGATTAAGTACCTATCGCATGTGGTTGACCCTAGGAGGACTGATTAGCATGGACAGGGATGGTTATCGGCCGGGGACCTCAGGATACCACTTGAGGGCCACCCAGATTGGAATAGGTATATCCAAGCACTACAAGCAACCCACATTCGGCTTATGGAACAAGAGGATGAAATATTATGGGCACTCTCGCTCAGTGGAAGATACTCCCCAAAGATTGGCCACATCACCCTCTGTGCACCCAAGGAACCTCCTAAAAAATCTTGGTGGTGGCTCTCAATCTGGAAACTGTAGGCTCCACACAAGACTAGATTACTGATGTGGTGCATCCTCCAAAATTGCATATCGACCATGGATAACATTAAGAAACGAGCTACACAAGGCTCGTCCATGTGCTGCTTCTGCTTCTCCCAGGAGGAAGATGCCCAACATATATATATTCCTCGACTGCTCATCAGTCTGTAATCTCTGGAAATTAGTTACATGAGCAATGGGATGTACCCTTTCATGGCATGGAGTGTCTTTAGTTGTGTCCTAGTCTAATTGGTGGAATGCTGCCACCTGTGACAAACTGAGGAACCTCCCGCTACTATTGGTTTGGGGTATATGGACCGGGAGGAATAGATGTATCTTCGACGGCAAGCTGGTCATATGGGATCACATTTGCACAACCATCATCTCCACTTATCATCTCATTCCGGGTGAGAATCTACCTACCAATAACAGAGTCATTACTTCTGAATCCCTGGGCATATTTTGAAGGGGCATCTAACAATAATGGGTGTGGGGGTGGAGCGGTTCTTCATACATCCACTACTCACTATTTCCACCTCAAGATGGGATTAGGGTCGGGTACAAACAATTTTGCTGAACTTCTTAGCCTTCGACTTCTCCTATTATTTGCCCGAGAACAAGGATGCAACAAATTGCGGATTTTTGGAGATTCTCAAATTGTCATTAATTGGTTTAATTCACATGCACAGTGTCATACACACACACTTACATCATTATTGAGGGAATTTCATTATCTGAAATCAAAATTTGACACTATATCTATTTCTCACATCTACAAGCAGAGGAACCAAATGGCAGACCAACTTTCCAAAGAAGTCGCGGAGCTAGTTTGGGGTTGTTGGCACGTCTCTGAACATGATGGTGATCAGATCTACAGTTATTATCATAGACCATTCATAGAGGATTTCAGAGATATGAGAGCAGACACTCATTGACTGCATCTTGACAGATTGATATATTTTTTGAGGACTTATATGCTGATATCATAGCAGCATTTTACCGACTTGTATTTATTTTATGATTATACTTATGTACTTAGTAGGAAGTTAGAACTTGCAGCATATTTTGCACAGATTGCAAACTACTCTGCCTCTTTGATGAGGATACAATTATCATGATCTATAAGCAAAAAATATTGTAAAATGAAACATGTAATTTTTCTTATCTAATGAAAAATTATGAATTTTTTCCTGGGAAAAAAATATATATATATATGAAAATTATAAAAATTATTTCATAAAATTGTAGAAATTATGGTGTAGATTTGCAACTGTTTATGAAGTTTTAGTCTAAATCACAAGGCATAAACCTAATATACTGCTTTGTGGAAAGTAATTCATAATCTAGAACAAAAATTTTAAACATGCAATAAGAAATAACACACATGCAACAAGTATTTTCCTTCAGGGAAAGCAATCTACTTAAAAATCCAATGTTTGCTTGCATTAATCAAATGAATAGAGATGTATTACAATTGCTTTGTTCAACTAAGAATACCATGCAAGTGCATAACCTATCTCTCTCCTCACTGAAAGGCCATGACCCAGACTTAGTTAAATTTTTCCTCTACTTGAGTTCTTATTTCCTTGCGTCGTTCCTTGAGAAATTATGCCCCTATTATTTAGGAATTTCTCCAAAATAGATTGTGCAATTTCTGAGGTTGATTATTTGATTGCATGCAACACATGTACACTCAAAACTAGTCTATAACTGATGTTGCACTGCCTTGGAATCTCCACCAAGCTTGGGGAACTTGAATTATCTGCATGCACTAACTATTTTGGGTTGATTAATCAGCTAACTAAATGATCACTGAGTTTGACTGAAGTACCATTACACAACTTGACCATCCACTAGTGTAGAAATTATATAACTGATATGTTATACATCCAAGATTCTCCTGATCACACACTATTTGACTTCATACATAATACAGAATCTCTTCTACTATTGATCATTACTTGCGGAAATAAAATCAATTGCATGCACACATTAAAACCATAAAAATTCACTCATATGAACACAATAATTTATGGGAAAGCTTAAAGCTGAAAACCCGCAACTATCTGTATATTATATTTCATAGAGATCATGTAACAATCATCATACAAAGCTCCTCAAAAGCTCTCAGTACAATCTCCAATTGCTACACACTAATCAGGTCCGATCTAGCAAATCCCATGCACCGATCTCTGCCACCTGCTAGCCTGCCTCTACTGCGCAATCACTGCTAAAGAATGGCTTTGAATGAACTCGAATTGGTCCAGCCTTGCTCACGCAATCCACATTGGCATCTCCAACTACTGTGTGTTGCAAATCATGCAACACTATAGTCACAACTGATAGTCACACTGCTCTTTCACCTACCTCTCCACTGGTCTCCACTAAAACTGTCCATGCACTGTAGTTAACTGATGTATTCTTCAGTTGATTAATGAGTAAATAATTAGTGAGTTAATTAATAATTAATTCACACCACTCTCACTAGTGTATCAATCAGTTAGACTAGATACAACTAGCTCAACTATGTTTAACTGAGTTAAACTAAACACAACTCCACCAACTACCTCAATAACTCCACTAAACTCTGTCACATGAGTTCTAACTGAAGTCTCCATGCATTAGCTCCACTTAACCCTCAAGAATAGCGTAATTCCTTCTGTCAGCTCCTGTGCCACATCTGTGCACTTAACTGAAGTGCTCCAAGAGAATAAGTTAATGTTTATAGTCCAAATATTATTAAGAGCTAATAATATTCGACATATCTATTTTTAGACTGGCAATCTAAAAATAGATTCCGCCCAACATGTCTAAAAATAGAAGTCCATCTATTTTTCCAACTTGACCAACCATCCACAAATAGCATCCTGCAACTCATAGAATATGATCGGCATGTCTAAAAATAGACATAGTCTAAAAATAGACTTTGCGCCAAAAATAGCCTGCGGGCCCACTTAGTGAAGGCGACTTCTTTCCACTAAGCTCATCATCTTGTTGCAATCTCAACACTCCCTCTCAACAAGATAAGGATTATCTGCCACCCCTATCCTGCCTTTGTGGTATTCGAATTTGTTCCTGGTGAGCGCCTTCGGTCGTATAAATGAGTCCTGCGTCCAAGATAATAAGAAATTAACATGATCTTCCACTTTACAATCTACGATATGAGTAAATCAAATTAGTGAAGCCATGCCGCCTCAGCAACTCATCCTCTTGTCTATACCATCATCCATATCTCGATGTGCCTCTAAGATATCTCGATACATGCTTGCACCTTCCAAAAGAGCTTGGTAGGCTTAACCATAGCTTGTGAAAGGCTGGTTAACGACGTAGCATATGTCCGTCGTGTATTATTGAATACATAGCGACCTGGCCCCGTCGATGCTTGATGGCATCCTGCTCTGTCGATGTAGCATCCTCTTCCTCCATCCACGGGAAGGGAGTGTGATGAGCTTCAGACCTGCATGTTGAACTTCTCCGGTATCTCCCGGAGCATACTTTCCTTGAGACACAAACAATCCATCACTGCGCTGCCAAATTTCCAATCCCAGGAAATAATGAAGGAGGCCCAAGTCCTTCATCTCAAACTCCTTTGCAAGATCAGCCTTGCATGAGTGTATCAACAATTCATCACCTGTCATATTCAAATCATCTACATAAAGTACAATGATCAGCAAATTACCCTCCACCACAATCTGGTATAGGTTCAGATCCGCCTCACTCTTGGAGAATCCAAGTCTGGTGAAATAACTGTCTATCCATGTGTACCAAGCATGAGGTGCTTGTTTTAACTCATACAGTGCTCTTTTGAGCCTACACACATGCAGCTCACTGCTGAAGATCTCGAAACCTTCGGGTTGCTCTATGTACACCTCCTCCTCAATGACTCCGTTGAGGAATGCAGTCTTCACATCCATCTGATGAATGTGCCATCCCATCTGCGCTAAGAGAGCTAGGATGCTCCATATGGAAGAATACCTTGTGACAGGTGCAAAGGTTTTCTCATAGTCGATCCCCTCAATCTGTGAGAAGTCCCGGGCAACCAATCTTGCCTTGTACTTATCGATGCTCCCGTCAGCAGCTTGCTTCACTTTGTAGATCCATCTCGAACCTACCACTGATTTCCTTTCCGGCCTTGGGGAAATCTCCCATGCACTGTTTCTGACAATCGAATCATACTCTTCCACCATGGAATCTACCCATGCAAGGTCCTCCACAGCTTCCTCGAAAGAGGATGGTTCTGTCACGATACACTTGCTCATCAGAGCCATGTATCCAGTATATCGGTCAGGTGACTGTCTCTGTCTGTGTTGTGATGTAGGTGCTCCTACAGTATTCTCTGCATCAAGATTCAGTCGCTCAGCTTCTGTAGTGCGCTTCCGCCCTCTGATGGTTGGCGCTGCATGAGTGGTTTCTTCCACTCCATGAACCTCCTCTTGTGGTTGATCCACATCCTAAGGCTCATCCTTAGGAACTAATAACTCCTCATCTGCATGCAAGTGTGGCTCCCTCTCAAGCGAACACTTCATGGCTTTCTCCTCATGAAATTTTATATCTGAGAATTAAGCACAACAATGATAGGCGTGCAGGAAATACACATGATAGTTGTGGGGTGTATCAATGTACCCCAAAAATATCCCAACCTCTGCAGTCGACTCCAGCTTATTCCTGGCATCCTTCGTCACATGAATGTAAACAGGTGAGCTAAAAATCCTTAAATCAAAAATATCAGGCCTCTTACCAGAAAACGCCTCCTCGGGTGTACTCATGCCAAGTATCCTATGAGGACAACGGTTTTGCACATAAATCGCAATATTGCATGCCTCAGCCCACAAGTGTATGGGAAGGCCCTGATCATGCAACATCGCCCGTGCAGCACCCACGATCGTTCTGTTCTTTCGCTCTGCGACCCCATTCTGTTGTGGGTTATGAGGCGCTATGAGCTCTCTTTGAATTCCTTCTGCGCTGCAAAAGTCCTTGAATTCAGCAGAGATGAATTCACCACCATTGTCGCTCCTAAGAGCCTTCACATGCTTCCCCGATTCCTTCTCAACCAGCGCCTTGAACTCACAGAACTTTGAGTATGTCTCGCTCTTCTTCTGCATGAAGAAGATCCAGCACTTTTGAGAAAAATCATCAACAAAGATCACATAGTACTTGTTCTTTGCTGTCAAAGCTACTGAGAAAGGTCCACACACGTTTGTGTGAATTCTCTCGAGGATCGTCGTGGCACGACTATCCTTCTTGTGAAAGGTGGCTTTCACAAATTTTCCCAAGGTACATCCACTGCCGTCATTGTGAGAGTGTACGCTGGGAGCCGATAGAAATACAATGCAAAAAGCACCATGGTGATTTGAAGATGGCCCAATCTCCTGTGCCATAGCTCGCCCTCATCCCAGCTCACCACTCCTTCTGCCTTGCCTGCCATTGTTGCGCAGCCATCTACCTGCAATTGATAAAGGTTCTTAACTCGAACCCCTATCCTCCGGGTTTCACCAGTTGCCTTACTGTGTAGGAAAGCCTTTCCCTCGCTAAAGGCAACATCATATCCCTTATCTTCCAACATCGCCACAAAGATAAGATTCTTCTTCAATCCTGGAACATGCATGACTTCCTTCAATAAAATGGGTTTACCAGACTCCCTCTCAAAGGAAATGGTCCCGATACCGGTCACACTATATCTACCATCATCGCCCATCTCGATGTGCACTCCAAGATCTTTCTCATCTAGATCAATAAACAAATCTTTGTCTCTGGTCATGTGGAAAGATGCACCACTATCAAGAAACCACACTGAACCCATCATACTTGAGACCAAGCATGCGATCAACGAAAAATCTAGCTCAAACTGTGAGGCTAAAGCCTCTCCAGCTGTAGATCCAGCAGCCTGCTTATTTTTCTTCTTCTGTGGACAATTAATAGCATAATGTCCGCGTTGGTGACAGTGAAAGCACTTCACCTTGGACATGTCCTGCTTCTTGCCTTTCACACCAAATTAAGAAGCATTCTTTTTTCTCTTCCCTTTCCTTGCTTTGGCAGCCAAAGCGTAATTTTCTTCATCTACATTCTTCGATGAGATCCATCCCTGGTACTCCGCCTTATCTCCTCCTGCACAAGATCCGACCAAAGTCGCTCCCATCCTAGCAGTTTCTCCCGACCATTGACAGAGTCCTGATAGGAATGCCAACTCTTCAAAAGCCCAAGGAGAGCCAAGCTCACCAAGTCCTCGTCATCTACATTAACCCCCACACTTCCCAGCTCATCCCTGCACTAGACAAACTTCGTGAGGTACTTGGGTATACTGTCGCCTTTCTCCATTTTTATGTTCCTGAGTTTATCCTTGAGCGCCAACTTCCTCTGGTCGCTCTTGCTTTGGAACAAATCTGTCAAAGCTTTCCACATCAAGAATGGAGAAGCTTTACCATGAAGTTTGGACACTATGTGATCCTTCACACCTTCCAACAGAATCCTTCGACATTTTGTTGTCTTCTTTTGCCATGCATCAAGTGCGGCAGCATCGCTAGAAGCAGGTTTTGGAATTTCTGCATCTATGAACTCCTTCAACCCATTGTCCTCCAGCACCGCCTCCATCTTGTCCTTCCATGTAATATAATTCTAGTTGCCCTCAAGGGAATACTCCAATCTCAATCCGTTGAAATACATCTCAACTTCGACACCAAGAAAACACTGCTGCAAATTCGAATTCCACCAGCACAAAACTCAACCGCTTCAATGCTTTGCAATTGCTCCAATAATCAATATCGCTCTGATACCATGTAGAAATTATATAACTGATATGTTATACATCCAAGATTCTCCTGATCACACACTATTTGACTTCATGCACAATACAGAATCTCTTCCTCTATTGATCATTACTTGCGGAAATAAAATCAATTGCATGCACACATTAAAACCATAAAAATTCACACATATGAACACAATAATTTATGGGAAAGCTTGAAGCTAAAAACCCCCAACTATCTATATATTATATGTCATAGAGATCATGTAACAATCATCATACAAAGCTCCTCACAAGCTCTCAGTACAATCTCCAATTTCTACACACTAATCAGGTCCGATCTAGCAAATCCCATGCACCAATCTGCACTTACCTTTGCTTGCCTCTGCGCACAATCACTTTGGCTGAAGAATGGCTACGAATGAACCTTCAATTGGTCCATCCTTGCTCACCTGATCCTCAGTGACATCTCCAACTACGTATTTGCAAATCATACAACACTACCAGTACAAAGCCCGATAGTCACCTTGCTCTTTCACCTACCTCTCCAGTCTATGCCATTGTCCATGCCTTGTAGTTAAGCGATGTATTCTTAGGTTGATTAATGAGTTAATAATTAGTGAATTAAAATTCACCACTCACTTCTAGTGTATCAATCGGTTGGACTAGATACAACTAGCTCAACTATGTTTAAGCGAGTTAAACTGAACTGTAACTCCACCAACTACCTCAATAACTCCACCCAAACTCACAATACATGAGTTGGCGAAATCTCCATGCATCTCCTCCACTTAACCCTTAGGAATAGTAGTAATTCCTTAAATCGACTCTACATTACTTACATCGTGCACTTAGCAGTGCTCGAAGAGAATAAGTTAATGTTTATAATTAAATATTATTAGAGCTAATAATATTTGCCATATCCTATTTGAAATGGAGATCTAAAAATAGATTCCACCCCAATATGTCTAAAAATAGAAGTCCATCTATTTTACCAACTTGACATAACATCCACAATAGCATCCTGCAACTCATAGAATATGATCGACATGTCTAAAAATAGACATAGTCTAAAAATAGACTTGCGCCAAAAATAGCCTATGGGCCCACTTAGTGAAGGCGACTCTTTTCACTAAGCTCATCATCTTGTTGCAATCTCAACAACTAGTTCCTCCAACAGTTGGAACTAATTTAACTGAAAACAACCTTAGATAACTAACCTTGATTGCTACAAATTAGCAATCACACATGCTTAACTAAAATCTAACTGCTCCGACTTGAATTTGTTGAGTAAATTGGGTGACACAAGGCATTTCACACAAGTTAAACTGAATCCAAGTTGTCTGCTGATGTGGAAATTTGAAATTTCTCAATTTAATCAAGGCAAAATCAAATTGAGAATTTCTTGCTGCATTTTTCAATAAAAATCAATTCTAAGGTAATGATATCTAAATAGTGAATAGAAGAATAATATATATACACTACATAGGAACAAGAATTAAGCTAGGTTAAAAAAAGGGGGGGGGGGGTGACTTGATAAAATTATGAAGAGAGTGCGGGAATCCAACTCTTAATTTATTCGTTTGTTTCTCAATTTCGATGGCCTCCCTTAACTTCCTATGATGGAAGTGATCAATCTTTGAGATGACATGGGAATCCTCAATGCATGCATGGTGTTTAGTTTTCTTAGCATGCTCAGGGATAGCTGAGGAGTGGGAATAATTATGTTTAATGTTTGTTTCATGCTCTTGAATTATATAATAAATGGAGCGGTCAGTTTCCCTAATGTAGGTAATACCACAAGAGTAAGGTATTGAATAAACCCCTCTCATAACTCTAGGGTTTATCGGGTCCTTAACATATCTAAGGGAGCGTCGAATAATATTAAGAGACTTGAAGGTGACGGAAACTTTATTCTTCTTAAGAATATGAGAAATCTTATTAGTGGTCCCATAGATGAAGGAAAGTTTAACATTGGTAGCCTCTTCATTAGGAACTTTTTTAATCCTAGGTCCTTTATTGACTCTTTGAAAAGCTTGGAGACCTTGATGTTTGCTATAAACATTATTTCACAATCTTTCAAGAGATGAGATTTATGTCCCAAATATATTTTTTGATTTTATAATGGTTAGTTTGGTTAGTTTTCCGATTTTAATTATTTCCATGACTAATTTTATGTTATTAAATATTTTCTTATGATATATATATATATATATATATATATATATATATCCAATTTTAAGGTCACAACCAAGCTAGTCACTAAATTGGTGTATGAGACCTCCTTGTTTGTGGGACAAGGGACCCACCTCTGCACAAAGATTTGACTATTAAAGTCTAGGAAGGCATACATACTCTACCCCCTGTGGTTTTGAACCTGTGACTTTTTACAAGGAAACACATGCTCTTAACTATTAGGCAATAAAAAGACCAAATATTTGAGAACCCAACGTTCATATTTCAATTTAATATTAAATTTTATTAATCTTATTTGACTTTTTCTAACATTTACATTTAGAACATGATTAATCTTAGCTATTTAAACTTATGGATAGATTAGGTTTTTTCATCTTTATCCTAAGGATGAACAGCATTAAAAAGCTTGAAAAGTTGACCAAATCATATTTCAATTTAATATTAAATTTTATTAATCTTATTTGACTTGTTCTAACATTTACATTTGGAACATGATGCATCTAAGCTATTTAAACTTGTGGATAGATTAGTTTTTTTCATCTTTGTCCTAAGGATGAACTGCATTAAAAGGTTTGAAAAGTTGACCAAATAACTAATGATGCCATTAATCCGAAGGATTGACTCAAAAAACTAATCAATACAAATATTTTAGCCCTAGTCTATTTGTTCTAGGTTTTGGTACAAATATTTTAGCCCTAGTCTATCTATTCTAGGTTTTGGTACAAATATTTTAGCCCTAGTCTATGTGTTCTAGGTTTTGGAGGGCTTTACTACACATTTTCAGGTCTAATTGCCCACAATACTACATGGATTTCTTGGAATCACAAGTTTGAGTTGTTAAATCTCCATAATCCGAGTGCCCTCGAGTTTTTCAACGTGTTAAATCCATACATGGAGTCAAAAACCTATTTTAAATAACAACAATTAAGATTTGGTCCCAAAAAATCACTAGATCCCCTAATAAAACTACAAAACATAGCATGTTTAGACAACAAGAATATTTTATATCAAAATCAAAAGATTTAAGGATTCATAAAATAAATATAATATAATAATATTATAAAATAGATTTATAACATTAATCAAATAAATTATTTCTCATTTTAGCTCAAGAGGCAGCTCAATTGGTCATCATAAAGCATGAAATTCAAAATTCAAATCATAGTAAATCAAGCCAACCAAAAAAAGCATTTCTCATTTTATATATTTTTAATAAAACTATTTAATACTAATATATAATTTAATCATGTATAAAATAAATATAATATATGTCAACTCCAACTAGGACAATTGTTTGAGGATGGGCATTTAATCACTTATAAAATAAATATAATATATGTCAACTCCAATTAGGACAACTATTTGAGGATGGGCCTCGTGGGCAAGGTGACCCACGATCAAACTTCACAGGGGGGTGGTTGTGCCCTGTAAGGGTTGGTGAGGCCCAGGCCGAGTGTGATCCTCGGGTGACTTTGACGGCTTAGATACCCCTGGACCACATAAGAAATTATAGAACTGACGCGTTTCGAACTAATGAATGTAGTTCATCGTCAAGATAATGAAGACTAGTTGATCAGACTATCCATATAGAAAGAAGAAAGAAAGTATTTTTAATGTCCACTAAGCTAAAAAATAGCTTATATAACATCAAACCTACTGATTAAAATTTAATCTCTCCTTTTTAAATTATTCTGCAATGACACATCCTTACTATTTATTCTTTGAAATCAATTTCTTTCTTCACCTTATCTTGAGGATGAACCACATTAGATGGTTCAAAAAGTCAACAATATCCATAATATATATGATTTATCCAAAAGACATTTATCTACTTTATAAATCACAAAAATCTTAAATATAACATTATTTAATATCATTATTTATAATTTATAAATCAATAATAATTTTATATAATTTTATAAAATATTTTAAAATTAAAATCTAGAAAAAATTATTAAAATATTATTAATATTATTATATAATTTATAATTTATAATGAGAAAAAATCTTTTCATAGAATACTTCAAACTTGAATTCCCTTTATTGATTGATAAAGAAACATCGACATGTGCGTCGTCATTATGTGTCTTTCTTAATTAAGAAATAAGTTAACCATTTGTCACACTAATTTCCTTGAAAAAAATATTGCGTTAGAAGTACCGTTCTTTGTCCTACTATAAAAGGTTAATATAATTTATAATGATATAAAATATTTTCATGGAATACTTCAAACTTGAATTCCCTAATATTTATTGATACACAAACATCGACTTGTGTGTAGTCATGTGTCTTTCTCAATTAAAAATAATTTAATCATTTATAACTTCTTCTTTTTTAAAAAGCATTAAAATTAAGCAGTAATCACAGCTTCTTTGTTTCCTGTAAAAAGCTTATCGGAACATTTGGAAAGTTATAGTTTAATTGTTTTATTTTTTTTTAAGTAAGAAGTTATTTTGCGAATTAATTTATAGTTTTATTTTTTATTTAAGTTAGTGATATATTAAATAATGATAAGAGTGAAGTAGTTTAACTTATAGATTAAATTTTTTAATAAAAATATGACAATACAATTTTAAGTAAGAATGTAATTTTTTGTTCTTTAAAACATATTTTTGAATGCATAAATGGATATACAATTTCAAGTAAGAAAGCATTTTTTTGTTGTTTAAAACATATTTTGAATGCATAAATAGATTTAGCTTTCTGAAAAATTCTTGAGTCACTTAGATTAAACAACTTAAACTCAAATTTAAAATAAAATAAAAAAAATAAAATAAAATAAAAAAAAGATTGCTGGATTTTGGTTAAAATTAACCAGAAAAATGATATGAAAAACAATTTATACTCGAGATTTTAAAAATCTCTGATCAATTCGTCTATAAATTAAACTATGCCTTAAAAATAACTCAAATAATTTCGTATATAATTTATTTCCAACTACATAATTCTCCAAAAATTCTTCATTCTCAGTAAAAAAAAAAAAAAAAAAAAAAAAGATAAAATTGTAACTTTCACCGTTCAAATCTATAATTCCAACCTCATCCAATTTTCCAAAAAAAATAATTAATTTTTTTTTAATTTTATTTTTTAATTTAAATTGATAATATATTAAAAAATAACTCAAATCATTTATTCCCAACTATATGATTCTCCAAAAACTCCTCATTCTAACCTATGATTCCAACCTATAATTCCAATTTCTAATGAAACCATACCAAAAAATTTACAATTAATCATTTTATAGTTTTATTTTTTATTTAAGTTACTCAAATGATTTAGTAAATAATTTATTCCTATTCAATTTTCAATAAAACTATACCCAAAAAAATATAGTTAATTATTTTATGAAATTATTTTTTATTTAAGTTAGTGACATGTTAGATAATAATTCAAATGACTTTTATTTTTTTTTGGGCATATGTAAAATGTATTTCAATATATAACCAGGATAAAAATATTTTTTCAAAAAAGCAAAAAAAATAATAATAATAATAATAAATAATAAATAATTTTTTTTATAAAATTATTGTAAAAAAAATATATATATATATATTATAAAATTTCTTTCTATAATAATGGACCACCATTATGATTCATCATTTATTTAAATTAATAATATATTAAAAATAACTCAAATGATTTAGTAAATAATTTATTCCAACCACATCATTCTCAAAATAAAATAAATTAAAAATTAGAAAAAAAAATAAAATAAAATAAAAATCTTCATTCTCATTATAAAAATTGGTGATAAAATTGTGACTGTCACCATTCAAATCTATAATTCGGCGTTCACGACGCTCTAAAAAAAATTTGGACATACTCTCATGTGTAAGATTCCCACGAGCCTACTATTTTTTTATATAAACCTGTGTTGTTACGTTATAGAGTTACGTGCATGCGTTGACCAAAATTTAACTTGAGTTATCTTATAGAGCTATGTGGATGGGTGGTCCAAAATCAAACATTCATGAAACAGGCCTCTGCACTGCCTTCATCACTAGATTTTGCCATAACTGTCATATGCCATATTTTTGCTCATAGATGCACAGTTGGCAAAGAAGCAGAGGCACGTTTGGGCTACTTTCCCATGTGAAGAATAGATAGTTATGTGCATGGTTTCGTGAAGGATTTGTGAACCAGGAGGAGACAGGGGAGTGAAGGATTTGTGAACCAGGAGGAGACAGGGGAGGACATGTTGCTGAGAACTTTTGGAAAATTGTGTATTTTGATTGAAAAAATATTTTCAAGAAATTCATCTTAATCTCAATGTTTGCCGGACACTACAGGTAGAAAGTCTGAACTCATTGTATATCTCATTCAGCATCTACTTCTAAGTTCTAATTATTATAAGTTTTTAAAGTTTTTGACAGAAGTCTAGTGATTTTTATTTTTTTGGGATAAAATCTTGATCTTTGTTGTTAAATAATAGTGATTATTTGGTAAGGTCTCCTGGTTTTGGACCATTTTGCACTCTGGTTTGTCTGTTCTTGAACACTTCCTTTTCAGCATGTTTTCTTTCGTCTTCTTCCCCAGCTGGAAGGGGACTTTCCACTGGAATTTCACCATGTAGTAATTCATTGAACCATTCTATTGAAAGCCAATGGTGGTCTTTGGTCCATTGTTGAGGTGGGAAGAGTATTAAGGTATGCACCAGAAAGGGTATAAACCTCGGCCCAAGTCCTGCATAGTTTTGCCAGAACAGTTATCCATCAACCTTGGCACTTGAGCTAAAGGAACTCTATATCACCTGGTATAGAATCTAAGCACTTCAGCTAAAGGAACTCTATGTTATCTGGTATAGAATCTGATTTAAAGTTAGGGTGTGTTTCTCAAAGAAACATTCAAAAAAACTATGTAATGTGCCACCCAATGTCAAGCAACTTCCTTACACACATATATCTTTCAGAGGTCTAGAAAAGAGAAAAGGTCATTAATTGCTGAGTGTCAGCCCAGGAACTTTACACCTAACAGCCAAATACTCATTTTGCTGCTCCTTTTTCTTGCATATTGAGGTGGATTACTCATTCTTGGAGTACATCTAAAATTGGATCCAATGTTTTAGATTGATAAAAAACTAAAACTAATTTAAATTGCTCCAAAGTTGTTTCTGTTGGTAAATCCAAAGTTGTTTTTGTTCTTTACCAACAAAGGTTTGGCTAATTGGTAAAGTCAATACAGTATTAGGCTGTTCATCAAGGTTTTATTTTCTGTTCTCTGCCTAACGGAATGTCTCACAAAGGGATGGAGGCAGATTCAAGTTTGAATAGAATATCTTAAAAACTGGTACAAGTGCAAGTTCCAACAATTTTGGCAGAAAAAGTATCACACAAAACTGGTACCTCATTTGAAGGAAGACCATGTTTGCAAGTTCCAAACAATTTTGGCAGAAAAATTATCACACAAAACTGGTACCACAAATTTTGACTTTGGAGTGTGTTTTTGAAAGCAACTTTCCAGGTCCCCAAAAAAAATTGTAAGCGTTTTGGCTTAAAAACTTGAAAAGAAAAAAAAAAGACTGTAAAAGGTTTAAGGTGTGTTTCTCAAAGCGACTTCCAAAAGTCCTTTGACTAAGACTCAAGAGAATGAGAGTGTTATGTTTCAAGGTGTGTTTCTCAAACCAACTAGCAAGAAGTTTTTAAATACTGGCCTAAATTTAGGAGAGAAAGTAGGGTTTTCCATTGAGTTGCATAAGCAGTTATAACTATCAATTGATCTTTAGACACTCAAGAATGAGTGTTATAGGACAGGTTTCTCAAACTAACTAGCAAGAAAGTTTTCAAGACAATCTTGGCTCAGTGGAAGAAGGAAGGGTGAAGGCTAAGTTTTCTGCAAATCTTGGTCAAATTAAGAGTGATGGAAGGTGTTGAAGGTTCATTTGATGCTATAGTGATTCTGTTAGTCCTTTAGCTCGACTCAGAATGAGAGTGTTATGTTTCAAGGTGTGTTTCTCAAACCAACTAGCAAAAGGAAAGTTTTTCCTTGCAATCTTTTGGCTCAGAAATTAGGGAGAAGAAAAGTGTGAAGGCTTTCATTTGATTAGATAGTAAATTGTAGATTGGGATTATTGGAGGATCCAGCTACAAAGTCAATAGTTGTTTATGTGATTGGACCTTTTGATGATCCAAATCTACAATCATGGTAAGCTCTGTTGACTGTTGATTTCGTGACTAGACTTTCTAATGACCCAAATCTATAATGATGTTAAGCTTGGTTGATTTTATAGCTGAATCTTTAGATAACTCAAATACACAATCAAAGTGATTATAATTAATTAGATTTTTAATTTTAGTTTTATTTTAGGAGACTTTCTTTTTACTTCCCAGAGATTAAAATCTTTATGAGCCTCTTCTGGCTGTTTACATGACCTCTTAAAACAAGAAAACATCTCTCAAAATCTTTTTTTATTTCCATACAATTGCTTAAATTTTTCAAAACCAAAAGATTTCTAATGATAGAATTACTTCCTGTAGAAATCCGAGGTCTAGAAAAAAAACTGGTAATATCCTTTTACCAAGTTGAACTGTGGTAGGTAGGTAATTCACTCCTTGTTTGCTATTCTATATCTTGGATTGACTCTGCAAATACTACAATGGCTTGTAATCATATCCACCGAAGGTTCTTTGCCAAACAATTAAT
Organism: Pinus albicaulis; assembly: GCA_034641835.2. Lineage (NCBI taxonomy): Eukaryota > Viridiplantae > Streptophyta > Pinopsida > Pinales > Pinaceae > Pinus > Pinus albicaulis. Next base: position 1,175,283,380 of record CM076583.1, read on the forward strand.
GTCACCAATGTTTAAGAGCTTGCAATATGGAACAAATATTTTTGTCCTATGTCAAGTACTTTACAAGGAATTTGGAAAAGGTTTCTGAATCGAATGTGATTGCCCTTTCTTTGTTCAGTAATCAAGGCACCCAACGCAGTAACATGATACATTTGCTTTACAATATTGTCACAGTGCACTGCATATCATTTTCTTTAGAAGCACTATGATATTCCCATGGGATGCTCTGTAAGAATAATAAGAAATGGAATTCCACCCAGAGCTCGTCTTGCCCATTTATCCTCTGTACTATAACACCACAACTCGAACATTCCAAGTCAATGTGCAACTTATTGGCACCAATGATGTAAAATAGAAAGAACTCACCTTAAGCTTTTGTCTTCTTAGTGTCTCTCGAAATTTCCACATGTTGTAGGTGTTCCTTCCGGGTATTGTTCAAAACTAATATCATTAACATGGAATATTATGGAAGTGTCCATAGTAATTTAATAGAATTATGTGTTGATTAGGTGAATTCATAAAAATATTGATATTCATATATAGTTGTTTTTTTAAAAGAGTGGTTTAAATTTTATATTATTTAAAATAATAATAATTATTATTATTATTTATTTATTGTATATAATGTTTTATAAATACCAATATAATATTAATTTGTACTATAAAAGAAACATATATTTTTAATTAATTTTTTTCAAAGACTTTTTTCTTTTTTTCATTTTCAAAAATTGAATGTCTATTTTTTTTAGAAGTTGTTTCAAAAAACATACTTCAAGATTGGGACCTCAGTATCACAAAGCTCTTTAAACTTAGATACCAAGTTTGAAGATAATTATTTTACCAAAATTGTATAGGACTCACACTCAACCCAACTCCTTTCTAAGACATAGGATTTAAATAGGGAAAACTACAGAAAAAACAGAACATGATAAATGCCTCTAAGCTCCATTGACCTCACTAATAAACCAAGACCCTTTTTCATGGGATTGAATTCTTGTCTAACCTTGAATTTGGTGCAACTTCTCATGGGATTGAATTCTTGTCTAATCTTGAATTTGGTACAACTTTTCCTTGCATATCATGTTGAATAGCCCAATATCCCTTTCAGTTTCTTTTCCTGGTCAACATTTTGTTTAGTAATTTTTTGTTTCTTTAATACTACAAAAGCAAACTTTGGTGAAGCACCAAACAAGATTTTTGGTAATATAATTGCAATCATTGTAATAAGTTTTTTTTGGGTTGTCAAAAATAAAGCCATTGATTTCTTTGACCAACATGTACTAATTTTACTTTGAATTTTATATTTATATCCGAAAAATAAGGCTTTACAAACAATATTTCATATAATCCAATAGAAATACACAATATTTCACATTATTCACATATGTAAAAACCATTGCAACTTTGAAGTTACATTGCTTGAGAGCCACTTTGGCATATTTATTCAACCAACCCAATGTTTTTTTTTTCCTTTTAATATTTTCTAGAGTTTGTATTAACCATCCCACGCAAGATATATAGATACATAATGTACAGAAGTTTAGAATCTCTTTGAGAATTGTGCAAAGGCATGTCATGAGTCCCCATGACTTAAGTATATGGTTACATAATGTATAAAAGTTGAGAATCTCTTTGAGAATAGTATGGGGTAGTTCAACTAGCTTCCCTATGGATCGTGCCTTTCAACTCACTTCCACAATCAAAGCTAAGGATAATCAACCTACCCAGTAATTGCCACAACCCTTGTAGACAAGAGGATAATCTTCCCCTACACTATCAACCACCATCAATTAATATGCTATAGAGGCACCTAGTCTAGCTAGGAAAGGGAGGCACAAATATTGGGACGATATGGTCATTCCAATGACAAATGTCATGCCTTTTGAACCAAAAAAGCAAAGGCTCTCCTTGTTGAAGTACATGTCATCAAAGAACCTACCATCAAAGAATAATTAGAGGAAACTAAGTTCCATGATCCTAGTTTCTTTGACCCTTCATTAGTCCTCCTTGCTAAGCATTATATGATCTCAAGAAAGAAGCTCCCTTCACTCACATTTTTCAAGTCAGGAAAACATGTGAACAACTCATCATGGATAGCAGTAGCCAAAAAAACCTAGTTTCTCAACCATTAGACAACTTGCTCATTTTCTTGTCACACTACATCCACAACCATATCAACTTGGATGGGTAAAGAAAATAGGGATTTCCACACTTATCACAACTAATTGTTCTATCACTTTTTCCATTGGAACTTTCATTAATATAGTTGATTGCAATGTCATACAAATATTGTGATGGCATGTTTCTTGGCAAACCCTACCAATTTGACACAAGGGCACAATATGATGGTTTTTCTACCCCTATAAACTTCACAATGACAATAAAAGCTACCAAGTCACATCTTCTCCTCCTTAGTCATGGCAACACTCCTTCTTAGTCAAAGAATCACATACGAAGCAAGTTAACTGCCATAAGTTCAAAACTCTTGACTCTTCTTTATTTCTTATGTCTCTATACCTATCATCTCCTCCCCAACAAATTGTAAACTTTGGCAGAGGGGCACCATTCCAAGCATGAAGGCGACATACCACTTCTCATCCTACTTTAGCCCATATTTCCCTCACTTCAACTCTGAAGTAGATGACGCATCTTTTTTAAACATGCAATAAGAAATAAGCAGTGGAAGATCACATCGAACATCAACAACAAGTTCTCCAACTCTTAAAGGATAACCTAAATTTTGCACATAATCGAATGAAACAACAGGTAGATCAACATCGCAGCGAGAGAATTTTTGATGTAGGCAACTGGGTATTTTTATGGATACAACCATACAAAAAAATGTCCCTCAAGCAAGCTAAGAAGGATAATAAATTATCGCCAAAGTACTATGGTCCTTACAAGGTGTTGCAAAATATTGGTACTATGGCATACAAATTGGAGCTTCCTGCATCTTCCCGAGTGCACCTAGTTTTCCATGTTTCATGCTTAAAGAAGGTTATAGGTGACAAACTTCTGGTTTAAACAATATTTCCAAAACTTGATGACGAAGGAAAAATCATATTGGAACCTGAAGCAGTCACCGAAACAAGAACTTGACAGCTACGAAATCGATCAATTTTAGAGTATCTTATCAAGTGGAAGAACTGACCCACTGAATATTCCACATGAGAGGATGAAAATTTTATACAGAACCATCCATAAGTACTCAAGCGTTGAGGAAAACAATTTTTTGAAGGAGAGGGGCATGTTAGGGCCCTATATTACTAATGTAGTCCCGTATTGTTGTTAGTGTAGCCCCCTTATTGTTATTGTTGTACCCTTGTAGTCCCCATATTGTTACTATTGTGCCCTTACATTATTATTATTAGGTCAGCTAGGATTATATTGTGACCCCATGGACTCCTATATATAGAAATGAGGTTTTTTCATTTGTGTCATCCAAGAATTGTTCATTTATGTAATGTAAAGGAGGTTTCCCCCTCAAAGTGGCTGATTTCTAAGGCGTTGATCTCTCTTTTCTTCTATTTTGGGAGTTGGGTTCATAACAATATACTTGTTTATATGTGGTAAATGTGGCTTATATGGTTTTTATATCCTTGATATTTTTGTTGCTTATATGTTGGTTATGACTGAAATTTATGACAATGATAATGTATGGCTCTCATCATGTTTTGGTTAAACATTGAATGTACAATGAATGTATGGCTTAATAGATGGCAATGTATTTATCGTGATGAGACCTCATTGCTTCTTAATGATTCTCAGATAGGTGTGAGGCCCCTATGCTCAGATTTTTTTTTTAAACCCGTAGAATGCATATTTGTGACATGTTTAATGAAATGTATTTCATGGCTAGTAGGGGTCCAGTCAAGTCCTTGTTCAAGTATTTAAATGTGTATCATTGTTCCAATGTTATTTTTAATTTTTGAAAGTTTTATGCATTTCTAGGCATTTGCAGGAGTCCTGACCCTAAAAAAGTGGCACAAAATCCACAGTCGTTAGCAAAAAACTACCCACAAAATTCCCCAGTCACATGCATGCCTTTTTGTGGGAGAAACTAGAGGGTCTCGGTCGCATGCATTTCCATGTCAAGGGAGCGATTGAGGCTTTAATGCAACTAACTATTAGTTTGTCTCAAGGGTTGGTCACCTGGATGGGTTGGGTGGATCCTGGGGGTTCTATTGTAGGTGTAGAAGTTCAGGTTATTCGCGTTCCCTCGGTTCCACTTCCTCAACTAATACATAGGGAGTTAAACCATATCATAGTAACTCTTTTTCACATGTTTACCCCAGTTGGTTGGTTACTTGGGTAGATGTGGGAGCAAGGTGTTACAGGGAAGCATCATCTCAAAGGATTACCCTTTCAGATATGGAAGTTCTTACGGAATGGGTTAATTAGATCACAAACATATGGCACATGAGGGGACGTAAAAATCAGTACATGTAGATTGTGGATCTTTACTCGTAGATGAAGTTTTTATAGGAATGGGCTCTCTTGGACTGACATGAGAACCTCATGGATATCCTTCACTCTCTTGAACATTTTAAAAGACACTTGAGGAATCTAGATCAAAGAATGGAAATGATTAAAAAATATCTTGTCATCCCTCCAACGATAGGGGAAACGTCAAAGGACCCAAGAGAACCCATCTTGGTTGCAGTCTTGGATTCATATTCCTTGACTTAGGTGTGGAATGTTTATGTTTTATGAATTTTTTTTATAGTTGTTTATGTACAAGGCCACATAGACTGGTGTTTCAATCCTAGTTTGGTTAATTTTGTATCTTTTAGTACACAATTGTCCCTCTCCTCCTTGAGGAGAGTTTATTTTTAGATATGGTTAGGTCTCCCCAATGAGAGGTTGAATCGATGATTTGCAACCCACTTTATAAATTCCAGTTTCATAAGGTAATATAATTCATCATACTAATTTTTTTTATAAATAATACAATGTAGATGTATTGATATGATTTTTTTTAACTAGGTTGCGCTATTGGATAGAATAATGATCTACCCACAATGTTGGTTCAAGCTTGGACACCCCTTGGGATTGGAATAGTTTAATTCTCCCAAAGCGACTTTTCATTCTCAACCCTCCCCATGAGGTTTGCACCTGAGACTTGGTAGGGACTAAATCTCACTCAAACCAACTAATATATACCTCATGGGTGTATTAATATTAATTATAATCTTTGATTTGATAAAAGCATTGACTCGATTCAATGGATCTTAGCTTGAGTAAATGTTTATATCAAATTAAATATTATAATTAATATTGATAATATTGACTTGGGGCAAAGGATCTTAGCTCGAGTGGTTTGGTGAGAAAATTGTTTCTCCCCACCTTTGTGGGTTCAACACTATGAAGACATGTAATCGACTCGTTTATGGCATTTGTGAAATAGTTGTGTATAGTGTAATAGTGGCAGCAAATATTCCAAATTACCAATTGTCCCTAAATTTTAGTTTTGATTATGAAAACCATCATATATCCATCTTAACCCTGAATCTACCAACTGTCGAGAGGGATAAAATTTGTTTTCACCCTAAAATAAGTTTGCATGTCAAGGTATTTGATTCATGTCTGACCTTGCTAGATTCAGAGTTAAGATGGACCTAGGATAGTTTAATTATTAATTATAATTATAATTATATTATTAATTTTATGTTTTTATTTATATTTTGACTGAGTCGAAAATGTTAAATAGGACATTAAAACATATCTACCATTATAGCTTGGAGAGTGCCTCTCGACGCAACAAAAAAACATTAACTAAAACATGTAATAATAAAAAATCATCTCATATTTCAAAATTTTCTAATCCATATTATTTTTTAGACAATAATCACATAATTAGTTATCTAGTCGATGTTTCAAACCATCTAAAGTGGTCCATCCTCGAGACAAAGATGAAAAAACCTGGTCTATCCACAGGTTTAAATAGCTAAGATTCAACATCTTCCAAATGTAAACGTCAAAGCAAGTCAAATAAGATTAATAAAATTTAATATTAAATTAATGTATGAGCGTTGAGCTCTAAAATATTTGGTTGTTATTTTTTATTTCATAAGAAAATATATTTAGTAACATAAAGTTAGTTATGAAAATAAATAGAATAAGAAATTAATCGTTCAAAAATCAAAAAACATATTTGAGAAAAAATAATATATATATATATATATATATATATATATATATATATATATATATATATATATATATATATATATAACTAATTTTTAATATATTATTATTAGAATAGTATATAATATTATTATATATCTCATTATATCTTATTATATTAGTCAAGTATAGATTAAAAAAATATGATTATATATTTATATTATTATTAGAATAATATATATATATATATATATATATATAAAGAGAAATATGCTAATTTAAAATTTATCTTAAGCAAAGTATATTTTATAGAATTCTTTTGGTAATAATCACATGTAAATGAACTTCATCGACGCGTTTTGAACCAACCAGTGTGGTTCATCATCAGGACTAGGTGAGAGATCAGATCAGGACGTTGAGTATAAATAGATGTAGAGATGGCTAAACTAGTCGTTAACGACAGCAGACTAATATGGGGACAGCAGACTAATGATGAGGTGGAGGACATGGTGGATATGATGCCCATTGTGAATTCTCACCGGCCTAGACCGCATCTGTCGGTCACTCTTGCGGACTACTCGACGCCTTTCATGCGTTGTTTGGACTCAGCAGTGTATACTATTCCATCGCCTTCGGTTTTGAGGCTTTGGGAACATCAAGCACAGGACACCCCGGACTTTCCGCCGGTTCACTCCACCGAGGAGGTCATAATCACTGCTGAGGTTCCTAATCGATTCTGTGCGGATGCCCTCAAATCTCTGCATTGAAGGGGTTTCGGTTGTTCCATTTCCTACATCTTCCGCGGTAGCGACTGGGCCATGTGCGGCATTCGACTGCTTCGATAATATACCCTTTGTCGCCCAGACATATGAAGCCAGACCTGAGTCTGACTCAGACGGTCAGGGGGTACCTAGGGTAGATACAGAAGATCTTATCAATAGCAGCGGAAGGGGAAAAAAATCAAGACCGGCCAAAAATAGACACAGCCGAAGTGCGAACATTGGGCGGGATTGAGGTATGGTAGATTTGCAAATGACTGCTGCCACTGTGCTAGTGGGAAAGGTTCGTGGCAGAAATTACACCACTGCGAGGCTCAGGACCTAGACAACAGAGATTTGGGGTGGAATCATGGGGCAAATTCCAGAGGTTTGGTTGATTAACAGGGGATGGTTCACTCTTTATTTTCCGCGGCCTACACTGGTAGACTGGGTTCTTACTAAATATTGGCACATTGAGATGCATCCGGTATTATTAAAAAGATGGTTGAATCCCCCTTTTTGATCCCTATAAGGAAAACTCTAGTGCAGGACCGATATGGATTCGTCTACCTGGACTACCAATGCAATTCTGGAATGATGTTTCTCTTCGCAGCATAGGGGAAGATTTCGGTCTTTACCTTGACCATGATAGATCATTTCTTGAGACGAGTATTTATTCAGTTGCTCGTATTCTGGTTTTCTTGGACACCCTGGATGAATTACATGACAACTGTAACATGTTTTTTGAGGGGATGGTCTGGCAACAGATGCTTGATTATGAGGGGATCCCATTTCATTGCAGGAGATGCCACTCGGTTGGGCACCTGTATAAGGAATGCCCACTTATTGGAGCGGCTTATCCTTCTCATAAGACTGTGTCTCATATGGCCACACAAACTGACTTAGTCACCATCATCTCTATACCAGATGGACAACAACAGGATGCAGAGGCTCAGTATGAAGTTGTTATTCCTACCTAGCAGACGACACAAGCTCGTACTCATTGCATGCCACACATCTCATCTCAGGGAAATCTGACTTCGGTTCTGGGTACCACTCTGCCCTCATCTCCTATTTGTAATTATATTTCTTTACTTGCATTGTCATGTATTGTTCATCAATCTATAGGTCCTTTGCACTCCATTAGTTGCTTCGTTGCATCGGCCCCTCCGACCATCCCGCCCACCGACCCCCACACCTCTGCGGAAACCTCTGAACTATCTCCCCAACTGACTATCAATTCCTCATCAGCCGGCCATAATTATTTCCTTCGATCATATACCCAACAGCCCACCTTGACAGAGCTAGGGATTGGTATGGGATCGGGCCCCTCTCAATCAAAAGCTCAAGGCAGACCCTCTGCACTTTCCAAGGCCATCAGGAGAGCCAATATGGAAGTGGAGGCAGGCACTCAATTCTCCCTATTACGGGTTCTTAGAGCAAGAAAACCTAAAGAGAGGTCTCTATTATGATATGTCTCACTTTCAATTGTAGGGGTCTTTCCAACCCTAACAAGAAACTGGCACTTAGGCAATTACTTCATACTGTTACCATTGATGTACTTTTCCTGCAAGAAATTTTGGGGGATGGAGTATCCATTACTCACATCCTTGGCACACTTCTCCCGGATTGGACCTTTGTGGCTAATGATGCTTGCGGGAGATCAGGGAGTTGTGCATTGGGCATTAATAACAGAACCACTCGGATGTTGTTGTTGGGGGCGTGAAGAGGTCATCGGAATGGAGGTTGCTTCTGGTGATTTCGCTCATCCCTTCACGCTAATTAATGTGTACGACCCATGTGTGCATAGAGATATTTACTGGAAATCTTTGCTCCAATGCACCCTTCTTCAAAATGATCACACCATTCTAGGAAGAGATCTCAATTTTTCAATTGGGATCTCAGAATCTTGGGGAACTCAAGCTATTCATGATCCGTTATCAGATTTATTTGCCTTGCAACTGGAGCGAGCAGATCTTATTGACATTGATATGCAGAAGAAGCAACCCACTTGGCGGAATAGACGCACATGGGAGGCTGCTCTGGCTAGGCGACTTGACATGTTTCTTATAAAACAACAAATTCATTATTAGATGGTAAGGACTAGACAGTGGGTGGGTTCGGGTGGGGCATCAGATCACTCACCAATTTATTTCGAATTTCTGGCTGAGGATCTTAAAAAGTTGAAGTCACATTTCAAATTCAATACCAGATGGCTACAAGACCCTGAATTTCAAGCACTGGACAATCAGGATTAGCAACATTGTAATATCTTCCCTGATAAGGAACCGGCCAAATTTTTCAATGAAAACCTAAAGCGTTTAAAGGCGCATACCATCCAATGGTCGCAGAGAAAAACAAAGATTGAGGAGGAGGAATTGAACTGGATCGATTTGGAAATCTCACATTTAACTGATTCAGAAAATGTGCGATTCCGGACAATGTCCTCTAAAGAGTAGTTAATTTCACTTGAAACCACGAGGGTAAAGATCTTCAGACAAAAGGAAGAGGATTGGAGATTAAAAAGCAGGGCCATATGGCTGAAAGCTGAGGATGAAAATACCAAGTTTTTTCAGCAATGTGCAAATGGTAGACGCATCATCAACACTAAATGGGAATTAACTGATAACTTCGGTTACACGGCCAAAACACATTCTCAGCTATCAAACATGGGCATTCAACACTTCACTAATCAATATCGAGCTCCACTCAACATCAATCTATCAGACATCATGAATATTGCTCGATCCTTCCATAGATTTGTTGATGGGGAGAAGGTGGAGGAGCTCAACACACCAGTCACCATGGATGAGATTGAGGGAGTACTAAAATGGTTTAAAAAGGACAAAATTCATGGCCCGAATGGTTGGCCCATTGAATTCTATCTTCATTTTTTTGAACTTATTGGGCGTGATCTAGACAGCAGACTATCTGGCAGGATATTTGATGGTTTTAACACTACCTTCATTGCACTCATACCTAAAAATGATCACCCCAATACTTTCCATGATTATAGGCCTATATCCCTCTGCAATTGCATTTAAAAAATTATTGCCAAAATCATTGCAAATCGTATAAAGCCTATTCTCTCATCTCACATTTCCATGGAGAAATTTGCCTTCCTCCATCACAGACAGATACACAAAGCCATTGGCACTACTCAGGAGGTTCTCCACACCATCAAGACCAAAAACCTCAAAAGAACCATTCTTAAAATTGATCTCGCCAAAGCTTTTGACCATGTCAACTTGAACTACATCCATCTTATACTCTTACAAACAGGATTTCCCCACTCTTTGACTAATTGGATTATGGGTTGTATCAAGCATGCTACTTTCAGCATCCTGATCAACGGGGCTACTTTTGATTTCTTCCATGCTGGTAGAGGTCTTCGGCAGGGGTGCCCACTATCACCTCTTCTTTTTGTACTAGTCATGGAGGGCCTCTCGACCCTCATTAAGACGGCTAAGGAATCTGGGGACTTGCATGGAATTTTATTAAATGATTATCTGAGGCTGACTCATTTATTATTTGTGGATGATGTGATAATATTTTTGGATGGCTCTTGTCAGGATGTTACACAATTTGACATTATACAACATATATTCTGCCGAGCAACTGGTATGGCTCCTAATCAATGCAAATACACCATTATTCAGACTAGATGCTCAGCACAGGAACAGAGGCTCACCAATCTGCATTTTCCTTATGAGCACAGCAACCTTGGAAATGGCCTGAAATATCTCGGTTTCCACCTAAAGCCAAATGACTATCAGATTAAGGACTAGAACTGGCTGATTGCAAAAATTGAACTCAGAATCAATATCTGGTACCATCGGTGGCTCTCCGTGTTGGGCGATTGATCTTAATTAAATCAATCCTAGAGGTTATTCCTGTGTATTGGATGTCTTTGGCGTGGCTCCCCAAGGGTGTGACTAATCGTATCCAACAAATTTGCAAACAATTCCTATGGAGAAACTCGGGAAGGGAGCGCACCTTTTCTTGGGTTGCTTGGGATCACATCAATCGACCAAAAGATTGGGGCGGATGGGGAATCAAAGATCTTCCCACCTTCGCATCTGCGCTTGCTACAAAACTGGGTTGGCATCTTATCACTGGGAATAGTCTGTGGAAGGAGGTGACTGTTGCCAAATACATTGCCCCACAGAATATTATGGATTGGATCCGAGGTACTATCCAGCACCATCCGGGCTCATCCATTATTTGGAAGGCCATTACTAAGTCAGTGCACCTCATCCAGCATGGTCTGACATGGTAAATTGGCACGGGTAACATGGTTAGAGTGGGTATGGATTCTTGGTCAGGCTGCGGAAGGCATTTTAAACTGCCTCAATTTATCATCAACCACCTTGCTCGGGCAGGGATTAAGTACCTATCGTAGGTGGTTGACCCTAGGAGGACTGATTGGCATGGACAGGGATGGTTATCGGCCGAGGACCTTGGGATACCACTTGAGGGCCACCCAGATTGGAAGAGGTATATCTGAGCACTATAAGTGACCCACATTCGGATTATGGAACAAGAGGATGAAATATTGTGGGCACTCTCACTCAGTGGAAGATACTCCCCAAATATTGGCTCTATCACCCTTTGTGCACCCAAGGAACCTCCTAACAAATCTTGGTGGTCGCTCTCTAGCTGGAAACTACAGGCTCCACGCAAGACTAGATTACTGATGTGGTGCATCCTCCAAAATTGCATACTGACCATGGATAACATTAAGAAATGAGCTACACAAGGCCCGTCCAGGTGCTGCTTCTGCTTCACCCAGGAGCAAGATGCCCAACATATATTCCTCGACTACTCATCAGTCTGTAATCTCTGGCAATTAGTTACACGAGCTATGGGTTGTACCCTTTCATGGCATGGAGTGTATTTAGTTACGGCCTGGTCTAATTGGTGGAATGATGCCACCTATAACAAACTAAGGAACCTCCCACTGATATTGGTTTGGGGTATATGGACCAGGAGGAATAGATGTATCTTCGACGACAAGCTGGTCATATGGGATCACATTTGCACAACCATCATCTCCACTTATCATCTCATTTTGGATGAGAATCTACCTACCTGTAATGGAGTCATTACTCCTGAAAGCATAGATAACTCTTACCCCTGGGCATATTTTGATGGGGCATCTAACAATAATGGGTGTGGGGGTGGAGCGGTTCTTCATACATCTGCTACTCACTATTTCCACCTCAAGATGGGATTAGGGCTGGGTAAAAACAATTTTGCTGAACTTCTTAGCCTTCGACTTCTCCTATTATTTGCTCGAGAACAAGGATGCAATAGATTGCGGATTTTTGGAGATTCTCAAATTGTCATTAATTGGTTTAATTCACATGCACAGTGTCATACACACACACTTACATCATTATTGAGGGAAGTTCATTATCTGAAATCAGAATTTGACACTATATCTATTATTCACATCTACAAGCAGAGGAACCAAATGGCAGACCAACTTTCCAAAGAAGCCGTAGAGCTAGTTTGGGGTTGTTGGCACGTCTCTGAACACGATGGGGATCAGATCTACAGTTATTATCATAGACCATTCATAGAGGATTTCAGGGATATGAGAGCAGTCACTCATTGACTACATTTTGACAGATTGATATATTTTTTTGAGGACTTATATGCTGATATCATAGCAACATTTTACCAGCTTGTATTTATTTTATGATTATACTTATGTACTTAGTAGGAAGTTAGAACTTGCAGCATATTTTGCACAGATTGAAAACTACTCTACCTCCTTGATGAGGATACAGTTATCATGATCTATGAGCAGAAAATATTGTAAAATGAAACATGTAATTTTTCTTATCTAATGAAAAATTACGAATTTTTTCCTCGGAAAAAAAAAAAAAAAAATATATATATATATATATATATATATATATATATATATATATGAAAATTATAAAAAAATATTTCATAAAATTGTAGAAATTATGGTGTAGATTTGCAAATGTTTATGAAGTTTTAGTCTAAATCACAAGGCATAAACTTAATATACTTCTTTGTGGAAAGTAATTCATAATCTAGAACACAAATTTTAAACATGCAATAAGAAATAACACACATGCAACAAGTGTTTTCCTTTAGGGAAAGTAATCTACTAAAAAATCCAATGTCTACTTGCATTAATCAAATGAATAGAGATGTATTACAATTGCTTTGCTCAACTGAGCATACCATGCAAGTGCATAACCTATCTCTCTCCTCACTTAAAGGCCCTGACCTAGACTTAGTCAAATTTTGCCTCGACTTGAGTTCTTATTTCCTTGTGTTTTTCCTTGAGAAATTATGCCCCTATTATTTAGGAATTTCTCCAAAATAGATTGTGCAATTTCTTAGGTTGATCATTTGATTGCATGCAACACATGTACACTCAAGACTAGTCTATAACTGATGTTACATTGCCTTGGAATCTCCACCAAGCTTGGGGAACTCGAATTATCTGCATGCACTAACTATTTTGGGTTGATTAATTAGCTAACTAGATGATCACTGAGTTTGATTGAAGTCCCATTACACAACTTGACCATCCACTAGTTCCTCCAACAATTGGAACTAATTTAATTGAAAACAACCTTAGATAACTAACCATGATTGCTACAAATTAGCAATCACACATGCTTTGAAATCTAACTACTCCAACTTGAATTTGTTGAGTAAATTGGGTGACACAAGGCATTTCACACAAGTTAAACTGAATCCAAGTTGTTTGCTGATGTGGAAATTTAAATTTCTCAATTTAATCAAGGCAAAATCAAATTGAGAATTTCTTGCTGCATTTTTCAATAAAAATCAATTCTAAGGTAATGATATCTAAATAGTGAATAGAAGAATAATATGTATATACTACATAGGAACAAGAATTAAGCTAGGTTAAAAAAAGGAGGGGGTGACTTGATAAAATCATGAAGAGAGTGTGGGAATCCAACTCTTAATTTATTCGTTTGTTTCTCAATTTCGATGGCCTCCCTTAACTTCCTATGATGGAAGTGATCAATCTTTGAGATGACATGGGAATCCTCAATGCATGCATGGTGTTTAGTTTTCTTAGCATGCTCAGGGATAGCTGAGGAGCGAGGAAAATTATGTTTAATGTTTGTTGCATGCTCTTGAATTATATAATAAATGGAGCGGTCAGTTTCCCTAATGTAGGGAATACCACAAGAGTAAGGTATTGAGTAAACCCCTCTCATAACTCTAGGGTTTATCGGGTCCTTAACATATCTAAGGGAGCGTCGAATAATATTAAGAGACTTGAAGGTGACAGAGACTTTATTCTTCTTAAGAATATGAGAAATCTTATCAGTGGTCCCATAGATGAAGGAAATTTTAACATTGGTAGCCTCTTCATTAGGAACTTTTTTAATCCTAGGTCCCTTATTGACTCTTTGAAAAGCTTGGAGACCTTGATGTTTGCTATAATCATTATTTCACAATCTTTCAAGAGATGAGATTTATGTCCCAAATATATTTTTTGATTTTATAATGGTTAGTTTGGTTAGTTTTCTGATTTTAATTATTTCCAAGACTAATTTTATGTTATTAAATCGGAAAACTAACCATTATATATATATATATATATATCCAATTTTAAGGTGACAGCCAAGCTAGTGACTAAATTGGTGTATGAGACCTCCTTGTTTGTGGGACAAGGGACCCACCTCCGCACAAAGATTTGACTACTAAAGTCTAGGAAGGCATACATACTCTACCCCCTGTGGTTTTGAACCTGTGACTTTTTACAAGGAAACACATGCTCTTAACTATTAGACAATAAAAAGACCGAATATTTGAAAACCCAACATTCATATTTCAATTTAATATTAAATTTTATTAATCTTATTTGACTTGTTCTAACATTTACATTTGGAACATAATGCATCTCAGCTATTTAAACTTATGGATAGGTTAGGTTTTTTAATCTTTTTCCTAAGAATGAACAGCATTAAAAGGTTTGAAAAGTTGACCAAATCATATTTCAATTTAATATTAAATTTTATTAATCTTATTTGACTTGTTCTAACATTTACATTTGGAACATGATGCATCTAAGCTATTTAAACTTGTGGATAGATTAGTTTTTTTCATCTTTTTCTTAAGGATGAACCGCATTAAAAGGTTTGAAAAGTTGACCAAATAACTAATGATGTCATTAATCCGAAAGATTGACTCAAAAAACTAACAATACAAATATTTTAGCCCTAGTCTATCTGTTCTAGGTTTTGGTACAAATTTTTTAGCCCTAGTCTATCTGTTCTAGGTTTTGGTACAAATATTTTAGCCCTAGTCTATCTATTCTAGGTTTTGGAGGGCTTTACTACATATTTTCAGGTCTAATTGCCCACAATACTACATGGATTTCTTAGAATCACAAGTTTGAGTTGTTAAATCTCCATAATCCAAGTGCCCCAGGTTTTTCAAGGTGTTAAATCCATACATGGAGTGAAAAAACCTATTTTAAATAACAACAATTAAGATTTGGTCCCAAAAAATCACCAAATCCCCTAATAAAACTACAAAACATAGCATGTTTAGACAACAAGAATATTTTATATCAAACTCAAAAGATTTAAGGATTCATAAAATAAATATAATATAATAATATTATAGAATAGATTTATAACATTAATCAAATAAATTATTTCTCATTTTAGCTCAGGAGGCAGCTCAATTGGTCATCATAAAGCATGAAATTCAAAATTCAAATCCTAGTAAATCAAGCCAACCAAAAAAAGCATTTCTCATTTTATATATTTTTAATAAAACTATTTAATATTAATATATAATTTAATCACGTATAAAATAAATATAATATATGTCAACTCCAACTAGGGTGGTTGGCTAGGCCAGGTGTGATCCCCAGGTGACTTTGACGGCTTAGATACCCCTAAGAAATTATAAGAAATTATAGAACTGATGTGTTTCAAACTACTGAATGTAGTTCATCATCAAGATAATGAAGACTAGTTGATCAGACTATCTATATAGAAAGAAGAAAGAAAATATTTTTAACGTCCACTAGACTAAAAAATAGCTTATATAATATCAAACCTACTAATTAAAATTTAATTTCTCCTTTTTAAATTATTTTGCAATGACGCATTCTTACTATTTATTCTTTGAAATCAATTTCTTTCTTCACCTTGTCCTAAGGATGAACCACATTAGATGGTTCAAAAAGTCAACCATATCCATAATATGATTAATCCAAAAGACATTTATTTACATTACAAATCACAAAAATCTTAAATATAACATTTTTTAATATTATTACTATAATTTATAAATCAATAATAATTTCATATAATTTCATAAAATATTTTTTTATTAAAGACAGTAATCACAGCTTCTTTGTTATACTGTAAAAAGCTTATCAGAACATTTGGAAGGTTGGAAAGTTATAGAATTAATTTATAGTTTTATTTTTGTTTAAGTTAGTGATATATTAAAGAATGACAAGAATGATGTAAATTTAATTTATAGATTAAATTTTTTTATAGAAATATGATAATACAATTTTAAGTAAGAATGTAATTTTTTGTTCTTTAAAATATATTTTTGAATGTATAAATGGATATACAATTCTAAGTAAGAATGCAATTTTTTGTTGTTTAAAACATATTTTTGAATGCATAAATAAATTCAGCCCTCTGAAAAACTCTTGAGACACTCAGATTAAACAACTCAAACTTAAATTTTAAAAAAAAAATTGCTGGATTTTGGTTAAAATTGACCAGAAAAATGATGTGAAAAACAATTTATACTCAAGATTTTAAAAATTTCTGATCATTTCATCTATAAATTAAACTATGCCTTAAAAATAACTCAAATAATTTTGTATATAATTTATTTCCAACTACATAATTCTCCAAAAATTCTTCATTATCAGTTTTAAAAAAAAAAATTAATGATAAAATTGTAACTTTCACCGTTCAAATCTATAATTCCAACCTCATCCAATTTTCCAAAAAAAAAAATAATTATTTTATAATTTAAATTAGTAATATATTAAAAAATAACTCAAATCATTTAATAAATCATTTATTCCCAACTATATGATTCTCCAAAAACTCCTCATTCTAACCTATAATTCCAACCTATAATTCCAACCTATAATTCCAATTTCTAATGAAACCATACCAAAAAATTTATAATTAATCATTTTATAGTTTTATTTTTTATTTAAGTTACTCAAATGATTTAGTAAATAATTTATTCCTATTCAATTTTCAATAAAACTATACCCAAAAAAATATAGTTAATTATTTTATGAAATTATTTTTTATTTAAGTTAGTGACATGTTAGATAATAATTCAAATGACTTTTTTTTTTTTTTGGGCATATGTAAAATGTATTTCTATATATAATCAAGATAAAAATATTTTTTCAAAAAAGCAAAAATAATAATAATAATAATAAATAATAAATAATTTTTTTATAAAATTATTGTAGAAAAAGAAAAAAATATTATAAAATTTCTTCCATAATGATTCATCATTTATTTAAATTAATAATATATTAAAAATAACTCAAATGATTTAGTAAATAATTTATTCCAACCACATCATTCTCAAAATAAAAATAAAAATAAAAATAAATAAATAAATAAAAATCTTCATTCTCATTATAAAAATTGGTGATAAAATTGTGACTTTCATCATTCAAATCTATAATTCGGCGTTCACGACGCTCTAAAAAAAATTTGGACATACTCTCATGTGTAAGAATCCCACGAGCCTACTTTGGACATACTCTCATGTGTAAGAGTTACGTGCATGCGTTGACCAAAATTTAACTTGAGTTATCTTATAGAGTTACGTGCATGGGTTGTCCAAAATCAAACATTCATGAAACAGGCCTCTGCACCGCCTTCATCACTAGATTTTGCTATCATATGCCATATTTCTGCTCATAGATGCACAGTTGGCAAAGAAGCAGAGGCATGTTTGGGCTACTTTCCCATGTGAAGAATAGATAGTTATGTGCATGGTTTCGTGAAGGATTTGTGAACCAGGAGGAGACAGGGGAGTGAAGGATTTGTGAACCAGGAGGAGACAGGGGAGGACATGTTGCTGAGAACTTTTGGAAAATTGTGTATTTTGATTGAAAAAATATTTTCAAGAAATTCATTTTAATCTCAATGTTTGCCGGACAATACAGGTAGAAAGTCTGAACTCATTGTATATCTCATTCAGCATCTACTTCTAAGTTCTAATTATTATAAGTTTTTAAAGTTTTTGACAGAAGTCTAGTGATTTTTATTTTTTTGGGATAAAATCTTGATCTTTGTTGTTAAATAATAGTGATTATTTGGTAAGGTCTCCTGGTTTTGAACCATTTTGCACTCCGTCTGTCTGTTTCGAACTCTTCCCCTTTGCATGTTTTCTTTCTTGCCTTTCCCCAAATTGAAGGGGATTTTCCACTGAATTTCACCATTATTTAACTATCAATCTATCTTGATTAAAAGCCAATGGTGGTCTTTGGCCCATTTAAGCCGAGGTGGGAAGAGTATTAAGGTATGCAATTTAAAGGTATAACCCCTACCAACAACCGCATAGTTTTGCCGGTATCAGCTTATCCATCAACCTTGGCACTTGAGCTAAAGGAACTCTATATCACCTGGTATAGAATCACAGAAATTTGAGTATGTCTCGCTCTTCTTCTGCATGAAGAAGATCCAACACTTACGAGAAAAATCATCAACAAATATCACATAATACCTGTGCTTTGCTGTCGAAGCTACTGAGAAAGGTCCACACATGTCTGTGTGAATTCTCTCAAGGATCATCGTGGTGTGACTATCCTTCTCATGAAAGGTGGTTTTCACAAATTTTCCCAAGGTACACCCCTTGCACTGATCTGACTGCACAAGAGTGCCTTTAGGAAGTTTCCGTAGGAAATCTCATTGAAAAATATTCAAAGCACTCATGGTGAAGATGGCCCAATCTCCTGTGCCCCTGACTCACCACTCCTTCTGCCTTGCCTGCCATTGTTGCGCAGCCATCTACCTGCAATTGATAAAGGTTCTTAACTCGAACCCCTATCCTCCGGGTTTCACCAGTTGCCTTACTGTGTAGGAAAGCCTTTCCCTCGCTAAAGGCAACATCATATCCCTTATCTTCCAACATCGCCACAAAGATAAGATTCTTCTTCAATCCTGGAACATGCATGACTTCCTTCAATAAAATGGGTTTACCAGACTCCCTCTCAAAGGAAATGGTCCCGATACCGGTCACACTATATCTACCATCATCGCCCATCTCGATGTGCACTCCAAGATCTTTCTCATCTAGATCAATAAACAAATCTTTGTCTCTGGTCATGTGGAAAGATGCACCACTATCAAGAAACCACACTGAACCCATCATACTTGAGACCAAGCATGCGATCAACGAAAAATCTAGCTCAAACTGTGAGGCTAAAGCCTCTCCAGCTGTAGATCCAGCAGCCTGCTTATTTTTCTTCTTCTGTGGACAATTAATAGCATAATGTCCGCGTTGGTGACAGTGAAAGCACTTCACCTTGGACATGTCCTGCTTCTTGCCTTTCACACCAAATTAAGAAGCATTCTTTTTTCTCTTCCCTTTCCTTGCTTTGGCAGCCAAAGCGTAATTTTCTTCATCTACATTCTTCGATGAGATCCATCCCTGGTACTCCGCCTTATCTCCTCCTGCACAAGATCCGACCAAAGTCGCTCCCATCCTAGCAGTTTCTCCCGACCATTGACAGAGTCCTGATAGGAATGCCAACTCTTCAAAAGCCCAAGGAGAGCCAAGCTCACCAAGTCCTCGTCATCTACATTAACCCCCACACTTCCCAGCTCATCCCTGCACTAGACAAACTTCGTGAGGTACTTGGGTATACTGTCGCCTTTCTCCATTTTTATGTTCCTGAGTTTATCCTTGAGCGCCAACTTCCTCTGGTCGCTCTTGCTTTGGAACAAATCTGTCAAAGCTTTCCACATCAAGAATGGAGAAGCTTTACCATGAAGTTTGGACACTATGTGATCCTTCACACCTTCCAACAGAATCCTTCGACATTTTGTTGTCTTCTTTTGCCATGCATCAAGTGCGGCAGCATCGCTAGAAGCAGGTTTTGGAATTTCTGCATCTATGAACTCCTTCAACCCATTGTCCTCCAGCACCGCCTCCATCTTGTCCTTCCATGTAATATAATTCTAGTTGCCCTCAAGGGAATACTCCAATCTCAATCCGTTGAAATACATCTCAACTTCGACACCAAGAAAACACTGCTGCAAATTCGAATTCCACCAGCACAAAACTCAACCGCTTCAATGCTTTGCAATTGCTCCAATAATCAATATCGCTCTGATACCATGTAGAAATTATATAACTGATATGTTATACATCCAAGATTCTCCTGATCACACACTATTTGACTTCATGCACAATACAGAATCTCTTCCTCTATTGATCATTACTTGCGGAAATAAAATCAATTGCATGCACACATTAAAACCATAAAAATTCACACATATGAACACAATAATTTATGGGAAAGCTTGAAGCTAAAAACCCCCAACTATCTATATATTATATGTCATAGAGATCATGTAACAATCATCATACAAAGCTCCTCACAAGCTCTCAGTACAATCTCCAATTTCTACACACTAATCAGGTCCGATCTAGCAAATCCCATGCACCAATCTCTGCCACCTGCTAGCCTGCCTCTACTGCACAATCACTGCTGAAGAATGGCTCTGAATGAACTCGAATTGGTCCATCCTTGCTCACACAATCCTCATTGGCATCTCCAACTACTGTGTGTTGCAAATCATGCAACACTATAGTCACAACTGATAGTCACACTGCTCTTTCACCTACCTCTCCACTGGTCTCCACTAAAACTGTCCATGCACTGTAGTTAACTGATGTATTCTTCAGTTGATTAATGAGTTAATAATTAGTGAATTAATTCACACCACTCTCACTAGTGTATCAATCAGTTGGACTAGATACAACTAGCTCAACTATGTTTAACTGAGTTAAACTGAACACAACTCCACCAACTACCTCAATAACTCCACCAAACTCTGTCACATGAGTTCTAACTGAAGTCTCCATGCATTAGCTCCACTTAACCCTTAGGAATAGCGTAATTCCTTCTGTCAGCTCCTGTGCCACATCTCGATTTCTGTGCCACCACACTTAGCCTCCAGCTCCGAGAGAATAAGTTAATGTTTATAGTCCAAATATTATTAAGAGCTAATAATATTTGACATATCTATTTTTAGGCGGAAATCTAAAAATAGATTCCCTCAATATGTCTAAAAATAGAAGTCCATCTATTTTTCCAACTTGACCAACCATCCACAAATAGCATCCTGCAACTCATAGAATATGATCGACATGTCTAAAAATAGACATAGTCTAAAAATAGACTTGCGCCAAAAATAGCCTATGGGCCCACTTAGTGAAGGCGACTCTTTTCACTAAGCTCATCATCTTGTTGCAATCTCAACAACTAGTTCCTCCAACAGTTGGAACTAATTTAACTGAAAACAACCTTAGATAACTAACCTTGATTGCTACAAATTAGCAATCACACATGCTTAACTAAAATCTAACTGCTCCGACTTGAATTTGTTGAGTAAATTGGGTGACACAAGGCATTTCACACAAGTTAAACTGAATCCAAGTTGTCTGCTGATGTGGAAATTTGAAATTTCTCAATTTAATCAAGGCAAAATCAAATTGAGAATTTCTTGCTGCATTTTTCAATAAAAATCAATTCTAAGGTAATGATATCTAAATAGTGAATAGAAGAATAATATATATACACTACATAGGAACAAGAATTAAGCTAGGTTAAAAAAAGGGGGGGGGGGTGACTTGATAAAATTATGAAGAGAGTGCGGGAATCCAACTCTTAATTTATTCGTTTGTTTCTCAATTTCGATGGCCTCCCTTAACTTCCTATGATGGAAGTGATCAATCTTTGAGATGACATGGGAATCCTCAATGCATGCATGGTGTTTAGTTTTCTTAGCATGCTCAGGGATAGCTGAGGAGTGGGAATAATTATGTTTAATGTTTGTTTCATGCTCTTGAATTATATAATAAATGGAGCGGTCAGTTTCCCTAATGTAGGTAATACCACAAGAGTAAGGTATTGAATAAACCCCTCTCATAACTCTAGGGTTTATCGGGTCCTTAACATATCTAAGGGAGCGTCGAATAATATTAAGAGACTTGAAGGTGACGGAAACTTTATTCTTCTTAAGAATATGAGAAATCTTATTAGTGGTCCCATAGATGAAGGAAAGTTTAACATTGGTAGCCTCTTCATTAGGAACTTTTTTAATCCTAGGTCCTTTATTGACTCTTTGAAAAGCTTGGAGACCTTGATGTTTGCTATAAACATTATTTCACAATCTTTCAAGAGATGAGATTTATGTCCCAAATATATTTTTTGATTTTATAATGGTTAGTTTGGTTAGTTTTCCGATTTTAATTATTTCCATGACTAATTTTATGTTATTAAATATTTTCTTATGATATATATATATATATATATATATATATATATATCCAATTTTAAGGTCACAACCAAGCTAGTCACTAAATTGGTGTATGAGACCTCCTTGTTTGTGGGACAAGGGACCCACCTCTGCACAAAGATTTGACTATTAAAGTCTAGGAAGGCATACATACTCTACCCCCTGTGGTTTTGAACCTGTGACTTTTTACAAGGAAACACATGCTCTTAACTATTAGGCAATAAAAAGACCAAATATTTGAGAACCCAACGTTCATATTTCAATTTAATATTAAATTTTATTAATCTTATTTGACTTTTTCTAACATTTACATTTAGAACATGATTAATCTTAGCTATTTAAACTTATGGATAGATTAGGTTTTTTCATCTTTATCCTAAGGATGAACAGCATTAAAAAGCTTGAAAAGTTGACCAAATCATATTTCAATTTAATATTAAATTTTATTAATCTTATTTGACTTGTTCTAACATTTACATTTGGAACATGATGCATCTAAGCTATTTAAACTTGTGGATAGATTAGTTTTTTTCATCTTTGTCCTAAGGATGAACTGCATTAAAAGGTTTGAAAAGTTGACCAAATAACTAATGATGCCATTAATCCGAAGGATTGACTCAAAAAACTAATCAATACAAATATTTTAGCCCTAGTCTATTTGTTCTAGGTTTTGGTACAAATATTTTAGCCCTAGTCTATCTATTCTAGGTTTTGGTACAAATATTTTAGCCCTAGTCTATGTGTTCTAGGTTTTGGAGGGCTTTACTACACATTTTCAGGTCTAATTGCCCACAATACTACATGGATTTCTTGGAATCACAAGTTTGAGTTGTTAAATCTCCATAATCCGAGTGCCCTCGAGTTTTTCAACGTGTTAAATCCATACATGGAGTCAAAAACCTATTTTAAATAACAACAATTAAGATTTGGTCCCAAAAAATCACTAGATCCCCTAATAAAACTACAAAACATAGCATGTTTAGACAACAAGAATATTTTATATCAAAATCAAAAGATTTAAGGATTCATAAAATAAATATAATATAATAATATTATAAAATAGATTTATAACATTAATCAAATAAATTATTTCTCATTTTAGCTCAAGAGGCAGCTCAATTGGTCATCATAAAGCATGAAATTCAAAATTCAAATCATAGTAAATCAAGCCAACCAAAAAAAGCATTTCTCATTTTATATATTTTTAATAAAACTATTTAATACTAATATATAATTTAATCATGTATAAAATAAATATAATATATGTCAACTCCAACTAGGACAATTGTTTGAGGATGGGCATTTAATCACTTATAAAATAAATATAATATATGTCAACTCCAATTAGGACAACTATTTGAGGATGGGCCTCGTGGGCAAGGTGACCCACGATCAAACTTCACAGGGGGGTGGTTGTGCCCTGTAAGGGTTGGTGAGGCCCAGGCCGAGTGTGATCCTCGGGTGACTTTGACGGCTTAGATACCCCTGGACCACATAAGAAATTATAGAACTGACGCGTTTCGAACTAATGAATGTAGTTCATCGTCAAGATAATGAAGACTAGTTGATCAGACTATCCATATAGAAAGAAGAAAGAAAGTATTTTTAATGTCCACTAAGCTAAAAAATAGCTTATATAACATCAAACCTACTGATTAAAATTTAATCTCTCCTTTTTAAATTATTCTGCAATGACACATCCTTACTATTTATTCTTTGAAATCAATTTCTTTCTTCACCTTATCTTGAGGATGAACCACATTAGATGGTTCAAAAAGTCAACAATATCCATAATATATATGATTTATCCAAAAGACATTTATCTACTTTATAAATCACAAAAATCTTAAATATAACATTATTTAATATCATTATTTATAATTTATAAATCAATAATAATTTTATATAATTTTATAAAATATTTTAAAATTAAAATCTAGAAAAAATTATTAAAATATTATTAATATTATTATATAATTTATAATTTATAATGAGAAAAAATCTTTCGGTAAAAATCACATCCAAAGATTTTTTCTCAATTTATGGATCACAGAAGCAATATTCCTAAAATTTATAATGATATAAAATATTTTCATAGAATACTTCAAACTTGAATTCCCTTTATTGATTGATAAAGAAACATCGACATGTGCGTCGTCATTATGTGTCTTTCTTAATTAAGAAATAAGTTAACCATTTGTCACACTAATTTCCTTGAAAAAAATATTGCGTTAGAAGTACCGTTCTTTGTCCTACTATAAAAGGTTAATATAATTTATAATGATATAAAATATTTTCATGGAATACTTCAAACTTGAATTCCCTAATATTTATTGATACACAAACATCGACTTGTGTGTAGTCATGTGTCTTTCTCAATTAAAAATAATTTAATCATTTATAACTTCTTCTTTTTTAAAAAGCATTAAAATTAAGCAGTAATCACAGCTTCTTTGTTTCCTGTAAAAAGCTTATCGGAACATTTGGAAAGTTATAGTTTAATTGTTTTATTTTTTTTTAAGTAAGAAGTTATTTTGCGAATTAATTTATAGTTTTATTTTTTATTTAAGTTAGTGATATATTAAATAATGATAAGAGTGAAGTAGTTTAACTTATAGATTAAATTTTTTAATAAAAATATGACAATACAATTTTAAGTAAGAATGTAATTTTTTGTTCTTTAAAACATATTTTTGAATGCATAAATGGATATACAATTTCAAGTAAGAAAGCATTTTTTTGTTGTTTAAAACATATTTTGAATGCATAAATAGATTTAGCTTTCTGAAAAATTCTTGAGTCACTTAGATTAAACAACTTAAACTCAAATTTAAAATAAAATAAAAAAAATAAAATAAAATAAAAAAAAGATTGCTGGATTTTGGTTAAAATTAACCAGAAAAATGATATGAAAAACAATTTATACTCGAGATTTTAAAAATCTCTGATCAATTCGTCTATAAATTAAACTATGCCTTAAAAATAACTCAAATAATTTCGTATATAATTTATTTCCAACTACATAATTCTCCAAAAATTCTTCATTCTCAGTAAAAAAAAAAAAAAAAAAAAAAAAGATAAAATTGTAACTTTCACCGTTCAAATCTATAATTCCAACCTCATCCAATTTTCCAAAAAAAATAATTAATTTTTTTTTAATTTTATTTTTTAATTTAAATTGATAATATATTAAAAAATAACTCAAATCATTTATTCCCAACTATATGATTCTCCAAAAACTCCTCATTCTAACCTATGATTCCAACCTATAATTCCAATTTCTAATGAAACCATACCAAAAAATTTACAATTAATCATTTTATAGTTTTATTTTTTATTTAAGTTACTCAAATGATTTAGTAAATAATTTATTCCTATTCAATTTTCAATAAAACTATACCCAAAAAAATATAGTTAATTATTTTATGAAATTATTTTTTATTTAAGTTAGTGACATGTTAGATAATAATTCAAATGACTTTTATTTTTTTTTGGGCATATGTAAAATGTATTTCAATATATAACCAGGATAAAAATATTTTTTCAAAAAAGCAAAAAAAATAATAATAATAATAATAAATAATAAATAATTTTTTTTATAAAATTATTGTAAAAAAAATATATATATATATATTATAAAATTTCTTTCTATAATAATGGACCACCATTATGATTCATCATTTATTTAAATTAATAATATATTAAAAATAACTCAAATGATTTAGTAAATAATTTATTCCAACCACATCATTCTCAAAATAAAATAAATTAAAAATTAGAAAAAAAAATAAAATAAAATAAAAATCTTCATTCTCATTATAAAAATTGGTGATAAAATTGTGACTGTCACCATTCAAATCTATAATTCGGCGTTCACGACGCTCTAAAAAAAATTTGGACATACTCTCATGTGTAAGATTCCCACGAGCCTACTATTTTTTTATATAAACCTGTGTTGTTACGTTATAGAGTTACGTGCATGCGTTGACCAAAATTTAACTTGAGTTATCTTATAGAGCTATGTGGATGGGTGGTCCAAAATCAAACATTCATGAAACAGGCCTCTGCACTGCCTTCATCACTAGATTTTGCCATAACTGTCATATGCCATATTTTTGCTCATAGATGCACAGTTGGCAAAGAAGCAGAGGCACGTTTGGGCTACTTTCCCATGTGAAGAATAGATAGTTATGTGCATGGTTTCGTGAAGGATTTGTGAACCAGGAGGAGACAGGGGAGTGAAGGATTTGTGAACCAGGAGGAGACAGGGGAGGACATGTTGCTGAGAACTTTTGGAAAATTGTGTATTTTGATTGAAAAAATATTTTCAAGAAATTCATCTTAATCTCAATGTTTGCCGGACACTACAGGTAGAAAGTCTGAACTCATTGTATATCTCATTCAGCATCTACTTCTAAGTTCTAATTATTATAAGTTTTTAAAGTTTTTGACAGAAGTCTAGTGATTTTTATTTTTTTGGGATAAAATCTTGATCTTTGTTGTTAAATAATAGTGATTATTTGGTAAGGTCTCCTGGTTTTGGACCATTTTGCACTCTGGTTTGTCTGTTCTTGAACACTTCCTTTTCAGCATGTTTTCTTTCGTCTTCTTCCCCAGCTGGAAGGGGACTTTCCACTGGAATTTCACCATGTAGTAATTCATTGAACCATTCTATTGAAAGCCAATGGTGGTCTTTGGTCCATTGTTGAGGTGGGAAGAGTATTAAGGTATGCACCAGAAAGGGTATAAACCTCGGCCCAAGTCCTGCATAGTTTTGCCAGAACAGTTATCCATCAACCTTGGCACTTGAGCTAAAGGAACTCTATATCACCTGGTATAGAATCTAAGCACTTCAGCTAAAGGAACTCTATGTTATCTGGTATAGAATCTGATTTAAAGTTAGGGTGTGTTTCTCAAAGAAACATTCAAAAAAACTATGTAATGTGCCACCCAATGTCAAGCAACTTCCTTACACACATATATCTTTCAGAGGTCTAGAAAAGAGAAAAGGTCATTAATTGCTGAGTGTCAGCCCAGGAACTTTACACCTAACAGCCAAATACTCATTTTGCTGCTCCTTTTTCTTGCATATTGAGGTGGATTACTCATTCTTGGAGTACATCTAAAATTGGATCCAATGTTTTAGATTGATAAAAAACTAAAACTAATTTAAATTGCTCCAAAGTTGTTTCTGTTGGTAAATCCAAAGTTGTTTTTGTTCTTTACCAACAAAGGTTTGGCTAATTGGTAAAGTCAATACAGTATTAGGCTGTTCATCAAGGTTTTATTTTCTGTTCTCTGCCTAACGGAATGTCTCACAAAGGGATGGAGGCAGATTCAAGTTTGAATAGAATATCTTAAAAACTGGTACAAGTGCAAGTTCCAACAATTTTGGCAGAAAAAGTATCACACAAAACTGGTACCTCATTTGAAGGAAGACCATGTTTGCAAGTTCCAAACAATTTTGGCAGAAAAATTATCACACAAAACTGGTACCACAAATTTTGACTTTGGAGTGTGTTTTTGAAAGCAACTTTCCAGGTCCCCAAAAAAAATTGTAAGCGTTTTGGCTTAAAAACTTGAAAAGAAAAAAAAAAGACTGTAAAAGGTTTAAGGTGTGTTTCTCAAAGCGACTTCCAAAAGTCCTTTGACTAAGACTCAAGAGAATGAGAGTGTTATGTTTCAAGGTGTGTTTCTCAAACCAACTAGCAAAAGGAAAGTTTTTCCTTGCAATCTTTTGGCTCAAAAATTAGGGAGAAGAAAAGTGTGAAGGGTTTCATTTGATTAGATAGTAATTCTTAACTAAAGTCCTTTGACTAAGACTCAAGAGAATGAGAGTGTTATGTTTCAAGGTGTGTTTCTCAAACCAACTAGCAAAAGGAAAGTTTTTCCTTGCAATCTTTTGGCTCAGAAATTAGGGAGAAGAAAAGTGTGAAGGGTTTCATTTGATTAGATAGTAATTCTTAACTTGATTGTAGATTGGGATTATTGGAGGATCCAGCTACAAAGTCAATAGTTGTTTCTGTGATTGGACCCTTTGATGATCCAAATCTACAATCATGGTAAGCTCTGTTGACTGTTGATTTCGTGACTAGACTTTCTAATGACCCAAATCTATAATGATGTTAAGCTTGGTTGATTTTATAGCTGAATCTTTAGATAACTCAAATACACAATCAAAGTGATTATAATTAATTAGATTTTTAATTTCAGTTTTATTTGAGGAGACTTTCTTTTTACTTCCCAGAGATTAAAATCTTTATGAGCCTCTTCTGGCTGTTTACATGACCTCTTAAAACAAGAAAACATCTCTCAAAATCTTTTTTATTTCCATACAATTGCTTAAATTTTTCAAAACCAAAAGATTTCTAATGATAGAATTACTTCCTGTAGAAATCCGAGGTCTAGAAAAAAACTGGTAATATCCTTTTACCAAGTTGAACTATGGTAGGTAGGTAATTCACTCCTTGTTTGCTATTCTATATCTTGGATTGGACTCTGCAAATTCTACAGTGGCTTGTAATCATATCCACCAAAGGTTCTTTGCCAAACAATTAATGTCACCAATGTTTAAGAGCTTGCATTATGGACCAAATATTTTTGTCCTATGTCAAGTACTTTACAAGGAATTTGGAAAAGGTTTCTGAATCAAATGTGATTGCTCTTTCTTTGTTCAGTAATCAAGGCACCCAACGCAGTAACATGATACATTTTCTTTACAAGATTGTCACAGTGCATTGCATATCATTTTCTTTAGAAGCACTATGATATTCCCATGGGATGCTCTGTAGGAATAATAAGAAATGGAATTCCACCCAGAGCTCGTCTTGCCCATTTATCCTCTGTACTATAACACCACAACTCGAACATTCCAAGTCAATGTGCAACTTATTGGCTACAACGATGTAAAATAGAAAGAACTCACCTTAAGCTTTTGCCTTCTTAGTGTCTCTCGAAATTTCCACATGTTGTAGGTGTTCCTTCCAGGTAGTGTTGAAAACTAATATCATTAACATGGAATATTATGGAAGTGTCCATAGTAATTCAATAGAATTATGTATTGATTAGGTGAATTGATAGAAATATTGATATTCATATATATAGTTGTTTTTTTAAAAGATTGGTTTAAATTTTATATTATTTTTTTCAAAAAGAAATATATATATATATATATATATATATATATATATATATATATATATATATATATAATTTTTTATAACTACCAATACAATATTAATTTGTACTATAAAAGAAATATATATTTTTTAATCAATTTTTTTCAACAACTTTTTTATTTTTTCCATTTTCAAAAATTGGATGTCTATTTTTTTAGAAGTTGTTTCAAGAAACATACCTTAAGATTGGGACCTCAGTATCACAAGGCTCTTTAAACTTACCAAGTTTGAAGATAATTATTTTACCAAAATTGTATAGGACTCACACTCAATCCAACTCCTTTCTAAGACATAGGATTTAAATAGGGAAAACTATAGCAAAAACAGAACATGATAAATGCCTCTAAGCTCCATTGACCTCACCAATAAACCAAGACCCTTTCTCATGGGATTGAATTCTTGTCTAATCTTGAATTTGGTACAACTTCTCATGGGATTGAATTCTTGTCTAATCTTGAATTTGGTACAACTTTTCCTTGCATATCATGTTGAATAGCCCAATATCCCTTTTAGTTTCTTTTCCTGATCAACATTTTGTATAATTAATCTTTCAACATTTTGTTTAGTAATTTTTTGTTTCTTTAAGCAAACTTTGGTGAAGCACCAAACAAGATTTTTGGTAATATAATTGCAATCATTGTAATAAGGTTTTTTTTCTTGAGTTGTCAAAAATAAAGCCATTGATTTCTGTGACCAACATGTACTAATTTTACTTTAAATTTTATATTTATATCCCAAAAATAAGGCTTTGCAAACAATATTTCATATAATCCAATAGAAATACACAATATTTCACATTATTCACATATGTAAAAACCATTGCAACTTTGAAGTTACATTGCTTGAGAGCCACTTTGGCATATTTATTCAACCAACCCAATGTTTTTTTTTTTCCTTTTAATATTTTCTAGAGTTTGTATTAACCATCCCACGCAAGATATATAGTTACATAATGTACGGAAGTTTAGAATCTCTTTGAGCATTGTGCAAAGGCATGTCATGAGTCCCCATGACTTAAGTATATGGTTACATAATGTATAAAAGTTGAGAATCTCTTTGAGAATAGTACGGGGTAGTTCAACTAGCTTCCCTATGGATCGTGCCTTTCAACTCACTTCCACAATCAAAGCTAAGGATAATCAACCTACCCAGCAATTTCCACAACCCTTGTAGACAAGAGGATAATCTTCCCCTACACTATCAACCACCATCAATTAATATGCTATAGAGGCACCTAGTCTAGCTAGGAAGGGGAGGCACAAACATTGGGACGATATGGTCATTCCAATGATAAATGTCATGCCTTTTGAACCAAAAAAGCAAAGGCTCTCCTTGTTGAAGTACATGTCATCAAAGAACCTACCATCAAAGAATAATTAGAGGAATCTAAGTTCCATGATCCTAGTTTCTTTGACCCTTCATTAGTCCTCCTTGCTAAGTATTATATGATCTCAAGAAAGAAGCTCCCTTCACTCACATTTTTCAAGTCAGGAAAACGTGTGAACAACTCATCATGGATAGCAGTAGCCAAAAAAACCTAGTTTCTCAACCATTAGACAACTTGCTCATTTCCTTGTCACACTACATCCACAACCATATCAAATTGGATGGGTAAAGAAAATAGGGTTTTCCACACTTATCACAAGTAATTGTTTTATCACTTTTTCCATTGGACCTTTCATTAATATAGTTGATTTCAATATCATACCAATATATTGCGATGGCATGTTTCTTGGAAAACCCTACCAATTTGACACAAGGGCACAATATGATGGTTTTTCTACCCCTATAAACTTCACAATGACAATAAAATATACCAAGTCACATCTTCTCCTCCTTAGTCATGGCAACACTCCTTCTTAGTCAAAGAATCACATACGAAGCAAGTTAACTTCCATAAGTTCAAAACTCTTGACTCTTCTTTATTTCTTATGTCTCTATACCTACCATCTCCTCCCCGAAAAATTGTAAACTTTAGCAGAGGGGCACCATTCCAAGCATGAAGGCGACATACCACTTCTCATCCCACTTTAGCCCATATTTCCCTCACTTCAACTTTGAAGTAGATGACACATCTTTTTTGCGAACCCTCTAATGATGGTTTCCATCCCCACATGAAACTACAAGTTATAACCACTGCACTTACCCTCTAGTATCCCATAGTAAGCATGATTCTTTATATAAGAGCAAATATTGTCACAATGTACACGTATGATATATTCTTCATTGTATTATCTACTTATAGAAATATGAAATTGATAAAAAAAGATTATGTTTAACTAAATATCATAAGGTTAAAATTAAAATATACATTTGAGTGATCAAATATAACCAACCCACATACAAATGTACAATGATATTAAAAAAATGAATAAAAAATATAAAATACAATTTGAAAATTTATAAATTATAATTTTAATACTCATTTGGTAAGTCCACCAAACCTTAGAGACTAAGTCTTATCACTAATGTCAAAAAAATCTTATAATGACACTAATCACCTATACATTATAAGATTCAAGAACCATGTATTAATTATTGTTGACACCTAATCCTATGGATGGGTGTGCATATTTAATATTGTATATTAATTAATATTAGGAAATAAGGAAGGCCAAGAGTCATTGGGAGATGAATCCCAATAGCCTCACCTCCATGTATAAATCCATGTGCATTCTTCAGCTAATACACATTCTGATTTGAGGAGTTACCTCCTGGTTTGACATGGTATCAGAGCCAGCTCCACTATTGGCATTTATGCCTGTGGTGTAACTCCCTCTCCTTTGCTCAGTCAATTTTATTAATAGTTTTTTGCTGCTCTTAATTGCTAGACTGTTATTCTGCATTTTTTTCTCAATATAGCCCTGACATTCGCAGCTCCAGCTCCTGCAGCTCCTGAAGACTCTGCAAATTGCAGGCTCCTCTGTCATTCTGAAAAAATTCCATTTCAAAATTTTTTTGTAACAGCCTTTTGGGCCTCCTCCATTCTCCATCGACTCCTTACATTCCACATTCATCCCATCTCACAACTCTACTCTCCTCCCATCACTCAACGCACACTCCACCTGTTGTCCCACTGCTTCACGCCGGCTCCTCCCTCTCGGCACCGCTGCCCACCTCCCAACGCCGACTCCTTTACACCACTCTTCCATATATAAATTCCGCTCGACTGCACTCAACTCATTTCCTCAAAGCCCTACGCACCTTGCACACTCCCTTTTACCTGCGCTCTACACTCCACAGCAATACCACGACTCTCGGCCCTTCTTCCCAAACACCTCCACGACTGTTACAGTCACGCAGTCCTCCCCATCCGCCGCTCTGCCTCACGGCCTGCACCTCACACTTCAACACTCCACTTGACCACACGCTCAACCCACCTGCGTTCTCTCCTCCCTGCGCTCGTCCCAACAACCACTCCTCTTGACATCGCCCCTCACCACATCTTCCCTACGCCTCACTGCCACATTTTCCTACACAGTTCAACGCTGCACCTGCAACCTGCTCACTTCATACAACAGTTACGCTGGTTTTATTGATTACGCCGGTTTTATTGACATATATGACAGTTGTATTATGGTATTGACATACAACGCTGCCTCATATAGCGCCTGGCCCGTCAGCCCTCCCATTA
Source organism: Pinus albicaulis (assembly GCA_034641835.2). Lineage (NCBI taxonomy): Eukaryota > Viridiplantae > Streptophyta > Pinopsida > Pinales > Pinaceae > Pinus > Pinus albicaulis. The sequence continues at coordinate 1,175,316,645 of CM076583.1, forward strand.
CAGCGGCATTGACATATATGACAGTCGTATGGTATCATATGGTATCATATTGAAATTTTTTTTAGTTAATACCATTTCCCTTACGGCGGAATTGACATATGACAGTCGTATGGTATCATATGCTATTCCATTTTTTTTAGTTAATACCATTTCCCATACATATTACGCCCCATTCATACTTTTGTAATACCGATATCCCATATATTTCCGCCCCTCCCAATTTTTAGATACCGCCCCATCCATGCATTCGATACCACCCCATTCATAACATTCCATATCAACCTCCCATACAAATTTTTCTCCAAACAAAACAAAAAATACACATATTTTTTGGTGCAGAATTCAGTTTTTAGCAAAGAGCTTGTGTTTTTTAAATTCAGTCTTTAGAAAGAGTTTTTTAAACTAAGAGTATTTTTCCAGCAAGAGTTTTTGTCCCCTTTAAATGAGCAGATTTCAAGAATTGAAAGTTTTTATAGCAGAAATTTTTCCTCTTCAGAAGATTTTTTTCCAGCAATCTAATGCATTCTCTCATCTCAATTGTTGGGGTGGTTCTCTCCGGCAAAGAGAACTATCTTGAATGGTCTCGGAAGATTAAACACACACTCATTTTTAATGAGCTGTGAAAAGGAATCTGTGAAGGACAAGAAGAAAACCCACCAGAAAAGCCCACTTCAGACAAAGAGCTTGCCATTTGGGAAAATAAGAACTACAAGGCCTATGCCTTGATTGCAGCCTCCGTAAGTGAAGAGGTGAGTCACCATATTTCATCATTCTCAAATGCCTATGAAGCCTTGAAGAAGCTAAAAGAACTCTATGACTCACATTCAGAATTAGAAAATGTTCAATTGATGATTAAGCTGTTCAGTCTTCAAATGAAGAATGATGATCCCCTTGCTTTAGCTTCAGAAGTAAGATCTATAATGCATGACATTGAAAACACTGGTGTAAAAATGGACATATCTCTCATAGCATATGTTAAGGCATTATATCCAACTTACTCACATTATCTTGAGTCTTTGCAAGCAAGTGGAAACTTTGAGCATATCACCTTTGATAAACTTGAGAAAAAGTTTGCAGAAAGAGAGAAAGCTTTTGGGAAGATGACAGCCCCTTCATCTTCCGAAGAGGCTGCATACTTGGCACATAGAGAAAAGAGTCATGCTTCAGATTCATCCAGAGGAAGAGGAAGAAGAAACTTCACAAAAAGGGGGGGCAGACAAGCTGACAAATACAATCTTCATTGCACACGTTGCAATAGAGATGGACATGATGCATCCAAATGCAGAACACCATGGGAGAAAATTGAGCAGCAAATAAATCAAGACAAAGGTAAAACTAATGACAAAGACAAAGGTAAAGCACCTGAATCCACTCACTATGTTCTAGCACATTGTAACAATGGAGTAACTGAAAACCTCTTTGATGTTTCATTTACTTCATGGAGAGATGATTGGTTGCTAGATTCAGGAGCAACATGTCACATGACATTTAGAAAAGATTTTTTTGAAGAATTCAATGACAAAGTTGATGGAGCAGTATATTTCGCAGATAAATCCAAACTCAAGCCATCAGGGCTTGGCACAATCAGGCTTAAACTGCCTGGTCTTCCTGATCATATCCTACATGAGGTTCTATACCTCCCGGAGTTGAAGAGAAACTTGCTGTCCCTGATCGAAATCCAGCAGCAAGGACACTCAATTCACTTGTTTGATGGCAAGGCAGAGGTCAGAACAGCATCAGATCACTCACTTGTCATGGAGGGAATAGAAGAAGGGAGACTCTTGAAGCTGAAAGGTTCATCTGCTCATGCTCAAAACTTTGCATTCAGTTCACATCATGATGAAGGTACATTTCCATCAAGTCTTTTATGGCATGCTAGATTTGGACACTTAAATTATGACAGCCTTCGTTTGTTAAAGAAAAATGGTGTTGATGGACTGCCTACAATTCCTAGAAAACCTAAGGAATGTGATGCATGTATTCTAGGAAAGCATAGCAAACAGCCATTTCATGATTCACACTCAAGAGCACATAGAAAACTTGAACTTGTTCATTCAGATTTATGTGGCCCTATGCCTATTGCTTCTGCAAATGGAAACAAATACATGATGACATTTATTGATGACTACACCAGAATGTGTTGGATTTACTTACCGAAGAATAAGTCTGATGCTTTTCAAACTTTCAAGAATTTTCATGCATGGATTGAAAATGATGCACAAACACATATTGGCTCTCTACGTACTGATAATGGAAAAGAATACACTTCAAACGAATTTGAAAATTATTTTCGTCAACATGGAATCAAACATCAAACAACTGTGCCATATAATCCACAACAGAACGGTGTAGCTGAAAGAATGAACATAACTATTTTAAATATGGTCCGCTCCATGTTATTTTTCAAGAATGTAAAATTGATGTTTTGGGCTGATGTAGTTCTATGTGCTGTTTACATAAAGAATAGGTGTCCTTCAAGTTCAATTAGAAACAAACTCCTTTTGAAATGTGGCATGGCCACATTCCTTCGGTAAAGCATTTCAGGGTCTTTGGGTCCACCTGTTATGCCTTGATACCCAAGGGTCAAAGGAACAAACTTGGTGCTAGAAGCAGAAAATGTATCTTCTTGGGGTACTCCAATACCTCCAAATGATATCGTCTCTATGATGAAGCAAATAAGAAGTTTGTGATAGCAAGAGATGTCATATTTCTTGAATCTTCCAAGAGTGACAAGGTTGTTGAGCGGCAACTTGATCGCCTGGATAGATTCACACATGCAAAGTCTTTCCAAGAATTTGATAATGTGATTCCACATCTTGAAGGGGGGATTCCAATATTGAATCAAACTGTGGAATCATCTTCCCCACATGAAGAAACAACCACGGATGACACATTGGATGATGTGATTGACAGAATTGGGAGATTGAATCTTGAATCAATCCCAACTCAGTGAAGTGAACAACCTGGGTCATCTCAGAAAGGTCCTCCCAAATGGCTGACAAAGACACTGGAGAATGTTCATCCTGATGAGGTTGGAAAAACAGGAACAAGAAGTTCCACTCAACAAATCGAAGGTGATGTAGATAATTATGATTCTCCTGTTGATATGGATATTGCTTATAATTGTGAATTGAGTTTGTCTACAGATCATGAACCAACTTCCTTTCAAAGAAGCCGTCACATAAATGGAAAGAAGCTGCTAAGGAGTGATGCCTTGAGAAGAATGGCAATTTGGCCGTTGGTATAATTTCCTGAACGAAACCAATATCAAGTGGTCTACAAGAACAAGTATTAGAAAGGCATTTGAAACAATTTTGACAAGCACAAATGCTTGTGGCAAAGGATTCGTGATAAAAGAAGAAATGACAGAAGAAACTTTTGCCCTAATAAAGAAATGGACCACTATCCTGACTTTTGCCTTATAAATGTGACGTGATGGAAAGTCCATCAGATGGATGTAAAAACAACCTTCTTGAATGGAGATCTAAAGGAGAAAGTTTGTATGTCCCAGCCAGAAGGATTTGTGATAAAGGGTCAAGAACACAAAGTTTGCAAACTTGTAAAATCCTTGTATGGCCTCAAGCAAGCACCACGAGCCTGGTATGAGAAATTGACCGAGCATCTTCTGAAACTTGATTTCAAACACTTTGATCTTGATGATGCAACTCTGTTTGTTAAGAAAGTTGGAAAAACAGTTGTATATCTTGTGGTATATGTAGATGATCTTTTGATAACAGGAAACAATGAGAGCTATATTACATCCATGAAGAAAGAGTTGAAGAAAGGTTTTGAAATGACTGATTTGGGTCATGTTCATTACTATTTGGGTATTGAAGTAATTCAACATCCAAAATTCATATTTCTTTCTCAAAAGAAGTACATTGGAGATCTCTTGAACAAATTTGGCATGGATGACTGTAAACCCTTAACCACTCCAATGGAACAAAACTTGAAGCTCACATCTATTGAAGGGAAGGAATTTGAGGATGCAACTAAGTATAGACAGCTTGTAGGAAGTCTTATCTACCCGACCACCACCAAACCTGACATTTCATTTACTGTTGGAATCCTCTCAAGGTTCATGCAAAAACCTTGTGAAGGACATTGGTCTGCTGCGAAAAGAGTGTTAAGGTACTTGAAGGGGACTCAAGACTTTGGACTCAAATATACACAGGTAGGCGACTTCAACTTGATCGGATATTCTGATTCAGACTTTGATGGCGACAAAGAAACAGGGGTGTCTACTACAGGTTACACCATGAGTCTTGGATCAGGAGCCGTCTCATGGAGATCACGCAAACAGTCAGTTCCAGCAGATTCCACGACCGAGGCAGAATATGTGGCAGCAGCTGAAGCAACAAAGGAAATTGTGTGGCTCCGGAAAATCCTGGAAGATTTGCAGATGAAACAAATGTATTCCACTCCACTCATGACCGACAACACTTCTGCAATAAAGTTGGCCAAGAACCCAAAGTTCCATGATCGAACAAAGCACATCAATACAAAGTACCATCTAATTCGACATCATGTTCAGGCCAAAACCATCCATCTACATCATTATTCCACAAATGAGCAAACTGCTGACATCTTCACCAAAGCACTTGGAAGAGAAAAGTTTGAAAAGTTCAGATCGATGCTTGGACTCACCAACATCCCTTCGGATTAAAGGGGGGAATGTTGACACCTAATCCTATGGATGGGTGTGCATATTTAATATTGTATATTAATTAATATTAGGAAATAAGGAAGGCCAAGAGTCCTTGGAAGATGAATCCCAATAGCCTCACCTCCATGTATAAATCCATGTGCATTCTTCAGCTAATACACATTCTGATTTGAGGAGTTACCTCCTGGTTTGACAATTATTAACAATAACATTATTACCTATTTATCCTCAACCTCAAACTAAGGAGAATAGTCAATCGACACAATTTCTTTCTCCAAGGTTTCTTATTTTCATTTCCGATCTCTCTTTATTTTGTCTTTCTCATTTGTAATGCTTCATGGTTCATTTTGATATTTTATTTTGTCCTTGTCTCTTTTTATTTTGTCTTTCTCAATTTTAATTCTTCATCGGCTATTTTATTTATGTGATGTTTTACTTTGTTATAAATGTATTTTTTATTTTGTCTTTCTCAATTTTAAGCCTTCATGGGTTATTTTATTTATGTGATGTTTTACTTTGTTATAAATGTACTGTGCATTCTTTTACATATTTTATTCCTCTACCTATTTTTTAAATCCTATTGCCCATTTTTTTAACCACTTGTCAACATTAATATATGTTAGGTTTTCCCATTGTGTAAATAAATTAAATTAAATCATCTATGTTTAACATCTTTGTAATATGGCATATATCTCTTTGCAATATGTCAAAGTACTTTACAACTTTGGAAAATGCTTCTAAATCAAGTGTAATTGTTTTTTGTTCAATGAGCACTACACCAAGAATATTAATGCACTACATTTGCCTGAGTTTCAAATGGTTGTTGGAAGTTTGGAAAAATTAGTAGAATTGTATTACATATCTTCTTTTTGTATGGACAACATGGTTTTTTTTCTCAATTCAAACAAATTCCAAGCATCACTTGGTGATGACATTCAACGTGAATGTTATATATGAATAAGCGAAAGGAATTTCCACAAACAGTTTGTCTCATCTACTACAAGGTATTTAAGTTGTGCACAATCAACCACAACTTAAATCTTATAATCTGTAACCCATTGGCATCAGTAATATACCATGTTTTAGAGTAAATAACACTTGAAAAATTCTTTGAATTCACTTGATGTATCTGCTACCTGTGATGTGTCTCAAACAACTTTTGCAATATTGTAGGTATTCCTCCCATATCTCGTTGAAAATTAATATATGTATCATAGTATGACAAGTTTTTGGGGATGGTCTCAATACTCCATCCAATAGACTTTAAGTCAATTAATTGTCCGTTAAGTTGAATGGCATAATTAACCATTTATATAGGTTGCAATCTAATTTTTCTCAGTTTTGGAGATTTTATGGACATATTTTTCCGTCAATTTTATTAGAAATTTTGCAAAAAATTGTTGGAATTACATGTTTGATCTGTTAACTCTACACAATTGTGTTGGAAATTTCCAGAATTAAACTATGTAAATATTTTGATCTATCCAACGTTTCATATGGTTACTCCATCCATCATTAGGGACCAAAGAGCTTTGTGAGTAAATGAGTGTTGAAGAGTCTTTTTTATAGGAGAAAGTGAACCAAGATTGATCATTCTATTTTAACCCCCCTTGATTACTTTAATATTCAATGGTGTTCATATCCCCTTTACAACCCTTATGGCCCTTTATTAATTTATGGTCAATTTGACCAAATATCTTAATTTTAAATTATTAATTTAATGTTAATTCTCCTAATTTTATTCTTATTATTGATTTCATTTGTTCTAATTTGACCTATCTCTCTAAAAGCAATAATTATTAATAGATTGGTTGTAATGATTATTTCCTTATTTCCCCTAAATGTTAGATTCTCTCTATTTATTCATGGTCTAGCACTCTTTGTATCAATGAGATAACTTTTTGTCCCTGGAGATGGGTGTTCACTCGAAACATCAGACACACCAGCGATGCTACATGGTATTCCAGAAGAAGATCCCATCGTCCACATATGTGGGATGTGTTTTCTCAAAAGGGATGTTTAGGCGTCTCTTTCCAAATAAGCATTGTATCTTGAACTTTCTGTCCAACAACCTTTTAAAGAACAAAAGTAAAAAATAAAATTGTAATGAGTTTCGAATTTTATCATTATTATTTTCATTTTTGTAATTTTAGAGACAAAACCCATGATATCCCCTTCTCCCTATATCTGGTGAGCTATCAGAAACCTTCATCATAACTTCCCTACTCAACTTTGCCTAAAGGAATCTCATTTCAAAGCAAAAATAGTTCTATATGAACAAAAATGCAGGAATTTCCAATTTACAACTAAGGGTTTCGTGTGAGGAATTTTTTACTTGAATTAGAATAGTTCCTACTTTGACTCAAGAAAACTTAAAAGATCTTTGAGGTAAGTTTTAGGAGCCCATTTTCATTTCACTTCTTACTTTTCAAAATGAGTTGGAGGTGTCCAATTATCTATCAACAACTAATAACATCAAATCACATTGGTGTGAAATTATTGATGGATTTGACCTGTGCATGGGGATATCTCAACTATCATTTAGGTCCCAACAACCTATGTTGATCAAAATTTGCGCTAATGTGATATAATGATATAGCATTACAAATATGAAAGGTTACTTTGAATATCAAACCGATGATTGCAGTTTATACATGGTCCAATAAAAGAGTATCATAACTTTGGTCTTTGTTGAAAAATGGATACAAGATAAAGTAACCCACCATCATCGCATATATTTTTCTTATGAAGCCCTTCTTGTTGTAGAATATGGATCATCACCACCAATTGCATTAATATACCCACAATACAAGTTGGAATTTGATAGAACTATTCAGAGTTTTGAAGTTGGTGTTTTGGGTGATGTGGCATGGATAATTCACCAATCTTCCATCTATTTCACCTCAATATGCAAGGCTCCGGTCAAAACAGAATGCACCAAAACAAACACATAAAAACAAACATGTAAAACAACATAAAAAAATTGCATCATACAATTCTGGCAGAAAACTATTTAATTGTCAATCAACTCACTAACAACTTACCTACTGACTCTCAAACTTGTTTGCCTCTACAATCCAGTTAGTTATCTAGAATGATTGTCATATCCTTTAATGGGCTATTCGACTTTAATGGATACCATTATTTTTATTGTTTTTTACTTGATTTTTCATCATCAGGAACTCTTTCCCTACATATTTGTCAATACCCCTTCTATTTGACCGGTTGATTTCATGCCTCACCATTCAACTTCCACATGTAGTCACCTTTCAACTTTCTCACTCGCTCTATCACACTATTAGTGCGCTAGTAGCACTCACCACACACGATTCATCTCATACTCTTATTAAAGTCATTGTTTTCATGCTCATGTGGTTTTTTACCCACGCTTCTATTTGTCACAGCTCTATTGTCATGCTTGACTCTTATCATGTGTTTTGTGTCACAATTTCCTACCACGTGCTCTCTCTTAGAATTTTCAAGGATGCCTCTGCATAAACTTCCCTTTGCAATTAAAACACTATCACTAATTCTTCATGCTCTACAATCATCTTCCCCTAGCATATTTTATGGTACGTGGCTTGAGAAATCCAAGTATTGTCATGCCCCAATCTACTTTTTCTTACACTAAGCACTACTTGTACTCAACCCTCCATTTCTCGATATCCTTGTCCAAGCAGTTCAGAATCTCTCCAAGCTTCTTCCTTGGCATTTGTATTTTTCAATCCACCATTTTGTTTCCTACTTCATGATCCATTTTTGTGACAATCTCGCGCTCCTTGTATTCTTGCAAGCCTATAACATCAAACATGTATAGTATATCAAATTCTTTTGGAAACTTCCCTCTACGACATCAAATATGGGAAATATATCAAATCTTGTTGGCAACTTGACTTCATACCCCTTATCTCTAAACTTCCTAATCCTACATGATTCAATCTTCTTCACATTTGTCCTACTATAAATGTGTTTATCATGGATCTTCCCTCAAATAAAAGTTAAGCAAATCTTCAATTTTAAATGAATAATATCTTTATAGCACATTAATGCATTCCTTACATTCTATTTTTTTTCCTTCAACATACCTTGGATTGGTGAATGCACTTGCTCTATCTTCTCTGCATTATTTCTCCTTTTCACATCCATCCATAGATCAAACAAGTTTACCACTTCCCTCTAATTCATCCCCTATACAGATCTAAATGGTGAAAATATAATCAACATGTTTATGAAGTATTATATGTGAACTCGATGTGTTCCAAAAAACAATCCCATTGTTTTTTTTGTCTCTAGCTAAGAACATCAATATATTTCCCAAGCTTAGATTTGCTACCTCCATTTGTTCATTTGTATGACAATGATATCTTGAATTGTATTGCGACTTCATCCCCATCTTCCACAAAATCAATGACTTAAAAATTAAGTGTCTCTCTCTATTGTTATCATCTTCGAAAATTTGTGTGAAGTTGCACTATCTCATTGAAGAAAAGTTCCATGCAATAGCCAACATCACTAATCTTCTTCTAAGGTAAGAAACACGCAAATATTTGAGAACTTATCAACCACAACAATCAATGCATCAAATTTGTGTTCTATTCTTAGCAATGTAAGTACAAAATTCATTGATATGTCTTCCTAAGGAACCTTCAAAATCTATAATGATGTGTTGAATCACGTTTTAACTCACTCCTTTCACAGGATCAAAAATCCTATACATTGGTCCATTCTGAAATCTTCTACCAATGTTGTACTATGTCAAATCTATTGACCTCATTATTCATGCTTGATCACTAATATATCTCCTTTAGAAAATTTAGTGTCTTGTTGCACCTAAGATGTCTACCTAAAATTCCTCTATGTAACTCTCAAATCAAAATTTCATGTTGTATCCCTTCAAGGATGTGCAACTACCTTCCTTTGGACAAATAATTATCCTAGATGAAGTAATATAGTTGCATCATTCTATGTTGTCATCAATTTCCTACATATATTTGTAAGCTATCAAAAATCGTTGTCACACTCATGCATATCTTTGTTTTACTCAAATCCCACTATCTCATTTTTCATTGTTGCCAACATCAATATTCTCATGCCCAATGTATCATTGAGCTTGTTCTCTTTTTTATAATTATGTTTCAACACAAACGTATAGTTTTGTATAAACTCAACCCATGTCATGTTTTTGGTTGAAATTTTCATGTGTATTGATGAGATTTAAAATTTGATGTTCTATGTATAGCATAAATTCCCTCAATAAAAAGTAAGCCAAAAATACTATTTATGGAAGGAATCAATCAACAAGTCATGTTTGCTACAATACAATGATCAACATATAAGATATCTCAATACAATGATAATTGTGTTTATTTATACTTTCTCATGAGTATTTATATGGGTCTATGCCAACTATCTCTCATTATATTCATTTTATTTAACTACTTAGTGGGACTATTTATCACCCACTAACTACCAGATTGTTATGAAACCAGTTCACAAAATAGAAGAAAAGATAGATCAACGACTTATAAATCAGCCTCTTCAAGGGAGCAACTTCCTTTACATTACATAAATGAACAATTCTTGGATGATACAAATGACAAAACCTCTTTTCTATATTTAGGATTCCAAGGGGTCACAATATAATCCTAGTCGACATAACAATAACAATGTAAGGGCACAACAATAACAATAGTAGGTTTCTATGGGGCACAATAATAACAATATGGGGACTACATGGGCACAACAATAACAATAAGGGGGTACACTAACAATAAAAATAAGGGGATACACTAGTATTATAGGGACTTAGCATGCCCATCTCCTTCAAAAAAGTGTTTTCCTCAACACTTGAGTAGGTTTGGATGCTTTTGTATAATATTCTCATCCTCCCATGTCGAATATTTAGTGGGTAATTTCTTCCACTTGATGAGATACTCTGAAATCGATCGATTGTGTAGCTATCAAGTTCTTGTTTCCATGACTGCTTCAGGTTCCAATACGAATTTTCCTTCTTCGTCAAGTTCTGGAAATATTGTTTGAACTAGGAGCTTGTCACCTATAACCTTCTTTAAGCCTAAAACATGGAAAATTGTATGCACTTGGGAAGATGCAGGAAGCTCCAATTTTTATGCCATAATACCAATATTTTGCAACACTTTGTAACTACCATAATACTTTGGTGATAATTTATTATCCTTCTTAGCTTGTTTGAGGGACATTTGTCTATATGGTTGTAGCTGTAAAAATACCCAGTCGCCTACATCAAAACTTCTTTCACTTTGATGTTGATCTGCTTGTTTCATTCGATTATGTGCCAAGGTGAGGTTATCCTTTAAGAGTTGGAGAACTTTTTGTTGATGCTCGATGTGATCTTCCACTTATTTAACCTTATAATTTTATCTTAAAGATGATGTGATGGAGGGTGGATGATATCCATAAAGTGCCATAAATAGGGTCATTTTTGTTGCAGTATGGAAGGAAGTGTTATACCACCATTCAGCCATAGGTAACCACTTGAACCATTGTGTATTTTTATCAGATACGAAGCAATGAACATATCCTTCCAAACATTTGTTCACTATCTCAATTTTCCCATCAGATTGAGGATGATATGATGAACTATGAGCTAATTGAGTACCCAAACAAGAGAATAATTTCGTCCAAAAATTTCCTATATAAATGAGATCTTTGTTGCTTACAATAATCTTTGGGTTTCCATGTAGATTTTGAATTGTTTCCATAAATGAAATAGAAAACTGGCTTTAAATAGATCAGATAATGCAAAAAAGTATGCATACTTGGTAAGTCTATCAACTACCACCATGATGACAATCTTTCCTTCAGACTTGGGTAAACCTGTGATAAAATCCATTGAAACATCCTCCCATGTTGACTTGGAATGGATAAAGGTTGTAACAGACCCGGGGTCTTAATTCTCTCAACTTTATTTTGTTGGAAAACCAAACATTTTTCCAAACTTTTGAATATCATATTTAAGGTCATCCCAAACAAAATTCCTTCTTGGCCCTGCGGTAAGTTTTTAAAAATCATGAGTGCCCTCCTAAGGGAGAGGTGTGCAATTCCAAAAGAATATTTTGTTTGAGTTGGGAATTATTACAAATATATAAGTGATCTTTGTACCATAATGAATCATTTTTCTAGCTAAATGTTTCAGATGTACGGGGATCTTGATGCAACTTTTGAATGAGTGTCCACACCTCTTCATCATTCTTCCATTCATCCCTTGCTTCAGTTATCCACTTAGGTTGGATAATAGAAATGGAACAAAGTAATGCTTCTACATCCTCATCCTTTCTTGAGAGTGCATCTGCAACAACATTTTTCTTCCCTTTTTTGTAGATGATTTCAAAGTCATAACCCAACATCTTTGTGACCCATTTTTGTTGCTCTTCTGAAGATAATCTTTGTTCCAAAAAGTATTTAAGACTATCATGATCTATTTTTACCTTGAAGTGTCTTCCCATTAGGTAAGGTCGTCATTGCTATAGTGCATGTAGTATTGCCAACATTTCCTTCTCATAAGTAGGTTTCAGTAAATACTTTCCTTTGATTGAACGACTTTCAAAAGCAATGGGTCTTCCTTCTTGCATTAAACTGCACCAAATCCATTTCCTGAGGCATCACTTTCCACAATAAAAGTTTTTGTGAAGTCTGGAAAAGCTACGACCGGTGATTGGCACATTGCCTCTTTAAGATGTTCAAAGGCCTTAGTTTTCTGGAGTCCAAGAAAATGCATCTTTCTTCAGTAATGATGTTAAAGGTGTCGATATTCTCCCATAATTATTAACAAACTTGCAATAATACCCTGTTAACCCTAGAAATCCTCGAAGATGATTTATGGTTGTAGGGATTTTCAATTCCTTGATGGATTTAATTTTGTTAGGGTCTACCTTAACACCCTCATGAGATACAATATGACCCAAATATTCCACCTCCTATAGTCCAAAGAAACATTTGGAGGTTTTTTCATATAATTGTTTCTCATCCAATAGTTTGAGCACCATGTCAACATGTTGAACATGATCCTTCCAAGACTTGCTATCAATTAGTATATCATCAAAAAATACTAACACAAAATTTCTAAGGAAGGGTTTGAAAATGGAATTCATCAAACCTTGAAATGTGGAAGGTGCATTAGTAAGGCCAAAAGGCATGACCAAAAATTCATAATGACCCTCATAAGTTCTGAATGTTGTTTTCGGAATGTATTCAGTCTTCATTCCAATTTGATGATATCCAGAATGAAGATCCAGCTTGGTGAATTAAATTTCTCCATGTAATTCATCCTATAATTTATCAATGACAGGGATAGGAAATTTATCTTTAATAGTGAGCTTATTGAACTCCCTATAATCTGGACACATATGCCATGATCCATCCTTCTTGTGCATCAATACTACTAGAGCAGAGAAAGACTTTGACTAGGTTGAATTATACCAGCCTCTAGCATTTCTGCAACCATATGTTCAATCTCACTCTTTTGAGCATAAGGATATCTGTAAGGCTTGATTTTTGGAGGAACAATTCCTGGAATCAAATGAATAGCATGATCATGATCACAAATAGGTGAGATGTTAGGTCCCTATATTACTAGTATAGTCCCTTATTGTTATTAGTGTAACCCCCTTATTGTTATTATTGTACCCTTGTAACCCCCATTTTTTTATTATTGTGCCCTTAATTATTATTGTTAGGTCGGCTAGGATTACATTGTGGCCCACTAGGATTACATTATGGCCACATGGACTCCTATATATAGAAAAGAGGTTTTGTAAATTGTATCATCAAAGAGTTGTTCATTTATGTAATGTATTGGAGGTTTCCCCCTCGAAGTGGCTTATTTCTAAGGCGTTGATATCTCTTTTCTTCTATTTTTGGAGCTGGTTACACAACATTTGGTATCAGAGCTTTGGATTCTAGGGTTTCGCTGCTCCAAACAGGTCATCATGGAATTTTCGCTATAACTTTTTTTCTACGAAGTTTCAGAAGCTGAAATTTTTAGGGTGCGAAGCCGAAATCCTAAGGAAGATCGTCTAAAAATTTCAGAGCTTGTGTTATGAACCTAATTCATAACTAAAGTAATAAATATAGTCATTAATAGAATAAATAGAAATAAATGTAATTACTAGCTAATCAATTAGGATTAGGTTAAATACTCATTAGGTTAATGAAAAGGCATGTCTAAAAGACATGCCCGTTCGTGAAAAGGTACCTGGATAGGTATAAAAGCGGGACCTCATTGTAATCATTCAATCATGTCATATATTATCAATAAAATATTATTATTATAAATACATCTTGTGTATTTTTATAATTAAAGTTGTTTTGCTATCAAAGTCAACGAGCGTACAAGTCTTACTGCTACAGTAATCAAATCTACAGCTTCCACTGTTACAATGGTATCGGAGCCATATCAGAGCCATATTAAGGACAAGTTGAAGCAATGGCACACAACATTTTTCTACAAGCCTACGAACGTAGTTTACAAGCCCGAGCACATTGTTTACCATATAATGTGCCATTACGTGAAAAACCCAAAATAATTGAGAAGATTAGAAAAGTTCAAGAAAAGCTTCAACACTTAGATAAGTTATCTGCAGAATTTTCTGCAAGTCTTAAAAAAATTTCTGCAGATTTTAAAAAAATTTATTGTAATAGAAAAGAAAATCATGAGAAACAGAAAGATGAAAAATGCGGTAATAATGAGGAAGCAGTTAGTTATGCAAAGGGGAAATCAAGTAAAACATCCATGGAAAAGTCAACCAAATATATTCCCCCACCAATGCGTAAAAAAGGAAAACAACCAACTAGTATTGAAAGTAAAAAGGAAGAGAATTGTTGTAAGTGTGGAGACAAATATTTCACAGGACATAAATGTGTCTTTTATACAAAAAATGAAATTGCCACGGTTCAAATAAAAGATGATGATGAAATAAGAACTCGTGAGAGTAACATGAATGAAAATGAAAATCAAAATGGATACGTGACAACTGTAGATGAAATCAAGGAAGAAAGAAATGAATCTCCAGAATTTATATATGAAAAATCAGTAATTTCTGTAAAAAAACATGTTATGACAATGGTACATTATGACAAGGATGTAGGTGTTAAAGATAAAGATAGTTTTCTACGTCAAATGTCTCTAAATACTGCAATCCTTAATGGTGATTGTGACAGCATTGGAGATACTGATTATAAAGTAGACGAAAAATCAGTTTCACTTGCTGAAAAGATTAGTTCAGGTTCTACCCAAATTCTTGAAAATGAGTCTATGTTAGATGCTACAGATAGAAGGACAACGATTGGTTGTCAAATGCCAGTGGCAAGGCCTCCAATGTTTCAAGGAAGCAACATGGCTGCACTAGTTACCCAGCAGCCCAGGATTCAACCCGTTGTGCACATCAGACCCCAAATAACAAAGGAAGAATTTCTGAATCTAATTGCACAGGCAAATAACATGCTAAGGGTGATTAATGGGAATAAAGAAAAATCATTTGAGGCTAAGGCCTTGGAAACTCGAGAAATGCCTGTGAAGCAGTTAGCTGTTGAAAACAAAGATTCTGATCAAATTGTTAAACACTTGAATACATTAATGAGTATATCATCGGAGATGGTCGCAATGTGTGAGCAGGCTTCGTTGGCCCATGTATAGGAGCAGAAAAATGCTGCTCTTGTGGTCATTATTGAGGCTCGCTCAAAACAGATGGAAGTTTCCATAAATGCTTCTGCAAAAACTGTTGGATTTGCTGAAAATAAGAATGAAATCTCTCCTTCAGTTTCTACTCTGTTTTTACGTAGACTCTTGCAACCAGGTATCCAACAGCGTATACCACTCCAGAAAGTCCTGGAAACCCGCCAAAGGCATTTAAGTGATTCCAAATTTCGTTCTCTCACAGTAGAGGGGCTATGCAAGGAGATTCTGACAGTTATAGAAAGTAAGGAATATGAGGACAGCCCAATTGCTTTATCACATGAATGGGAAAAAATTTGCAGTCTTTATATGCATTGTTGGTGTCATAATAATGTGCCATACAATTTGTTCAGCAATCCCTCAACTGGAGGCATTGGACTTATAAGAAGATTTGGATTAGAATCTGCTAACTTTTTTGTTTTGAAGCGAAGTAATTCACAAGCAAAGCCTTCAAGGAACGTGAATTTGTTGGACGCAACAAACAGCAGATTCATCGCACTGTTCCTCGACCTTAAATTGAACTGGGATTTCCGGCTCCCGCTGGTGAAAAGCATAAACGTAAGCGGGCAGAAGTATGGACTCGTCCATCCCAGAATAGGATGGGTTATCTGGAGAGCAAAGCAAGACCTTCCCAAAGAGCTCACTTTTCCCGTCAACTATTTGAGGGCCGATCGGCCCCACTTCACCATCGACTTCTGCGTAGGGCCCAGCCAAATAATTGCTCAATATTACCAGTTCATACGTCTGGGTTTCGAGGGGTATCAGAATATTATATGTGCCTGCGTAACGAACGCCAAGGCTCTGGGCGATGATCTAGTGAGGACCGAGGAGTCTAACATACTACCCAGAGAGCACGGGATTCCTCTGGTGATCGTCTTGCTCAATGATAGCAGCATATACGATGAGTATGAGAGCTCTGACCGCCTGAGAAGGTTCGGGTGGATCGTGCCCACACACACCATGGTTTCCGGAGTACAACAAGTCAAGTATTTTATGGGCGTGGTGGTTCATCAAGATTTCACCCAGAGTATGTCAGGACAACTGGTTTGTGTTATAGAAGTGGTGTTGCAGAAACTTGGACCGCTTCTTCCAAAATCACTGAGAAAATGTGACAGCCTCTCCTAGAGTAAGCCATCCTGAAACCCCACAAAAAGACTCTGATAAGTTGCTTCATCCCGAAAAAGGAAAGAAGAGGATTTTCAGCATATTTGTGTTTCCAATCGAATAACTGCAACATTCAATTCAAATAGCATCAAGCCTGCCCTCGATATAAGTAAAAAAAATAAAAAAAATTGAAAGATATCAACTTGTCATATGGACGTGTACGATGACCCTCCATATCTAAAAATAAAATTATAGATACAAATCACGTAACAAATAATTTAATTAATTTAAAATCAAAAAAAAAAAACTTTATAAATCTATATAAGTAACTTTATTAAAATATAAAGTTATTTTATAATAAGTTTTATAAAGTTTCATGAAAAAAAAAAAAGAGATATTAGAGAACCCAATTTCAAGGAAGTATTATTGGAGAATTATATATGCCAAAGTCCCAATGATTAAAGACATGCTTAGCAGATAGTTTCCAGTGAAGAAACTTGGAAGGCGATTAAAGTGAAGGAATTTGTCGAAAGGTTAAGCTTTGAGGACAAAGCTTTTCGAAGAAGGAGGCAATGTTATGAACCTAATTCATAACTAAAGTAATAAATATAGTCATTAATAGAATAAATAGAAATAAATGTAATTACTAGCTAATCAATTAGGATTAGGTTAAATAATCATTAGGTTAATGAAAAGGCATGTCTAAAAGACATGCCCGTTCGTGAAAAGGTACCTGCATGGGTATAAAAGTGGGACCTCATTGTAATCATTCAATCATGTCATATCTTATCAATAAAATATTATTATTATAAATACATCTTGTGTATTTTTATAATTAAAGTTGTTTTGCTATCAAATTCAACGAGCGTACAAGTCTTACTGCTACAGTAATCAAATCTACAGCTTCCGCTGTTACAGTACAGCTTCCGCTGTTACAGCTTGGTTCACAATATTTTCAGAGATATGACCTGTGGAAGTTAGGTATTTTTTCAGGCTCCTAAACAAGTCATCGTGGAATTTGCGCAATAAATTTTTTTCTACGAAGGTTCAGCATCTGAAATTTTTAGGGTACGAAGTTGAAATCCTGAGGAAACTCTTTGCAAAATTTCAGAGCTTGGTTCGCAACATTTTTGGAGTTATGATCTGTGGAAGGTAGTGCTTTTTCAGGCTCCCGAATTTCATCTCAAAGAGGTTATCGTGGGAAAAGTTCAATAACACTCTCTCTGAGCATCAGATTGAAGTTCCGTAAAAAGTGGTCACAAGTACACGGACTGTAGTTTCTTGGCTATCAATTTCAGAGACAAAGGACAAAACAGTGACACGTGGAAAGTCGTACAAGTTCGCTCTACTGAACTAGTCCATAATTAGGTCATTGTGGGAGATTGAACATAACTTTGTCTTGGAGAATCCAAATCAAGTCAGACCTGTGGCATTCAAAAGAGAATTCAGAGGGCTACTTCAGTGCTAAATTTCAGATATTGAAGAGCCGCAATCACAGAGATAATCCAATTTTAATATCGAGCTCCTCAAAAGCAAGAAAAAGGTGTGTATTTTTTTTTCGAATTGCATAAGTCTTGTTTGAAGAATCAATTTGAATTGATTCCAAGGGCATATTGTAGAATAGATATCAGTATTGGGTTCTAAAAAATGCCCAGTAAAAATAATTCAACACCCATTAAGCCTTCAGAAGGCTCTACTATGACTCATGAAGATGAAGAATTGCAACATGATCTATCAAAATTACAAGAGCAAGTGCACCAAATTTCGCTCTCGCAAAGAGCAGCAAAAAATGAAATGGAAGTTTTGAAGAAAGGCGTGGAAGCAAAGATGGATGGTGTGAAGAATAATATGTATGGTTTGAAGAAAGGATTGGAATCTAAGATAGATGGCATGGAAGCTGGCATGGAATCTAAGATGGATGACATGGAAGCTAAAATGGAAAACATGAAGAATGATCTAAAAGCAGACATAGAAGGTTTGACAAAGTTGATACAAGAAATGTTCCCTAATGGTGAAAAGATAGTAGAGGAAACTCATGATGAGAACAAAATAAATGTTAATCGTGATTTCATAAACTCTAATTTTAGCGGGAAGAACCACCATATTCCAAAAATGGATATGAGGAAGTTTGATGGAAAGGATCTTGTAACATGGATACTACAGATGGAGCAATATTTTAATCTCCATAATGTGAAAAACACACAAAATGTACGCATTGCAACTTTACATTTAGAACAAAATACATTTGTATGGTATCGATGGCTTTGCTCCCATAAAAAAATTGTCACTTGGTCAATTTTTACGGAGGAAATGATAGCACATTATGAGGATACAAAGACCAACATCTTCTTTAGCCAATTGATAAATCTCAAACAAAAGGGTTTAGTAGGGGAGCACATTGAGGACTTCCAAAAATTGAATATAAGGGTAACTGATATTCCAGAGGAGCACAAGATTGATCTCTTCATAGGCACTTTAAAGGATAACATCCAACATGAAGTTCGTTTTTTGGAACCTGATTCATTGGAGAATGCATTCAGGTTGGCAAGAAAAATTGAATGTAAAATTATGGCGACAAGGAAGCCCACCACTCACTTCTATAAAGATGGAAGTGTTTCTACGCCTAGATTTCCACAACCTACAAGGATGACACCACAGCAATTGGAAGAAAAAAGAGCAAAAGGGCTTTGCTACAGTTGTGATAGAAAATACACTAAAGGTCATAAGTGTGCTGAGAAGAAATTATTTTACATAGATTGTGAAGAGGAAGAAGAAAATGAACAAGAAGAGGATATACACCAGGAACTAACCCTAGAAGAGGAAGAAATGAATCTGACCATATCGTGTAATGCACTGGCAGGAATTACCACTCCTCAAACTCTCAAGATAGAAGGACAAATCAAGAAGAAAAAGGTAATAGTGTTGATTGATTCAGGTAGCACCAATAATTTTATTCATTGTAAGGTAGCCAAGGAATTAAATTGTTTCCTATACCCAGCACCAGAATTTCAAGTGATGGTTGCAAATGGAGGAACTATAAATTGCTCTGGAAAATGCCATAATATCAAGAAAACCATGGGGGAATATGTATTGAATAGTCCAATTCTTTCCATTGCAATGGGTGGTGTTTATATTGTACTAGAGTACAATGGTTACAATCTTTGGGGGATCTATAGCTTTTAATTTTTCAACTTTCTTGAAAAATTTTAAGGAAAGGAAGTCGATTTACGGGTATTATTAAATAGTTTCCTGGGAATCGATCTAAGCTTCCCTAATGTCATGACAAAGCTTCTAAAGAAAGAAAAAAGAGGTGTAATTGCACAATTATGCTCACTATAATTTCCAACATTAAAATAATCTATTTCTCCATATCTCCAAAAGGTCTTGGACAATCATTCCAAGGTGTTTGAAACTCCCAAAGGATTCCCACCTATTCGTGATCATGATCATGTTATTCATTTGATTCCGTGAAGTGTCTCTCCAAACATCGTGCCTTATATATATCCATACGTCCAAAAGAGCGAAATTGAACGTATGGATCGTTATAAATGTTAGAGGCGGGTATAATTCCAACCTAGTCAAAGTTCTTTCTCTCGCTTCCTGTCGTATCGGTACACAAGAAGATGGATCATGGTGAATGTGTCCGGATTATGGGAGTCAATAAGCTCACCATTAAAGATAAATTTCCCATTCCTATGATTGATAAATTATAGGAAAATTACATCGAGAAATTTATTTTACCAAGTTGAATCTTCATTCAGGATATCATCAAATTAGAATGAAGACTAATGATATTCTGAAAACAACATTTCGAACTCATGAGGGTCATTATGAATTTTTTGTCATGCATTTTG
The DNA here is from genome assembly GCA_034641835.2 of Pinus albicaulis. Lineage (NCBI taxonomy): Eukaryota > Viridiplantae > Streptophyta > Pinopsida > Pinales > Pinaceae > Pinus > Pinus albicaulis. The sequence continues at coordinate 1,175,336,980 of CM076583.1, forward strand.
GCCTTACCAATGCACCTTCTACATTTCAAGGGTCGATGAATTCCATTTTCTAACCCTGCCTTAGAAAATTCGTGTTAGTATGTTTTGATGATATACTAATCTACAATAGGTCTTGGAAGGATCATTTTCAACATGTTGTAAGGGTGCTCAAACTGTTGGAGAAGAAAAAATTATATGAAAAAACATCCAAATGTTTTTTTGGAGTACAAGAGGTGGAATATCTAGGTCATATTGTATCTCACAAGGGTGTTAAGGTAGACCCTAAAAAAATTAAAGCCATTAAGGAATGGAAAGTCCCACAACCATAAAGCAATTACGAGGATTTTCGAGTTGGTCAGGTATTATCGTGTTTGTTAAGAATTATGAGGAGAATAAAGTACATTCTATTAACAATATTGAAGAAAGATGAATTTTCATGGACTCCTGAAGAAACTAAGGCCTTTGAACATCTTAAAGAGGCAATGTGCCTAGCACCAGTCTTAGCTACGTCAAACTTCACAAAAACCTTTATTGTGGAATGTGATGCCTCAAGAAATGGAATCGGTGTTGTTTTAATGAAAGAAGGAAGACCCATTGTTTTTGAAAGTCATCCAATCAAAGGAAAGTATTTACAAAAATCCATTTATGAGAAGGAAATGTTGGCAATACTACATGCACTAAAGAAATGGTGGCCTTATCTAATAGGAAGACATCATGATAGTCTTAAACATTTTTTGGAACAAAGACTATCTTCAGAAGAGAAATAAAAATGGGTCACAAATATGTTGGGTTATGACTTTGAAATCATCTACAAAAAATGGAAGCTAAATGTTGTTACAGATGCACTCTCAAGAAAGGATGAAGAGGTGGAAGCATTGCTTTGTGACATTTCTATTATCTAACCAAAGTGGATAACCAAAGCAAGGGATGAATGGAAGAAGGACGAAGAAGTGTGGACGCTCATTCAAAATTTGCAGCAAGATCCTAGTACATCCGATACATTTAGTTGGAAAAATGATTCTTTATGGTACAAAGATCACTTATATATTTGCAAGAATTCCCAACTAAAACAAAATATTCTTTTGGAATTGCACACTTCTCCTTTAGGAGGACACTCAGGATTTTTAAAAACTTACCACAGGGTGAAGAAATATTTTTTTTGGAATGGCCTTAAATCCGATATTCAAAAAGTTTGCATGGCATAATGGTTTTCCCACAGACAAAGCGAGACAATTAAGACCCCGACTTCTACAAGCTTTATCCATTCCAAGTAAACGTTGGGAGGATATTTCAATGGATTTTATCACAGGTTTACCTAAGTCCGAATGAAAGAGTGTCATCATGGCGGTAGTTGATAGACTTACCATATATGCACACTTTTGTGCATTATCTCATCCATTTAAAGCAAGTACTGTTGCTACTACATTTATAGACAAAATTCAAAAGCTACATGGAATCCCAAGGGTTATTGTGAGCGACAGAGATCCCATTTTTACTGGAAATTTTTGGACAGAGTTATTTTCTTGTTTGGGTACTCAATTAGCTCATAGCTCATCTTATCATCCTCAATCTGATGGTCAAACTGAGATAGCAAATAAATGTTTGGAAGGGTATCTTCATTGTTTTGTATCTGATAAACAAACACAATGGGTCAAGTGGTTACCACTCGTTGAATGGTGGCATAACACTTCCTTCCATACTGTAGCAAAAATGACCCCATTTATGACACTTTATGGATATCATCCACCATCCATCACATCATCTTTAAGGGAAAATTTGAAGGTCTGCTAAAGTGGAAGATCACATCGAGCATCGCAAGAGCAGCCTAACTCTAAAGGATAACTTGAATTTGGCACAAAATCGAATGAAACAACAGGCAGATCAACATCGCAGCGAGAGAAGTTTTGATGTAGGATATTGGGTATTTTTACGGCTCCAACCACAAAAACAAATGTCCCTCGAGCAAGATATTTTTGATGTAGGAGATTGGGTATTTTTACGGCTCCAACCATACAAACAAATGTCCCTCAAGCAAGCTAAGAAGGATAATAAATTATCGCCAAAGAACTATGGTCCTTACAAGGTGTTGCAAAAGATTGGTACTATGGCATACAAATTGGAGCTTCCTGCTTCTTCACGAGTGCATCCAGTTTTCCATGTTTCATGCTTAAAGAAGGTTATATGTGAAAATCTTCCAGTTCAAACAATATTTCCAGAACTTGATGAGGAAGGAAAAATCATATTGGAACCTGAAGCGGTCACGGAAACAAGAACTCGACAACTACGGAATCGATCAATTTCAGAGTATCTCATCAAGTGGAAGAACTTACCCACTGAAGATTCTACATGTGAGGATGAGAATTTTATACAGAAGCACCCAGAGCTACTCAAGCATTGAGGACAACACTTTTTTGAAGGAGAGGGGCATGTTAGGTCCCTATATTACTAGTATAGTCCCTTATTGTTGTTAGTGTAACCTCCTTATTGTTATTATTGTACCCTTGTAACTCCCATTTTTTTATTATTGTGCCCTTAAATTATTATTGTTAGGTCGGCTAGGATTACATTGTGGCCCACTAGGATTACATTATGGCCCCATGGACTCCTATATATAGAAAGGAGGTTTTGTAAATTGTATCATCAAAGAATTGTTCATTTATGTAATGTATTGGAGGTTGCCCCCTTGAAGTGGCTTATTTCTAAGGCGTTGATATCTCTTTTCTTATATTTTTGGAGCTAGTTACACAACATGGGATTCCTTTGGGAGTCTCAAATACCTTGGAATGATTATCCAAGACTTTTTGGAGGTTTGGAGAAATAGATGATTTTGATGTTTGAACATGTAGTGAGCATAATTGTGCAATTATGCCTCATTCTTCTTTCTTCGGAAGCTTTGTCATGACATTAGAGATGATTATCTTTCCTGGCTTCCCTGCAATAGTTCGTAATTCAACTTCCTTTATTTCCGAAAAAAAAAAATTCAAGAAAAGTTCTTGAAAATTAAAAGCTACCGTCCCCAAAGATTGTAACCATTGTACTCCTAGTACAACATCTGTTAATCAAGGTTTTCATTGATGTCAATATGGCATTGACCGAGATGTCAATGTTCTTGAGATGCTTGGTTCCAGATGATGATGTCATGAATCTTGGTTGACTAGGATACCATCAATGAAGAAGTCAAACCACTAATGAAGGAAGCCCTAAGAAGTACTTGATCTAATGTTGCATGCACTTGATGATCTAGGCCTTAATCTTTGATGATATATGGAGAAATACATGAGATGATGCCATAGAATATCTCATTTGATGGTTGGAAGACTATCTTACTATCTTGGAACTTTCCTGATGATGAAGTTGCCTATGTCATATCACTGCACTATGACATGAATACATGATGAGACTATGATGAATCACTCGGTGACATAAGAAGACATGGAATACCTCATGATGAGTGGAAATAATATGAAGGCATTGTTGGAGCCATAACAATGAAGAAGACCTAATGACCTCTTGTTGTCCCAATCACTTTTTGCGCATAAAAATTTAAGGACAGTTATAAAGAAAAATAAATTTTGCTACCTTAGAGGCAGAATTTCGCTATGACACCTACACTACCTTTTAGAGCATAATTTTAGCTTTCTAACAAGCTCTTACTTGGCTAGAAACTCCAAGCGGTTTGGGAGATATGAATTTTTCAATTTAAAGAAATAATTATGTCTTTGAGCCGACCTGTGCTAGCCTACACATGTCAACCTACCTCCAGAAAGATGCATCCTTTCATCTTGACGTCAAACTCATATAAAAAGGAGGCTCGGATTGTTCATTTGACCAAGGAATTTCAGTAAAAAACATCTCAGAAGACAACGAACAACAACCAAGGTTGAGGAGGATTTTTAAATCACTATTTTGGGTCAAAACGATTTCTGTTTAGGGTTAAAACTGTTGGACAGTGAAAAAGGTATGAAATTACTGTGTATATTCTCATTCTTTTACTATAGACATACTCCTTTTTACCTTGGGAAGGTAATTTATTATAAGAATTATGATAGAATTGGAAAGGTTTATGTGTATTGTAAAAAGATGACTAAATATTGCTTTTTGTTGATAAAACAGGAATTAGACGAAGTGAACAGCTATACCAAAAGCGATGCTGAAATCAATGTAACTGCTACTCCATCAGTGTAAAACCACATCTTTCCTAGGACAAGGAGATCCGAACGAATTGCCAAGAAAAGGCAAGGGATAGCTCAACTTCGGTCGAAGTAAACAAGATGATAAATAAACAAAGGGGAGCGAATCCCTCAGGATCCTTCGATCCTGAGGGATCATTGTTCAAACTCATCTTATTCCTCATCTTGTCCGTCGAAGTCTGATATATAAAGCAATGTCCTTTAGTGATCATGGGGTCGGTCGGAAAGTTCTTATATTCAAACATTTCCTCTGTAATATTATGTTTATTGACTCTCGGCTTTGAGAGAACAACCTCTGTAATACTTTATGTTCGATTAATATCAAACACGCGTTTCGTTTTGTCTCTTAAGTTCTGAAGTAGCCCAGCAGTATTTCATTGGCGCTAAGGGCCCGGCTCTGGTGGAATTACTTTGTTGTTTGTATTCTTAATCTTTGCTTACTATTGTGTGAGTTGTGTTTAACGTTTATCTCGATTACAGAGTTGATTGACTGTTGTTAGATTGAATACAGATTCATTAACGAATTGCATTGCTATTTTATCCTTTGCAAGAAGTAAATTCGTTGTTCATTTATCTTGCTATCGTTATAAAAGCTTTGTTGTTCTATATTCGATTCTAGTTGCTGTTCTACTAGTTTATGATTTGTTATGATTGACTATTGTGTAGTATTGGTCGTCGACAGGATTGAAGTATTGAGATTAGTTAAGTTCATAATTGCTGTTCAATTCATATTGTTGTTCCATTTCTGTTTATTGTTCATTTCCGATTTATAGCTTCAGATTAGCAGATAGGTTACACTTGTTATGCATAGGAATTACGAGTTGATGTTCCTTTATAGCTTTTGAAGTTCCTTTCAGCTATTTTCACCAGCAAGTAGTTTGAGCTTGATTTCATTTCGATTGCTTTAAGAACAAGACCACCAACTGTAGAGAACACTGGTTACTGTTTCCAAGTTCCCAAATTGGTTATCTTGCCTTAGTGTGATTTCAATTGCATCGATTTCTAAGGGAAGGAGTTACTGCTACTGTATCCCTGATCGATGGTTTGCAGATTGATTTCAGAGCGTTTCCATTTATGTTACTGTAATTATATTTCTTTACAAGCATCTGTTTACTCTTGTATTTAACATTTTGTACTACATCTTCATAGCATTACTCTTAGTTAATTATAGCCTCAAACAGAGTACACTCTTGAAATAAAAAGTCGCTCCCGGATTGATAATTAATGTAGGCTAATTAGGTGTTAAAAAGATACCTTTTTATGACCCAACATTTTGGCGCCGTTTCCGAGGAGAGTGTATGCCATTTCAAAGGAGTGATGCACAGCTGATTTTCTTTTGCTTGCGAAGAATTGGGTATTAAAGACGGAAGGTAAGAACCTGCGCACTGGGCAAGAAACACACTTGCTCACAGCCCGCTTCACAGCAGAATTAGTTAAGCTTCTTTCTTTAGGTAGGAATGAAGGTTTGTTTTCTTGAATGAATAGACCAACTAAGCAAAACAAAATTCCTCCGAAAATTGAAAAACCTAAGGGACCGGTGACCCTTAGGCGGACAACTTTTATTGACGAAATCCTTAAAAGAACTGAATCTCAGCCATTAGTAGGATTTAGAAAGGCTATCTCTAGATAGCCTACTAGTTCCCTCCAGGCTACAGAGTCACCATCTGAATTCTTTGCTGAGATACACAGTCAAACAGAGGGAATTGAGCAAGATTCCCAAGAAATTGAGAATCCCTGCATAATTTCCCCGCAAGAAGGGAACTCTAGCAATCTCCGTGACGGAGAAGGGGAAACAGGAGAAATAGGAGACCAAAAATCTCCTATTGAAATAGCCCAAACAGTAAGCAGCCCAGATAAGGGAAGTGTTGTTAAACTTATTCAAAATCAAGGTCCTGAATCACCTCAAACAGTAGGTCAACAAGGAATACTCATTGTTCGAGATAAGGGAAGTGTTGTTAAAGCCATTCCTGCTCCTCCTAGTCAGCCTAGAAATTCCTTGGAGATCCTAGAAGGATATTGGCACATCTTTGACCAAATGGCCCATAACCAAAATCAGAATCAGCAGACACCCCAGCAAACCTCTACGCTGCAATATCCTATAGTAGATACTCAGTCAATGCACCTATGAAGGCCATTCCCCTTCAACATATTCCCACATTTCATGGCTTAACATCAGAAGATCCAGATGCGTTTTTGTTTGAATTTGATGTGTTATGCAGGGGATATGATTACACCACCGATCCCCAAAAACTAAAACTATTCCCTTCAACATTAAAAGGGGCAGCCTTACGATGGTTTATGGGATTAGGTGGGGGTGTCATAACTGATTGGGATCATATGAAAGCTACATTTTTAAAGAAGTATCAAGATTATTGCAGGTCTCGGGAACTAAAAGATGAAATATTCCAAATGATAGCAAAACCAAATGAAACCTTGGAAGAATATGTGGAACGGTTTCAATACAATCTTCAGAGATCCCCTTATGCATCCTTACCCTTACCTGATAATGTGTTGAAAACTACATTAATTAGGGGAATGAAAGATCAATGGGTTGAAACATTGAATATTATGGGAAAAGGTGATATATATTAGGAAATTTATGTTGACATCATTGATTTGTGTATCAGGAGTTTGAGGGGCAACAGGAGGCTAAAATCAGTAGAACATGATATGATTACAAGAGAAAACAAGACCTCTAATGAAAATGTGACTCATGCAGAGATTGGAAATATGCTAGAATATTTTAAGACAGATATACTTGGGACTCTAACAACACAGTTTGAAATTATGCAAGCCAAACAAAAGCAAGCAGAAGCAGAGAAAAATTTGGCAATATTATGCCCTAAATGCAGAAAGAAACACAGACATAAAGAGTTCCCATTGGATGTGATCAAAGTCTACGCCATTTTCATGAAAGATCACCCTACAGAAGGATGTCCTTCACTTCCTAGCCTAAAAGCAGTTTATAAGGAGGCAGAAGAAGAATCAGAAGTGGTATGTCTACTTAATCAGCGCCGACAATGGCAGCCACGACAATCAAGTATGCCAATTGATCCATTTTATTCTTTTCATCCTCCTCAATACAATGCTCAGCAATATAGTGGAATGTGGCAAAATCAACCACCTTTCCCCAATTGGTCACAACATCCATTCCATACAACATCTTCGCCAAATCAATCAAATCAAAATAATTGGCCTAGCTTTCCTTTCTGCCCACCGTTTTGGAAAAATAATAACTATCCTACACAATGGTCCCCCTCTACTTCCCAGAGTCAGGCCTGGCAGTCAAACTGGCAAAGACCTACAAATCAGCTAGTTGGAACAATCCCTCTCTCTCAACCTACAATGCCAGCTCCCTATACAAACCCCCAGACCAACTTAAGACCACAACTCCCAACCCAGCCCAACCCAAACCCAAACAATAGGCCAGTTCAGTCTATCCAAATAATGGAACCCCCAGAATTAGAAAATGAACTGAGGGAGTGCAATGACCTTCAATTAAGGTCTAGGCGCATAGTAGAAACATAGAGAAACAATAATGTTCATATTGAAGATCCGTTACTTGTAGAACAAACATTACAGAAAGAGAAGGAGGTTCAACAACAAAATCAACAACAAGTAACAACTTCCTCTCCACCATTCCCAGAACGATTAATCATACCACGCCCATTAGAACATCCTAATTTTGATCTTCTGGGAGAATTAAAAAATTTGTGTATAAAAATTCCTCTCCTCCAAGCTATCCAAGACATTCCTATATATGCAAAAACCATTAAGGAATTATGCATAAAGAAGCCAAAGAGGAGAACAACCACCAATCCAACTGTCAAAATATTCGGTACCTTATCTGACTTATTGTCAGGAATGGAAACACCTGTAAAATATGAAGACCCAGGAAATCCTATAGTGATAGTCCAAATCCATGGGCAATTGTTTCCAAATGCCTTAGTTGATTTGGGAGCAGCAATCAATATCCTAACAACCACCACCTGTCAAAAACTTGGCATTACATCACTAGAACCAACAACAACCTTATTGGAATTGGCTGACCGATCGGTAGTCAAACCAGAAGGTACACTACAAGATGTAATGGTATCTATAGATTCCTGGGAATATCCTGCTGACTTCCTGGTCATCAATCCAAAGAACCAGCTAGAAGGACATCCGTTGATCTTAGGTAGACCTTGGTTGGCAACTGCCGATGCTTATATTGGATGCTGACAAGGCAACATGACAATAACAAGGGGAAACTATGTCAAAAATTTAGCTTTATATCCTCCAGCCCAACCAAGTCTATCAATAATTAAAACAAAAAACAACCTGTATCATATCTGATGGAAAATATGAGATCACCTCTAACTATAGAAAATGCTCTTGATTTTAAAGATCAAACAGCGGATGATATCATTAATAATTTCATTAATAAACCATAAATCAGATCCCATCTACAATGTCACATGATCAAGGCAGAATTTGATAATAAAGAAGAAGAAGATCCTTTGAAAGACATTCTTGATCAAGTAATACCTACTACTTCTGTGTACAATAGCAAGATTATAGAAATTGAGCCAGGAAAAACTCTAAACATTAACAAAAATCTGACTGTTGAACCAGAAGAGAAATTGGTCCAATTATTATAGAAATACAAAGCAGCCTTTGCATGGGATTACCCCAATATGAAAGGAATTGACCCTTAATTGTGCACACACCACATCTATATTGAAAAAGATGCAAGATCCATTCGCTAACCCCAAAGAAGACTAAACCCTCACCTCAAAGATATTTTGAAAGATGAATTACAAAAACTATTGGATGTTAATTTCATCTACCCAATATCTGATAGAAAGTGGGTCTCTCCATTAGTAGTGGTACCAAAAAAGAACGAAAAGTGGAGAATATGTGTAGATTATCGTGAACTTAACAAGGCAACATGGAAAGACCACTTTCCCCTTCCTTTCATTGACTAGGTATTATACACATTGGCAGGAAAGAAATTATTTTCTTTCCTCGATGGCTTCAGTGGGTACAATCAAATCCAGATTGCCACTAAAGACCAAGACAAAACCACTTTTACCTGTCCATGGGGGACATTTGCCTACCGAGTCTTACCTTTTGGCCTATGCAATGCCCCTGCTACATTCCAAAGGGCCATTCTCAGCATCTTTGCATACTTAATAAATGAAGGCCTCGAAGTATATATGGATGATTTCACACCTTATGGGGATGATTTTGAGCCTGCATTGGAAAATCTAGAAAAGGTATTGCAAAGATGTATTGACACTAGGCTTTGTTTAAGCAATGAAAAGTGTCATATGATGATGACTGAAGGAGTTATCTTAGGGCATTACATATCAGCAGTTGGAATTCAAGTGGACCTAGCTAAAATTCAAATAATCTTGTTAATACCCACACCCACCACACAAACAGAGGTACATAGCTTTCTTGGATTTTCTGGTTACTATAGAAGATTTATAGAACATTATTCTCGAATAGTTGCACCTTTATATGCACTAACTGGAAATGTTGATTTCATTTGGATAGATAAATGTGACAATACCTTTAATGATCTGAAGAAGCTTGTTTCAACAGCCCCAGTGCTGAGGGGCCCAAATTGGAATTTTCCATTCCAAATTTCATCCGATGCCTCAGACACAGCAATTGGAGCAATACTTGGGTAGGAGGAAGACAAGAAGCCATATGCAATCTATTACATTAGCAAAAATCTATCCCCTACTGAATTAAATTATACTATGACTGAGAAGGAATTTTTAGCTGTAGTACATGCTATAAATAAGTTTAGACATTATATAACTGGGTATCCTATAGTACTATATACTGATCACTCTGCCATTAAATTTGTAGCAAATAAACCTGTTACAAATGGAAGAGTGACAAGATGGTTGATTTTATTGTAGGAATTCGACATTACAATCAAAGATCAACCTAGGAAAGAGAACCTTGTAGCTGATTTCCTATCAAGAATTCCAAAGCCAACAGATACAGAAGCAGTTGAAGACCACTTCCCAGATGAACATATGTTCGCTGTTACTGTCAAAACACCATGGTATGCTGATATAGAAAATTATTTGGCAATAGGTGAACTACCCAAACATCTATCTCTTAATGAACGGAAACAGATAATACAACGTAGTACCCGATTCTCTTGGATTGGGGGCTACCTATTTCACACAGGGGCAGATATGCAAATAAGAAGATGTGTCCGAGAGGATAAGGCATTTGATATCTTGAAAGCATGCCATGATGGGCAATGTGGCGGGCATTTTGCAGATCGTAAAACTGTGCATAAGGTTTTACGAATAGGCTATTATTGGCCTACCATCTTTAAAGATGCCAAAAAATTCATGCAGGCCTGTGATAGCTGCCAAAGGGCAGGTCGCCCTGGGCAGTCTGATGAAATGCCTTTGAACCCTCAACTAGTGATTGAACCATTTGAATTTTGGGCGCTTGATTTTGTTGGCCCTATTAGCCCTCCCTCAAACCAAAAAACATATATCCTAGTTGCAACCGAGTATGTCACTAAGTGGGTCGAAGTAGAGGCACTTTCAAAAGCTACAGAGGACTCTGTAATACAGTTTCTTTTCCAAATCTTTGTGCGATATGGCCTCCCAAGGGACATAATCACAGATGGAGGACCACAGTTTATAAGTAATAAATTAGCTGAAACACTACAAAACTACCACATTCAGCACAAGATTACAACCCCATACCACCCACAGGCCAATGGCCAAGTAGAGAGCACGAACAAAGTGATTGAATCTATATTGACAAAAACCGTTGCCTCACACAGACGAGATTGGACCTATAGATTTCCAGAAGAATTGTGGGCATATCGAACAACGTGGAGACCCACTACGGGATATTCACCATATCAATTGGTATTTGGAAAAGAACCCATCTTTCCAATAGAATTTGAAATTTAGACATTAAGAACAGCTCAAAATGTGGGTCTAGATCTAAACGAAGCCCAGGCCAAAAGACTACAGCAAATTAATGAATTAGATGAAATTAGGTTCTCTGCTCTTCAGCACACAGCGTTAATCCAACAACAGAGAGCAAAATGGCATGACGCTCTTATCAAAGAAAAGATCTTCCACGAAGGAGACTGAGCACTCCTATATGATTCTAAGTTTCAGGATTTTCCAGGGAAACTCCAAACACGATGGCTTAGACCATATGAAATACAAAAAGTGCATGATAATGGAACTATTACGTTAGCTACCATTAATGGATCTGGGCACTCCTTTAAGGTAAACGGTCATCGAGTACGATTGTATCATAAACCGCTTACCCGGGAATCCTTTTACCAACAGTTACGAGAAGATTCTACCATGGAAATTTTGGCTAAAGGGGATAACTCCTCGGCACCAGTTTATTAAATCATTTCTTTTTTTAAATTTTGTACATAAAGATTGTTCATTTATTTGATTGTTTGCTTTAGGAAATTCGTTTTTTTAAATCTCTGTTTATTTCGTTTATTTTCAGTTTTCGTTGTTTGTTTCATGGAATTCTGTTTTTTTTCAAACACTTTGTTTATTTCATCTGTTTTGAGTGTTTTTTGTTCCTTTCTAAAGGAACAACACTTCTGTTGTTCCTTTCGAAAGGAACAACAGTGTCACAGATTCTTGTTGTTCCTTTCGAAAGGAACAGCAGTTCTGCAGATTGTTTCTGTTGTTCTTTTTAAAAGGAACAACACCTTTTGAGTGGATTGTTTTTGTTTTAAATCAGCATTTTTGAGAATTTCTAATGACTCTTCTAAAGGCAAACATATTATTTATATACAGTCATACAAATTAAAGCTTACTGTAATCAGCAAATCAAAAGAAATTGTCACTTTTAAGAAAATTGTTTAGTAATGATAAGAAAAAGGGAAAAGGGACATAATCAATAACATGATTTTGTTGTTTTACTACCACTGAATTAATCTGATCGATTATCCTTATCATGTTGGTTATCCCCATATGTTATAACTTTCTTTGATTTTTATTTATGGAGTAGGAATAAGGGCATATTCTTTTCTATTGAGATGTTCAGACTTCTTCCACCATCCCTACTCTTAAGGAGTGTTGAGCCATCCTTTATGAATAACTAGGAAAGTGTTATATGAAAAAATATTTATATGTTCCACTAATAATTTTATGATTTTGCAGATGGAGGATAGGGGGTCTCATCAAGAGCTAGCCTACCATGATCATAAGGAAGTCAGTGAAGTGGCATTCCCATCATGGCCACCAAACCAGGGATATGGTCCAATGGACAATTGAAAAAATTAAGAAGTCCTTGGAACAGGAGGTCTCATCACGAGCCGGCCTGCCCACTTTTCACTTCTTCCCGGTGAATGGCATTGTGATTTATCTGGTCACCAAGCCAGCACAATGGCCTCCATTATGACATTTAACAAGCACTTCCTCAGCATAAATAAAGGACAATGGTTCCAAGGGTGAGAAAGAAACTCTGTCAAGGTTATGGACACCTGTGGGCAACAGAGCTCTGCTGATGGTATTGGAGTCACATTTATACACATCAATATTCATATTTAACCCTTTTTCCTATATCTCTATTTAAATATCAAATGAAAGTATGAATCCTTAACCTTTGATTTCGAACCTATTATACATGAAAATCATTACAAATCGATCATATTAGTTTGAAGTGGTAAATAACGCATTTGTACTTATGTTTATCTTAAATTTGTCCCTTCTCCTCATATTTGAATCATTAAAAAATGATTTTATATCTATTACCGATTTATCACACGCATTGATTTCAGTAATTGCTATAATTTGATTGAATGTATAATAATTATTCCTACTTTTTCCTGCTGTACTACTGCTGTGCCACACTTTCCTCTCTCAATTGACGATCGAGGGCAACCTATCATCCATCAGGGGGGGGCGTGGATGTCTGCATGCAGATTAAATCCCGATATTTCTTTACCTGCATGTGAACCAAATCCCTGCATTTTAGGGAATAACAAAAATTTAACGACATTATTCCAATTTAACGTGTTGTGTTGTTCCATTGTGATCACTGTGTGTTTGGAAAGAACTAACAGAATGTAAAAACGATGGGAGGACGACCAATTCGCAGTGAGCCGCAGGTGCTAGTCATTTCTGATGCTGCACAACAGATTTTGGAAAGAATAGGATGGATTACATATTTCACGAGGATGCAACAACCTCATGAAGCAATGGCCACCGAATTCTTACAGAACTTGCAAGAAGGGTTCTCCATGGTTAGAGGAAGACAGATAGCTATATCCGATGAAATAATTGTAGAGGTGTCTGGCATACCAGCACAAGGAACTATATGGACGTAGAAGAACCTTAGGCTTCGAAAAGCCATGAAGATTTTTCAGGATGACGGACAGATATTGGTTGTCAAAGGCAAAGGAGTTCAGCCAGCATCATTGGGAGAACCACGAACGGAATTGGCCAAGATAGTGCAGGCCTATATAACGTGTGACAGAAGGAAAGAGGTGGTAAGACCTCGCCACCTTATGTTACTGGCTATATTAAAAAATAAATGCACTGTCAATTTGCCTGCATTTTTAAATTCTTTGCTGCATGATATTGCCCGTAATATAAGAAAGGCTCAGCACGCAGATATGGTGGTCAGCCACCATTTCTTAATTCGATTAATAGTAAGTCGTAGCCTCGCCCAACAACACACCAGCTGGGAAGAATTGATATTCTCCATTGACGGAGTGTTAGCCTTACCTGCCCCGAAACGGAAGAGAATGGCTGGCTCAATAGCTGAGCCATTAACTCACAGACAGTCCCTCCGTTCAAAACGAAGTAGGGAGATGATGGAAGGACTTCCGGGCAGTAGTAGCCAGCCCCTGGAATTGCACATCTCAGAGGATGAACAGCCTCCACAATTGGAAGGAGCAAGCCCTCGTACTAATGAAGAGGAGGAAATGGAAGGAGAAATTCGTTACTCGGACGAAGAATAAATAAGTCACCACACCAGTGGTGAGAAACAATCTGGTGATGAGGAAGGAAATACTGAAGAAGAGGAAATTGAAGGAGAAATTCGATATTCAGATGAGGAAGAAGGAAGCTATCATACTTGTGAGGAGGACGAAGATAATCATAGCAGCGACAAAGAAGGAACAGATCCTCCCGAAAATGCTACCGTAAGCCCTTTACAGGAAGACCAATTGGCCCAAATTCTGGCCAATATGAGTGATTATGTGCAGCCTCATAGCCCTTTGGACCTTAACATTGATATTAATCAGTTGCAGGAGCACTCTGCAGTCAACAAAGATACATTTGAAGAAATGCTGGATGAAACAGCAAACCCTAGCGAAGCTAGGGTTGCTTCCCCTGAAAGGCATGAGCAAGAAAAAGAGAACACTGAAGTAATATCCCAACTTGGAAGCCCTCAGGAGATTGCAGAGTCAACCGAGGGTATGATTCCCGAAGAATTTAGCCAAGGGCATATGAATTTGGAAAAAGAACCCCAAGCAGAGGATCAAGAAGAGAACCTAACTGAAGGCACGGCTGATATGGACCAAAACCCTGTTGAGCAAATGAGTTCAGATAAAGGAATAGTCGTTCCATTAAAGAAGAGGAGGAAAGTAACTGAGATTGAAAAGCTTTGCAGGGAACGAATGAAGCTTCACAGACTCATAGAACAGCTCAGGCAAACCATTAGGGTTCTGAGAATGAAACAAATTCCTAATCGAGCCCCCAAGAGAAGAAGTATAGCTACCCAGCGAATTTCGAAAAAGAGAAAGGTGACCGCTAATAGGAACCCCCAAGTTGCAGAAGAGGCCATGTCTGAGCCTAATTATGGAGATACGAAACAGCAAACAGTTGTTCCAACACAAGTTGTTCCTAAGGGACCCGTTTCGAGCGAAAACATGCAAGCTAGTAGTCAGCATACTTTTAGTGATCCGACACTAGCCAGACTCCAAGAGGAGTTGGCACAGGCCTGAATAGAAAGGAAAAGATTGGAAGAAGACACTATCCCAAGGAAGAGATATCAAGAGTTGCAGCAACAGATGAAAATTACTCATGAAGCAGAAGCTGAAGCTCACGAAAAGTGTCGAAGAGCAGAGGAAAAGGCTGACAAGGTAATGAACCAATTAAAACTAGCCTACAATCGAATGGACACTCTCTGCTCATTGTACACTGATGTCTTAGCCTGTAGGTGCCCCGCCAAAAACTATTCTTTATTTTTACTAGAAAGATATTTACAACTAAAGATTAAGGCAGTTAGGGTAGGGAAATCCATAGAGCTAAAAACTATAAATGACTTTGTATCATGCTGCAAACTTTATGGAATCAAAGTACAGTGCCTTTTGTGTGAATTTTATTTACATAATCTAATACTTGAAAACGATTGTGAATCAAATCCTAGCCCTTTTGTGGGAGATGTCCAACATCATGATTTATTTCATTTCCTGTTAATCAACTAAAATGGCTTAAAGCCTATAATGCTTTTCAAAGGTAGGAAAATGAATTAGATTTGTGGGTTAGGAGTGAACCTCAGAACCCATCCCAATTTTGGGCTAGGCAGAAAAGTTTGATGACAAAGGAAGGCGTTATCCAAGCATTGGGGCCTATCCACAAATCGATTATCTTGAATGGAACAGATTATTTCTTATCCATTAGAAACCAAGCTGATATAGCAGCTAAGGTCCGGTGGATAATTTCCAATCAAAATGTACAAAACAGAGAACCATTTAATTATAAAAACTTTGGGCTAGCTGCAGACCGCTTGGTTTCCTATAGTCATCTCATTTTAAAAGAAGGACCATTCTGGCTAGGGTGTAGGTTCCAAAGCCCCATTGCATGGTATCCTGCTTCCGACTAAAAAGCCATTTACGAACTCCCTGAAGGACAGACAGAGCATGTTTTTGAGGAATTAGTTGCACTACATGGTTTTAGGCCTTTTGATGACAAACCTTATCCAGCTTATTCTTTGACTGCTCTCCATGTGAACTATAGTTTTCATGAGGACATGAAAAATATTAAGCAGGGGGGTATGTTGGGCAGTGAAAAAGGTATGAAATTACTGTGTATCTTCTCATTCTTTTACTATAGACATACTCCTTTTTACCTTGGGAAGGTAATTTATTATAAGAATTATGATAGAATTGGAAAGGCTTATGGTTATTGTAAAAAGTGGTTATTGTAAAAAGATGACTAAAGATTACTTTTTGTTGATAAAACAGGAATTAGACGAAGTGAACAGTTATACCAAAGGCGAGGCTGAGATCAATGTAACTGCTGCTCCATCAGCATTAAACCACATCTTGCCTAAGACAAGGAGATCCGAACGAATTGCCAAGAAAAGGCAAGGGATAGCTCGACTTCGGTCGAAGTAAACAAGATGATAACTAAACAAAGGGGAGTGAATCCCTCAGGATCCTTCGATCCTGAGGGATCGCTGTTCAAACTCATCTTATTCCTCGTCTTGTCCGTCAGGGTCTGATATATAAAGCAATGTCCTTTAGTGATCATGGGGTCGGTCGGAAAGTTCTTATATTCAAACATTTCATCTATAATATTATGTTTATTAACTCTCGGCTTTGAAAGAACAGCCTCTGTAATATTTTATGTTCGATTAATATCAAACAAGCGTTTCGTTTCGTCTCTTAAGTTCTGAAGTAGCCCAGCAGTATTTCACTGGCGCTAAGGGCCCGGCTCTGGTGGAATTACTTTACTGTTTGTATTCTTAATCTTTGCTTATTATTGTGTGAGTTGTGTTTAACGTTTATTTCAATTACAGAGTTGATTGACTGTTGTTAGATTGAATACAGATTCATTAACGAATTGCATTGCTATTTTATCCTTTGCAAGAAGTACATTCGTTGTTCATTTATCTTGCTATCATTATAAAAGCTTTGCTGTTCTATATTCGATTCTAGTTGTTGTTCTACTAGTTTATGATTTGTTATGATTGACTGTTGTGTAGTATTGATTGTCGACAGGATTGAAGTATTGAGATTATTTAAGTTCATAATTGTTGTTCAATTCATATTGTTGTTCCATTTCTGTTTATTATTCATTTCCGATTTATAGCTTCAGATTAGCAGATAGGTTACACTTGTTATGCATAGGAATTACGAGTTGATGTTCCTTTCTAGCTTTTGAAGTTCCTTTCAGCTATTTTCACCAGCAAGTAGTTTGAGCTTGATTTCATTTTGATTTCTTTAAGAACAAGACCACCAACTGTAGAGAACACTGGTTACTGCTTCCAAGTTCTCAAATTGGTTATCTTGCCTTAGTGTGATTTCAGATGCATCGATTTCTACGGGAAGGAGTTACTGCTACTGTATCTCTGATCGATGGTTTACAGATTGATTTTAGAGCATTTCCATTTATGTTACTATAATTATATTTCTTTACAAGCATCTGTTTACTCTTGTATTTAACATTTTTTACTACATCTTCATAGCATTACTCTTAGTTAATTGCAGCCTCAGACAGAGTACACTCTTGAAATAAAAAGTCGCTCTCGGATTGATAATTAATGTAGGCTAATTAGGTGTTCAAGAGATACCTTTTTATGACCCAACAAAAACATCTTGAGGGCAGTCACAACTCGGTGGACAGCTTGGTTTAACATCTCAAAAATCTGAAAATTGCAGTGTGGGCTGGTTAAGGTTTTAGTGGGTATACTTTAGCTCTTCTAGAAGCTCAGAAAAAGGCTACAAGATCACAGAATTTTCCTTAAACTTTATAATAGTCACCTGTGGTAAAACTATGCAGTAGACCTATGATCTTTAGAGCTCAGAAAAACCTGAAGTAACTCTATGATAGGCTCAGATTCGTTTAAAGGTTGAACCTGTGGACAGTGACACATGAACCTGTGATCAATACTTCAGACTTTCTGCCTGTGGAGGCTCAAACCTTGGGTAACTTGTAAAAACTTGAACTAGCAGTGATACCTGTGAAGAACATGGATTAGAAGCACACAGCAACATAATTAAGTGTTCAGAACTGCATTGTATATTTTAGATTGTTTACTGTGTGACCACATTTTTTGTGTCAGATTTGTGGTGTGTAGACCACTGTAAAAGCTCGGATTTGGAAGAAACTTAGACCTCACTCAGTCTTGTGGGAAGTGAGAGGAGATCTGTCTTGTGGCTTACAAGGCACTGTTGCCATTACAGTAGCCCGAATTGCTAAGGAGGCATTATAGCCTGTAGCTTGATTGATTAAAGAAGTCTTGGACCTGTTTGGAGGACAAAACTATAACAGTGGTTTTGGGTATCATTTTTGGAGCAGTGATTGAAAAGATTGTAGACCTTTTTTTGAAGGATTTGTTAAGTCTTGTTAAAGGAGCATTGATGAATTAAGAAGTTTGGAGCATCTAGCAGACTTGTTGAAGTATAGTATGCATAAATTATGAAGACTTGTGAAGGCTTGTTGACTTGTGAAGTGTTCTTGAAGATTTGGAACAAACCTTGGAGAAGCCTTCATTGTCATGGAATATTCTTGAAGAATTGAAGGATTGAAGATCTTGAAGACATTGTTGAGGCAGAACTATTGAAGACATCCTTGGAGTATTGAAGACCATGATGCATCATTGACGTCATCATGAGGTAACTTGGAGAAATTGTTTGGGTAACATGAAGAGCTGTGGAGACACCTTGAGTAGATAAGGTTGTCATTGATGATGTGACGTGAAGACTAAGTGAAGGCATTGCTGAAGATTGTGAGGGCTCTTTAAAGAAGACATTGGGAGCCGTGAAGAATAACCAAACATATTTTGATGAAGTGAAGCTAAGGGTTGGAGCCCAAGAGATTGGAGCCTCATAGAGACAAGGTTGGTGCCTTGGAAGATAGGGTTGGAGCCCTAGAGGATAGGAGTCCTCAAGAAACCAGGTTGGAACCTGTACTAGAGATAGGGTTAGAGCCCTAGAGGTTGGTGCCTCAAAATTGACGAGGTTGGTGCCTCAAATTGACAAGGTTGGAGCCTTGGAAAGACCAAGTCGGTGCTTGGCACAATACAGGTTGGAGCCTGGAAGATTGGAGTCTTCATCTAGGGTTGGAGCCATATATCATTATTATACTTTACTTATTGTAAATAAGAAACTAATAAAAGTATATATTCCATGAATTTCCATTTTTTGTTCTAAATATAAGTGATCTAACCAGTAAAATTAACAATTGAAAAGAAATATTGATTCACCCCCCTCTCAGTATTTCCAACAATTGGTATCAGAGCCAGTACCTTCACTCAAAGCCTAACAGCTTGAAGGTTTATCATTAGAACACAAATGGAAAAGCCAAGGAAGAAAGTCTCCAATCCTCCTAAATATGTGTCCTCCTCAACCATCGAAATTGAAGTCAATCAATTTGCAAAGGCTCCATTGTTCAATGGAAATTTTGATATATGGGAGGAAAGAATGAGAAATTTCTTGAAGACTCGAGGAATTGAAGTTTGGAAATCAGTGATTACTAATGATATGATGGACGAAGAATCCAAAGTGTGCAATACAAAAGCAATGAGGACAATTTTGAATGGGTTACCAAATTCTGTGAAGGCCAATTTTGAAAAATGTTCGTCAGCAAAAGTCACATGGGACAAACTTCATGATCTCCACTCAAAAGGAATGTTGACAATGATCTCTAGTCAAGAAGATGATGGAAAACAAGAAATAAGCCCAGAATCCATCAAGGAAGTTGAAGATAAGAGAGATGACAACAAGACTAAAGAAGACCTAGAAGATGAAGAGAACAAAGAAGACTTTGAAGAAGATCTCCTAAATAAACTAATGGCTTCCATGGAAGAGATTAACAGTTTGAAAAAGGAAAATGAGGAACTTAAGAAGAAAGCACAAGATGTTAACCAAGACAAGACAAGGAAGGAAGTTGACTTTGTCAAGCTTCAAGTACAAGAAAGAGTTGAGGAGCTCGCCAAACTTAAGGAGGAATTTCATCAAAACAAAAGAAAGCATCATGAAGAATTCATATCTATGACAAATCAATTGGATAAGGCAAAGAAAAGGGAAGAAACTTTGTCAATCCACCTTGAACAAAGACTTAAGAGCTTGAACAATCTTGAAGCAGAGATTGGTCAATACAAGGAAGAAGTCTCTTCTCTTAGATCTCAACTAGAAGAAGCAAGGAAACAAGCACAAGGAGCCTAGAAGGTGATGGAAACTTTGGCATTCATAAAAGGACAAGTTGATGAAGCAGAAAAGAAGAGAAACACCATGATATGTCAACTAGAAGAAAAGGATGAAGAAATCTTCAAACTAAAATTGGACATCAATATTCTCAAGGCCCAATCATGTGAAGAAACCAAGATGAAGGAAGAAATGGAAATAGAACTGTCAAAGAAGGATGAAGAATCCAAGAAAATGAAAGAAGAAATTGATATCCTTAAAAAGGAAGTTGGTCATTTGAACAAGAGCCTAAAGAGCTCCCAAACCCTGGATGACATCTTGAGTCATCAAAGATCTCCTCTTGATAAATCGGGTCTTGGTTATGCAGGTGAATCTTCAAACAAGAATGATGCAATCCCTAATGCTTCAAACAACAAGGATGTGGAAAAGATTGGAAGAAATATTAATGCCCCCAGTTTCAGCAAAGGCAAGAAGAAGAGTCAAGATGATATTGTAAGAAACCCTACTCCAAGAAGAAATGTTGATGGTGTCAAGAATGCTACAGGCAATAAATTTGAACAAAGGATCCCAAGACAAAATTATTTTAGTAGTACATCAAGGAAATCCCCATCCTCCAGGTACAAAAGTATATTTTTTCTTTATTGTTATTCTTGTACAAATTTGGGCACATGGCAAAGGATTGTAGGGCATACCACAAGGACAAATATAATGGTCCCTAACAATTTCCTAGAAGAAGTCATGATATTTCATTCATGAATAAGATAGAGTGCTTCAATTGCCATAAAATTGGACATATGGCACATGATTATAACTTGAATTGGGTTCCTAAACAAGCTAAAACCATGACAACCAACCCAGAGAAGAAAGTTACACAAGTATGGAGAAGGAAGCAAGTTGAATCCGGAAGTCTCTTGAACACTCCAGCCAACAACACATGTTGTTGACTTGATAAAGTCATCATTGATATTCTAGAAGTTATCCATGAATGGGCCCTATGAAATCTTTGATGAGTCACCCATGGACATTCATCCTTTGATAGATCATCTCTTAGGAGCAGCTCCATTGAAGAACATGATTTCAATATTGACTTCTTCCACCCGATCACAGGGCAGAAATCTTTCTTGAAGTTGGAGAAGGTTATGCAGGTAGGGGGAGTTGGTTCATCACATGAAGAAAGACACATCTATCATGGACCAGATTTCCAGAAGGAAGAGCACCATGACAAGGGGAGTAATATAGTTATGAATAATTACTATTGATGAAGAAAAGAAGCAACTTGACAGAGGGAGTACTTGAGCACCCCATTTGCCATTGATGTCAAAGGGCGAGAGAATATTGGAAGGGCAAGAATATTGCCATCAATGACAAAGGGGGGGATTGTTAATCAAGGTTGTCATTGATGTCAATATGGCATTGACCGAGATGTAAATATTCTTGAGATGCTTGGTTCCAGATGATGATGTCATGACTCTTGGTTGACTAGGATACCATCAATGAAGAAGTCAAACCACTAATGAAGGAAGCCCTAAGAAGTACTTGATCTAATGTTGCATGCACTTGATGATCTAGGCCTTAATCTTTGATGATATATGGAGAACTACATGTGATGATGACACAGAATATCTCATTTGATAGTTGGAAGACTATCTTACTATCTTGGAACTTTCCTAATGATGAAGTTGCCTATGTCATATCACTGCACTATGACATGAATACATGATGAGACTATGATGAATCACTCGATGACATAAGAAGACATGGAATACCTCATGATGACGTGGAAATAATATAAAGGCATTGTTGGAGCCATAACAATGAAGAAGACCTAATGACTTCTTGCTGTCCCAATCTCTTTCTGCACATAAAAATTTAAGGACAATTATAAAGAAAAATAAATTTTGCTACCTTAGAGGCAGAATTTCACTATGACACCTACACTACCTTTTAGAGCATAATTTTAGCTTTCTAACGAGCTCTTACTTGGCCGGAAACTCCAAGTGGTTTGGGAGATATGAATTTTTCAAGTTAAAGAAATAATTATGTCCTTGAGCCGACCTATGCTAGCCTACACATGTCGGCCTACCTCCAGAAAGACGCATCCTTTCATCTTGACGTCAAACTCATATAAAAATGAGGCTCGGACTGTTCATTTGACCAAGGAATTTCGGTGAAAAACATTTTAGAAGACAAGGAACAGCAACCAAGGTTGAGGAGGATTTTTAAATCACTGTTTTGGGTCAAAATTGTTTTTGTTTAGGGTTAAAATATCTTGAGGACAGTCATAGCTCGATGGACAGCTTGTTTTAACATCTCAGAAATCTGAAAATTGCAGTGTGGATTGGTTAAGGTTTTAGTGGGTATACTTTAGCTCTTCTAGAAGCTTGAAAAAAGGATACAAGATCACAGAAATTTCGTTAAACTTTATAATAGTCACCTGTGGTAAAACTATGCAGCAGACCTGTGATCTTTAGAGCTCAGACAAACCTTAAGTGACTCTATGGGAGGCTCGGATTCGTTTAAAGGTTGCACCTGTGGACAGTGACACATGAACCTGTGATCAATACTTCAGACTTGCTGCCTGTGGAGGCTCAAACCTTGGGTAACTTGTAAAAACTCGAACTGGCAGTGATACTTGTGAAGAACACAGATTAGAAGCACACAACAAGATAATTAAGTGTTCAAAACTGTGTTGTATATTTCAGATTGTTTACTGTGTGACCAAATTTTTTTGTGTCAGATCTATGGTGTGTAGACCATTGTAAAAGCTCGGATTTGGAAGAAACTTCACTCAGTCTTGTGGGAAGTGAGAGGAGATCTGTCTTGTAGCTTTCATGGGACTGTTGCCATTACAGTAGCCCGGATTGTTAAGGAGACATTATAGCCTGTAGCTTGATTGATTAAAGAATTCCTCGGCCTATTTGGAGGACAAAACTATAACAGTGGTTTTGGGCATCATTTTTGGAGCAATGATTGAAAAGATTGTAGACCTTTTTTTTAAGGCTTTGTTAAGTATTTTTAAAGGAGCATTGATGAATTAAGAAGTTTGGAGCATCTAGCAAACTTGTTGAAGTCTAGTATGCAGAACTTGTGAAGACTTGTGAAGGCTTGTTGACTTGTGAAGTGTTCTTGAAGATTTGGAACAAACCTTGGAGAAGTCTTCATTGTCATGGAATATTCTTGAAGAATTGAAGGATTGAAAATCTTGAAGACATTGTTGAGGCAGAACTATTGAAGACATCCTTGGAGTATTGAAGACCATGATGCATCATTGACGTCATCGTGAGGTAACTTGGAGAAATTGTTTGGGTAACATGAAGAGTTGTGGAGACACCTTCGTGAGTAGATAAGGTTGTCATTGATCATGTGACGTGGAGGCTAAGTGAAGGCATTGCTGAAGATTGTGAGGGATCTTTAAATAAGACATTGGGAGCCGTGAAGAATAACCAAACATATTTTGACAAAGTGAAGCTGAGGGTTGGAGCCCAAGAGGTTGGAGCCTCATAGAGACAAGGTTGGTGCCTTGGCAGATAGGGTTGGAGCCCTAGAGGATAGGAGTCCTCAAGAAACTAGGTTGGAGCCCGTACTAGAGATAAGGTTGGAGCCCTAGAGGTTGGTGCCTCAAAATTGACGAGGTTGATGCCTCAAATTGACAAGGTTGGAGCCTTGGAAAGACCAAGTCGGTGCTTGGCACAATACAGGTTGGAGCCCTATATAATTATTGTACTTTACTTATTGTAAAGAATAAATTAATAAAAGTATCTATTCCATCATTGTCCATTTTGTGTTCTAAATATAAGTGATCTAACTGGTAAAATTAACAATTGAAAAGAAATACTGATTCACCCCCCTCTTAGTATTTCTAACAACATCAGCACCACCCAGTAGGATGAAGAGCATTGGACTATTCAATACATATTCCCCCATGGTTAGTTTGATATTATGGCACTTTCCAGAGAAATTTATAGTTCCTCCATTTGCAACCGTCACTTGACACTCTGGTGCTGGGTATAGGAATCAATTCAATTCCTTGGCTACCTTACAATGAATAAAATTATGGGTACTACCCAAATCAATCAACACTATTACATTTTTCTTCTTGATATGTCCTTCTATATTGAGAGTTTGAGGAGCAGTAATTCCTTCCAATGCATTACAGGATATGGTCGGATTCATTTCTTCTTCCTCTAGGGTTGGTTCCTAGTGTATATCCTCCTCTTTTGAAGTTTCTTGTTCCTTTTCTTCCTCCTCTTCACAATCTATGTAAAATAATTTCTTCTCGGCACACTTATGACCTTTAGTGTATTTGCTATCACAACTGTAGCAAAGCCCTTTTTCTCTTTTTTCTTCCAATTTTTGTGTCAACCTTGTAGTTTGTGGAAGTCTAGGAGTAGCAACACTTCCATCTTTATAGTTGTGAGTGGTAGGCTTCCCTGTCGCCATAATTTTGCTTTCAATTTTTCTTGCCAACTTGAATGCCTTCTCCAATGAATTAGGTTCCCAAAGGCGAACCTCATGTTGGATGCTATCCTTTAAACTCCCTATGAAGACATCAATCATGTGTTCCTCTGGAATACCAGTTACCGTTATATTCAATTTTTGGAAGTCCTCAATGTGCTCCACCATTGAACCCTTTTGTTTGAGATTTATCAATTGGCTAAAGAAGGTGTTGTTCTTTGTATCCTCATAATGTGATATCATTTCCTCCGTAAAAATTGACCAAGTGACAATTTTTTTACGAGAGAAAAGCCATCGATACCATACAAATGTGTTTTGTTCTAAATATAAAGTTTCAATGCGTACATTTTGTATGTTTTGCACATTATGGAGATAAAAATATTGCTCCATCTATAGTATCCATGTTATCAGATCCTTGCCATCAAACGTCCTCATATCGATCTTTGGAATATGGTGGGTCTTAAATCCAACATTAGAGTCTATAAAATCATGATTAACATTTCTTTTGTTCTCATCATAAGTTTCATCTACTATCGTTTCTCCATTAGGAATCATTTCTTCTAGCAGCTTTGTCAAACCTTCTTTCAAACTTTCCATGTATGTTTTTAGACCATCGATCTTAGCTTCCACGCCATTCTACAAACCATCCATCTTAGCTTCCACGTATTTCTTCAATCCATCCATGTCTTTCTTCAAACCATCCATCTTAGCTTCCATTTCATTTTTTGTTACTCTTTGCGAGAGAGAAATTTGTTGCACTTGGTCTCATAATTTTGATATATCATGTTGCATTTCTTCCTCTTCATGAGTCATAGTAGAACCTCTTGAGGACTTAATGGGTGTGGAATTATTTTTTGGGGGCATTTTTTGTTGAGAAACCAGCTCCAAAAATAGAAGAAAAGAGATATCAATGCCTTAAAAATAAGCCACTTCGAAGGGGCAACCTCCAATACATTACATGAATGAACAATTCTTGGATGATACAAATGACAAAACCTCCTTTCTATATATCGGAGTCCATGGGGCCACAATGTAATCCTAGCCGACCTAACAATAATAATTGAAGGGCACAATAATAACAATATGGGGGTTACAGGGGTACAACAATAACAATAAGGGGGTTAAACTAACAACAATAAGGGACTATACTAGTAATATAGGGACCTAACATGCTCCTCTCCTTCAAAAAAGTGTTGTCCTCAACGCTTGAGTAGCTCCGGGTGCTTTTGTATGAAATTCTCCTCCTCCCATATAGAATCTTCAGTGGGTAAGTTCTTCTATTTAATGAGATCCTCTGAAATTGATCGATTTCGTAGTTGTCGAGTTCTTGTTTCCGTGACTGCTTTAGGTTCCAATATGATTTTTCCTTCCTCATCAAGTTATGGAAATATTGTTTGAACTGGAAGTTTGTCCCCTATAACCTTTTTTAAGCATAAAACATGGAAAACTGGATGCACTCGCGAAGAAGTAGGAAGCTCCAATTTGTATGCCATAGTACCAATCTTTTACAAAACCTTGTAAGGACCATAATACTTTGGCGATAATTTATTATCCTTCTTAGCTTGCTTGAGGGACATTTGTTTGTATGGTTGTAGCCGTAAAAAAACCCAATCTCCCACATCAAAAATTATTTCACTGCGATGTTGATTTGCTTGTTGTTTCATTCGATTTTCTGCCAAATTTAGGTTATCCTTTAAGAGTTTGAGAACTTCTTGTTGATGCTCGATGTGATCTTCCACTGCTTGAACCTTCGAATTTTCCCTTAAAGATGATGTGATCGATGGTGGATGATATCCATAAAGTGCCATAAATGGGGTCATTTTTGCTGCAGTATGGAGGGAAGTGTTATACCACCATTCAGCGAGAGGTAACCACTTGACCCATTGTGTTTGTTTATCAGATACAAAACAACGAAGATATCCTTCCAAACATTTATTTACTATCTCAGTTTGACCATCAGATTGGGGATGATAAGATGAGCTATGAGCTAATTGAGTACCCAAACAAGAAAATAACTCCGTCCAAAAATTTCCAGTAAAAATGGGATCTCTGTCGCTCACAATAACCCTTGGGCTTCCATGTAGCCTTTGAATTGTGTCCATAAATGTAGTAGCAACTGTACTTGCTTTAAATGGATGAGATAATGCACAAAAGTGTGCATACTTGGTAAGTCTATCAACTACCACCATGATGACACTCTTTCCTTCGGACTTAGGTAAACCTGTGATAAAATCCATTGAAATCTCCTCCTAACGTTGACTTGGAATGGATAAAGGTTGTAGAAGTCCTGGGGTCTTAATTGTTTCCACTTTATTCTGCTGGCAAACCAAACATTCCGCCACAAACTTTTGAATATCAGATTTAAGGCCATCCCAAAAAAATTCTTTCTTCACCCCGTGGTAAGTTTTTAAAAATCCTGAGTGTCCTCCTAAAGGAGAAGTGTGCAATTCCAAAAGAATATTTTGTTTTAGTTGGGAATTCTTGCAAATATATAAGGGATCTTTGTACCATAAGGAATCATTTTTCCAACTAAATGTATCAGATGTACTAGGATCTTGCTGTAACTTTTGAATGAGTGTCCACACTTCTTCGTCCTTCTTCCATTCATCCCTTGCTTCGGTTATCCAATCTGGTTGGATAATAGAAATGGCACAAAGCAATGCTTCCACCTCTTTATTATTTCTTGAGAGTGCATCTGCAACAACATTTAGCTTCCCTTTTTTGTAGATTATTTCAAAGTCATAACCCAACATCTTTGTGACCCATTTTTGCTGCTCTTCTGAAGATAGTCTTTGTTCCAAAAAAGTGTTTAAGACTATCATGATCAGTTTTTACCTTGAAGTGTCTTCCCATTAGGTAAGTTCGCCATTTCTTTAGTGCATGTAGTATTGCTAACATTTCCTTCTCATAAATAGGTTTCTGTAAATACTTTCCTTTGATCGGACGACTTTCAAAAGCAATGGGTCTTCCTTCCTGCATTAAAACTGCACCAATTCCATTTCCTGAGGCATCACATTCCACAATAAAGGTTTTTGTGAAGTCTCGCGTAGCTAAGACCGGTGCTAGGCACATTGCCTCTTTAAGATGTTCAAAGGCCTTAGTTGCTTCAGGAGTCCATGAAAATGCATCTTTCTTCAATAATGTTGTTAGAGGTGCTGCTATTCTCCCATAATTCTTAAAAAAATTGCGATAATACCTTGTTAACCCAAGAAATCCGCACAACTGCTTTAT
This sequence comes from Pinus albicaulis, assembly GCA_034641835.2. NCBI lineage: Eukaryota > Viridiplantae > Streptophyta > Pinopsida > Pinales > Pinaceae > Pinus > Pinus albicaulis. Next base: position 1,175,364,943 of record CM076583.1, read on the forward strand.
GGTTGTGGGGAATTTCCATTCCTTAATGGCTTTAATTTTGTTAGGGTCTACCTTAACACCCTCATGAAATACAATATGACCCAGATATTCCACCTCTTGTACTCCAACGAAACATTTGGATATTTTTGCATATAATTGTTTCCCCTGCAATAGTTTGAGCACCCTGTCAACATGTTGAACATGAGCCTTCCAATACCTGCTGTAGATTAGTATATCATCAAAAAATACTAGCACAAATTTTCTAAGGAAGGGTTTGAAAATGGAATTCATCAACCCTTGAAATGTAGAAAGTGCATTGGTAAGGCCAAAAGGCATGACCAAAAATTCATAATGACCCTCATGAGTTCGAAATGTTGTTTTCAGAATATCTTTAGTCTTCATTCTAATTTGATGATATCCTGAACGAAGATCCAACTTGGTCAGATAAATTTCTCCATGTAATTCATCCAATAATTCATCAATCACAGGAATGGGAAATTTATCTTTAATAATGAGCTTATTGAGCTCCCTATAATCCAGACACATGCGCCATGATCCATCTTTCTTGTGCACCAATACTACTGGAGCAGAGAAAGAACTTTGACTAGGTTGAATTATACCAACCTCTAACATTTCTGCAATCATACGTTCAAACTCGCTCTTTTGGACATAAGGATATCTGGAAGGCCTGCTGTTTGGAGGAACACTTCTTGGAATCAAATGAATAGCATGATCATGATCACGAATAGGTGGGAGTCCTTTGGGAGTATCAAACACCTTGGAATGATTATCCAAGCCTTTTTGGAGATCTGGAGAAATAGATGATTCTGATGTTGGAACTTCCAGTGAGCATAATTGTGCAATTACGCACCGTTGTTCTTTATTCAGAAGCGTTGTCATGACATTAGAGCTTATTATCTTTCCTGGCTTTCCTGCGATACCCCTTAATTTGATTTTCTTTCCTTCCGAAAAAAATTTCAAGAAAAGTTCTTGAAAATTAAAAGCTACCGTCCCCAAAGATTGTAACCATTGTACTCCTAGTACAACATTAGCACCTCCCATTGGGATGGAAAGCATTGGACTATTCAATACATATTCCCCCATGGTTAGCTTGATATTATGGCATTTTCTAGAGCAATTTATAGTTCCTCCATTCGCAACCATCACTTGACATTCTAGTGTTGGATATAGGAAACAATTCAATTCCTTGGCTACCTTACAATCAATAAAATTATGGGTACTACTTGAATCAATCAACATTATTACCTTTTTCTTCTTGATATGTCCTTCTATCTTGAGAGTTTGAGGAGTGGTAATTCCTGCCAATGCATTACATGATATGGTTGGACTCATTTCTTCTTCTTCTAGGTTTCTTCCCGGTTTATATCCTACTTTTTGAAGTTTCTTCTTCATTTTCTTCCTCCTCTTCACAATCTATGTAAAATAATTTTCCTCAACACACTTATGACCTTTAGTGTATTTTCTATCACAACTGTAGCAAAGCCCTTTTGCTCTTTTTTCTTTCAATTGTTGTGGTGTCAACCTTGTAGGTTGTGGAAGTCTAGGAGTAGCAACACTTCCATCTTTATAGATCTGAGTGGTAGGCTTCCTTGTCGCCATAATTTTACATTCAAATTTTCTTGCCAACTTGAATGCCTTCTCCAATGAATCAAGTTCCCAAACGCGAACTTCATGTTGGATGTTATCCTTTAAAGTCCTTATGAAGACACCAATCCTATGTTCCTCTGGAATATCAATTACCCTTATATTCAATTTTTGAAAGTCCTCAATGTGCTCCGGCACTGAACCCTTTTGTTTGAGATTTATCAATTGGCTAAAGAAGGTGTTGCTCTTTGTATCCTCATAATGTGCTATCATTTCCTCTATAAAAATTAACCAAGTAACAATTTTTTTACGAGAGAAAAGGCATCGATACCATACAAATGTATTTTGTTCTAAATTTAAATTTGCAATGCATACCTTTTGTGTGTTTTCCACATTATTGAGATCAAAATATTGCTCCATCTGTAGAATCCATGTTACGGGATCCTTGCCATCAAACTTTCTCATATCCATCTTTGGAATATGGTGGTTCTTCCATCCAACATTAGAGTTTATGAAATCATGATTAACATTTATTTTGTTCTCATCATGAGTTTCCTCTACTACATTTTCGCCATTAGGAAACATTTCTTGTATCAACTTTGTCAAACCTTCCATGTCTGCTTTTAGATCATTCTTCATGTTTTCCATGTTGTCTTTCATTTTTTCTTCCATGTCATCCATCTTAGCTTCCATGCCATCTTCCATGACATCCATCTTAGCTTCCACACCTTTCTTAAAACCATCCATATTATTCTTAAAACCATCCATCTTCGCTTCCACGCCTTTCTTCAAAACTTCCATTTCATTTTTTGTTGCTCTTTGCGAGAGCGAAATTTGGTGCACTTGCTCTTGTAATTTTGATAGATCATGTTGCAATTCTTCATCTTCATGAGTCATAGTAGAGTACTCTGAGGGCTTAAGGGGTGTTGAATTCTTTTTAGGAGGGATTTCAGAAACCAATACTGAAATATATGCTCAATAAGCCCTTGGAATCACTTCAAACTGATTTTTTTTCTAACACAAGACTTATGCAATTCGGAAAAAAAATACACACCTTTTTCCTGCTTTTGAGGAGCTCTATATTGAAACTAAATTATCTCTGTGATTTCGGATCTTCAAAATCTGAAATTTGGCACTGAAGTAGCCCTCTGAATTCTCTTTCGAATGCCACAGGTCTAACCTGATTTGGATTCTTGAAGACAAGGTTGTGCCCAATCTCCTACGATGACCTAATTATGGACTGGTTCAGTAGAGCGAACTTGTACGACTTGCCATGTGTCACTTTTTCCTCCTTCGGCTCTGAAATTGATAGACAGGAAACTACAGTCCATGTACTTGCGGCCACTTTTTACAGAATTCCAATCTGATGCTCAGAGAGAGAGTTATGAAGATTTTCCCACGATCACCTCTTTGAGATGAAATTCGGGAGCCTGCAAAAGACCTAACTTCCACAGACCATATCTCCGAAAATATTGTGAACCAAGATCTGAAATTTTGCGAAGATGGTCCTCGGGATTTCAACTTCGCACTCTAAAAATTTCAGCTTCTAAAACTTCGTAGAAAAAAAGTTATAGCGAAAATTCCACGATGACCTATTTGGAGCAGCGAAACCCTAGAATCCAAAGCTCTGATACCAAATTTTGAGAAACCAGCTCCAAAAATAGAAGAAAAGAGATTTCAACACCTTAGAAATAAGCCACTTCGAGGGGGAAACCTCCAATACATTACATGAATGAACAATTCTTGGATGTTACAAATGACAAAACCTCCTTTCTATATATAGGAGTCCATGGGGCCACAATGTAATCCTAGTGGGGCCACAATGTAATCCTAACCAACCTAACAATAATAATTGAAGGGCACAATAATAACAATATGGGATTACAGGGGTACAACAATAACAATAAGGGGGTTACACTAACAACAATAAGGGACTATACTAGCAATATAGGGACCTAACATTTTGGAACCCAATACTGATATCTCTGCTTCAATACGCCCTTGGAATGACTTCAAACTGATTTTGCAAACAAGACTTCAGAAATTTTTGAAAAATTTAAAACAAAATACACACGGTTTCCCAGCTTTTGAGAAGCTCGATATTGAAACTGATGTATTTCTATAATTTTGGATCCCCGAGATTTGATCTTCGGTATTGTAGTATCCCTCTTATTCTGCTTTCCAATGCCACAGTTCAAACCTAATTTGGATTCTTCAAGGTAAAGTTATGTATGATCTCCCACAATGACCTAATTATGGACTAGTTTTGTAGAGCAAACTTGTACGGCGTGTCGTGTGTCATTGTTTCGTCCTTCAGCTCTAAAATCAATACACAATAAACTGCAGTCCATGCACTTTCGGTCACTTTTTACATAATTCTAATCTGATGTCTGAAACGAAAGTTATGATGATTTTCCCTCGGCCACTTGTTTGAGATGAAATTATGAAGCCTGCAAAAACCCTAACTTCCTCATATCATATCTATGAAAATATAGCAAACCAAAATCTGAAATTTTTACAAGAAACTCCTCTGAATTTCGGCTCAAATTGGGTTTTTTCCAGTGTCTGAACCTTCGTAGAAACAATGTTATAGCGAAAATTCCATGATGGCTTGTTTACAGCGGCAAAACCCTAGAATCCAAAGCGTTGATACCAAATTTTATGAAACCAGCTCACAAAATAGAAGAAAAAATAGATTGACGACTTAGAAATCAGCCTCTTCGAGGGGGAAACCTTCTTTACGTTATATAAATGAACAATTCTTAGATGATACAAATGACAAAACCTCCTTTCTATATATAGGAGTCCAAGGGGTCACAATATATAATCCTAGCCGACATAACAATAACAATGTAAGGGCACAACAATAACAATAGTGGGTTTCTATGGGGCACAATAATAACAATATGGGGACTACATGAGCACAACAATAACAATAAGGGGGCTACAATTAAAATAACACTAGTATACACTAGTATTATAGGGACCTAACACAGATGGGCCTATTCCATAATTATGGAAAAATTACATTCATTATCCTCAATGTATGCCTCCCTAGGTACATTGAAAATGCTTCAACATTTGGACAATATCATGAAGTTCCAAATCATATGTATAGTATTTAGATTTCACATCAACTTCTCAATGAAGTGTGTTTTCAATGTCCCTCCTAACACAAAGTTACACAATAATTAACACGCTTACAACAAAATCTATTTGGAGTACCTTATTGAAAACCAATAATGCCAACACATGTGTTTTTGTTATATTCCTCTTCAACATATCAAAGTGTAATTTTATCATTGTGCTCCATGAGAATATGCATGCTTTCATATACTAGATCATCAACACATATCTTGCAAAATCTTCTCATGAGCTTCCTAAAAATAATAGCAACACCATGGAAACTTATCACCTTTGTGAAATTGCACAATGTGGACCATCCATATTTTTAAACAACAAACCCAAGGTAAACCAACTGCTTGGAAAATTCACATTGCTTCAAGTTAATGTGCAATTATTCATTTCTAAATTCTTCAAACACCTTATTCAAATGTTGTAGATGCTTATCTCATGTCCTACTAAGAATTAGTGTCACCCAAGCAAAAAACCATAGAATTACCAATATATAGTAATAAAAATATTTCATTAATTACATAAAAGTGCTTAGCATGTTGGTCAATCCAAACAAAATAACCAACTACTCACAAAAACCATCATTGTTCTTGAATGCACTCTTCCACTCTTCAAATCAATTTCATGAAATATTTAGCACCACTCAAACAATCTAGTAGATCATCCATCATCAACAATGGGAATATGTACATGATAGTGATCTTATTCAACAATCTAGAGTCTATACATATCTACTACAATCCACTATTTTCAATGTGATCAATGCTAGAATCATACATGGGCTCATACTCTCCCTGATTCATCCCTTCAACAACAAGTCACCTACTTGTTAGTCAACTCAACATTTTCCATCAAACTCATTCTATGCACTACGTAACAATATTGCACTTCAAATGTTATCTTCCTTTCTAGTGGAAATCCTTTTGGAAACTATATGTGTGCTATGTTGTACTCCAATTACTTCTTCACTTCATCGAGAATATTTTTGTCATCATGCTAATCCACTTCCCTTGGAACCATAGCATTACAATGTTTTGTCTCTAATATTGTGCTTAAGAATTCCTTTGCTAAAAACAACACTCTTCTTGACTCCTCATATTTCATATCTAGTGACTATAATTTTTAACCATCTTTGGTGATGGTGTAGGCATTCTTCCTCTTGTCATGCATTGCACTCCTATCACGTGTCATGTCCTTCCTAACAATAAGTGATGTAAGAATCCATGGGTATGGCATCATACAAGAATTCATGATGACATTATTATATGTGAAACACCATTGTGCATTTATTTGTCATAAAAAATCCATCTTTGCATTAAAACCAAAACCAATATGATTGTGTTCGTTTTGTAATGTGCTAAACTCAAATTCTTTACCATCTAGTCTACGACCATATTTTATGTACTCCTAGTGTCAATGATAACCTTGTAACACTTACCTCCAACCCTACACTTGGTTCTAAAGATATTCTTCCTCGGTTATCGACTTTTCTTTGGTGTTTGTTGTTGTTATGTGATCATTCATTTATGGATCGTCAAACCCACTCTATGTTTTGTTATTGTCATTGTTACAACAAAATCTAGCACACTATATGATGTAAAGTCCCAACCATCAAGGAGTTAATCTTGTGCAACTTAGGAAGGCTCGCACTATGACCTCAATACATCTTCCTCTTTTGGTTGGCTTTTCTGCCACTCAAGGGGGCTTTCCTAAGGATAAGATTGCCATGGCTATGTAGTGGAGGCACTAGGTCATGATTGAAGAGTAACCCTTAGTAAACCAAGTGGTTTTAGTATAGGTGGATAAATGAATGTTTTGAGAAAAAAATGATAGTGGAAAACCCCAAGACCAATGCATAGCAAATCTTGGGTAAAATGGATTCAAAGAAGATCATTCTAAATATGGTTGTTGGTGAATAGTAAAGGAAAGAGACATAAATAGCATGCCACAATCATCCTTTATAGTGTTGGAAATAGCTATAGAAATGAATTTTAGAGAGGCCTATCAATGCCACTCTTGAACAAGTTTACGAAGTTGTTTCCCTAGAATGATAGGTGAAGATTAATATATGCAGAAATATAACAAAAGGAAATCAAAGGGAGAACTTCCTCACATTACACCCATCCAAATGATAGATGCTCCATTACAAGGTCTACATAACACATTCTTTACAAGATATTCTTATGATTATCCAAAAGCATGCAAAAGTATAAGCCTTACATATGATAGAATGATACCTTTGATCTTCCCTTAAGCTTCAAGAGTATGAAGTACATATGCAGCCCAAAGGGAGAGCTCCTCAATCCCCAAATTCCCCCCAACCATTAAATGAAGAGAAATCTTATCTTTATAGAGTGTGTTAAGTTTCTCTTATCAGAAAAGTGTATTACTCTCCAACTCCATCACAAATCAAATAAATAATATAAAAAATGGAATAGTTAGATCCTTCTCAACCAATGGTTGACCATGTCAAGGTATGTGGACACTACTCTCCACAAAATATCTCACCCTCATCCAAAAATAGGAATAGAGATACAATACATATCTCCAAGAGAGAGCATACCACAAAAAATAGGCATAATAACCAAGTCAAAATGTTATATGTCCATAAAGATAGACCCATCCATGATGCATGTATGCAAAATATAATCAAATATTTTTATGGGAGGATGTGCTCCAAGGTCCACTTATAACAGCTCACAAAGTGCACCCTAGAAGATGTGTGAGTGAGAAAACAACACAATAATCCTCCTAAGAGGATGCTCCATAACAATCAAACCAAAATAGCAAGTGGTCCACGAGATGCATGCAATCAATCCACACATATTAATCCCAATGCAACCAACTCCATGGATGAATGTGTAAAGTGCCATCCAGATGAAGTGCTCCACAAGGAAAATGAATGGTCCACTCCTAAATAGCAAGTGGAATGTCTCCACATGTGCACCCTCCAAGATGATGCTCCATAAATCGAAAGAAGACCTGTGTAAATGCATGCAATGTACCATGTATGGCCCTTCTCAAGATCTAAGTCCATGCAAGATGCATGTGAGACACTATTCCTCCTAATATGCCACATGCTCCTCAATAAAACTCCTACATAACAACCTCCAATAAAATAATATATGTTCCAAGTAAAGAGATGAGGGTGCTTTACAATAGAAGTCAAATGATGTAAAGTAAATCTAAAATATCCATGCAAGAGTGATGAGAGAGCACCTAGAGAGGTGCCACCTAAAACATTGTGCCATGTAACTACCTCAACTACCCATAATCAATTAAATAATTTCCATATGAAGTGTGCCCTAGGAAGAAGAACCAAAATGGTTAGTCTCCATCAAGACATGTGCCAAAGCCCTATGTTGTTTTCCAATACCATTAAATAATTTCCCCAAACCATGCACATAAGAGGAAGTGACCTAGAGAAGTGTGCCAAGATGGTTATGTTCCTCATTAAAAGAATACCAAAATAGTCCTCCATATGCCATGTCATAGAGATGTGTTAAAGTTGGAAACTAGGGCCAAAATCCACTTTGGACAACTCATTTGATGAAAAAAATGACTGCATTGAATTCCTATTTTTGAGAGGACAAAAATTGACCTAAGGTTCACTGAAATGAGACAAGGAGAAATGTATTTTTGAAGTGAAGCCCGCACATGTGCAAATTGTCAAGGTCGGCCACACCATCACGTAAGCTCATGAAGCCCAAGAGACATGTATTTTGACCCTCATTGACTCGTATAAATAAGAGTGACCTCCAACCTCATTTGGCACCCCATCAACTCAACATATCTTCTCTCTCCTCATATGATTGGGTCGTACAAGTTGCAAGCAATTGTTTTTCTCTCACATGTCCAAATTTCAGGAGGCTCCTTTGACTGCATTGACTTTTATGTTTCAACTGAATTTTGACAACCATTGATCGAGGTTCTTTTGACCATATTTGACTGCAATTTTTGGAAGATTATTTTAGTTTGGGCAGGCCGCATTGATTGGCACAGAAATCGAGAATTTCTAAGCACTTTAACTTGCATTGACCGTCTGTTTGACCGCAGGGTTGACTTTAGGTTTACCGAATTTGACCACAAATTTGTTGATTGTTTTAGGCTGACTTTGACCAACAAGAGAGGTTGAGTTCCTTTCACCTTTGACTGAGCTGAAGAAGGGAAGTTTGATTTGTTGATTGTTGACTAGGTAGGGCTAATTTGACTGTTGTTGACTGAGAGCAGAATTGCAAATTTGACTTGGTTGTTTTAGACGATGATTTGGCAAGTCAATTTGACTTTGACTCTGTATTATTGTACTCTCTCTCTGTTGAACATTTGATATCTATAATAAGAATAATTGATCAAGGGTTTTTCCCTAGCTTGAGCCAAATACTTGTGTTCTCTTATCTTGGCTTGTCTTCTACATTTTATTGTTTATGTTCTATCTATAGTTATTGTCAATGTGATTAATAATTTATGTGATTTTTATTGGAAAATAAGTGGAAATTGTCATTGAGCTAATAAAAGCACATTTCAGTAATTGTTGCAAGCATAGAACATAATATTGTTATCTAAAATTAACAACATGTCTAACCAACCAAATAAGGTGTGCCTTAGAGAATTGGGCCAACCTCTCCACTAATAATAAAACAACCATGCATGCCTTGAAAACTATGCCCAAGAGGGGAGCACTCCATCAAAATCATTAAATCTCCTCCAGAAGAAAATCCCTCCATGTGTGAAGGTTGCCAAGTGAAGTGGGGCACTCAAGCAGTTAACCTTAATGTAGATCAAATAGATTAAATTAATCATTGAATGGTTAAATTGACTGCAATATGTTTGCAAAAAGGATAATAATCTAAAAACCATAGTCCAACCTCCCAATAGTCACATACTAATTAAATCAACATGAACATGTGTTCCAATGGGGGAAATTGAGCTCTAACAAGTGTTATACCATGCAAATAAAATGTTTTCCCTAGCAATAACCCTATCGTGATGACAACTTAATGATAATATAGGAGCTCAACCTAGGCTTGAACCTAGAAAAACCACCAAAGGACTATTACATGATTAATACATCATCAAACCTTAGAAAAATGCTTTCTCATGAAGGAAACATGTATTACACCCCATTCTAACTCAAGTTTAGGAAAGAAGTACATCAATAAGGTTACTAACATTATAAAATGCATTTCCACCTAGGTGATACCTAACAAATGTTACAATGTTAAGTCATATCACCAAGGCAAAATCCTACCAAGGTGAAATGCACTACCACAACAAGCATCGTCTAACCACAGCAACATCATAGGAGAAGGGGACAATAGAAAATGCTATCCCATCCAATAATAAATTATGTCCCCGCAACATTAATGAGACAACGACATCACATGGTCATTGGGAAACTCCAACAAAATCATGAAAAAGATGTAACATATCCAAGATAAACAAATATACAAAACCACGCCATGGTGAGATAGCATGTTCCATAACCATAAAATATACAATCGAGGCATGATCAACAAGGAAAGCTCTTGTGAGATGACCACCAAAACAACAATCATAATAATCCAACCAAAGAGAAGCAAGACTCCCCGAGACCAAATACCTCCATCAAATATTTTAATATGAAGAAGAGGGAGGTATTAATGAAGAGATTTCTATCCAAGTTAGTCCAAGGCTCCAAGGTACCAACAAAAAATCACACCAATGTGATGAAAATCACAATATAAAACCTCATACAATATGAGGTGTAATAGTGACAAGTGTTGCTTCGTCTTCTAAAGTTTCTCCTAGGGTTGAATGTGTGTTTGCTAATTTGTGTGCACACATATTCATTATGGATACTCAAATGACTTGTGCCCTTATCCACATGTGTCGCAATATATTAATTACTTGTATTAACCATTTCCTCTTTATCATCCTCTAAAACAACCTTAACCTTTGTCTTTGCTTGCCATGCTATTTTTTCTTGTTTTTCCCTCTCATCATGCACATATTCCACCTTCTCATCCTCTAAATAACCTTTGCCTTTGATTTTTCTTACCATGCTATTTTCTTGTCTTGTTTGTCCTCTCATCATGCACATTTTCCACCTTTTGTGTAGGACTACAACCTCTCACCACAACTAAGACCTTTACCATGACCAAAAACATTTTTGTTGGTACTATATGTTAATTTTGTTGATTTTGGGTAGCATCGGATGTGCTCTAAGTCTCAAAATTTGCAAGGAGGCTTAGACACATGTATTCCAGATAACCCAAAAATCGTTTTTGAAAATTCCACTCAAAGTGTGTTTTATAAAAATAATTAATTAATTTTAATGGGACCCTAAGTCAACTTAGGAAAATAAAATAATTAAAGGGTATTAATAAAATAGAGAGTGAATCTTTTAGAGAAGACGAAGATCAATTCAAAATTTAATCTTAGTTGTTGATTAACGATTTAATCTCGGTCATTGAAGTCTCAACGAGAAGATTATAAGGACTTGATGGATCATTTGGAAAATACGTTGAGAGGATCAAGAGATCAAAATTTTGAAGTGAGTAGTGCTCAGAAGAAAAATCAATCAAGAGATCTTTGCAGAGAGGGGCAGTAATTTCGGTTGGAAGGATTCTTGATCCAGAGAGTGCATAGCAGAGGAGGCAATAGAAGCCACAAAGAGCAGCGCAGAGCCAATGACGCAGAGGCTACACAGGCACTACGTACAACGGGTGTGGGAGTACGATTTTCTATTGAGGAGACAGCATAAGGTCAATGTCAGTTCCTGGAGGGAGTTTCTGGAGGCCAAAAGATACCGGTCTCCAACCAGCAAAGAGATCCAACGCAGAGACAGAGACCAGCTTCAGTTGTGACGCAGAGACTGTGTGGGTGACGCACTCACTGCGCAGAGCAGTGCGTTTCGGGTGCAGGTCAGTGTCGAATTTCCGTGGCAGAGTGAGATTTGTCTCACGGGATTTTTCTTGTCAGAATTCTCTGTATAACTTTCCAGATTCGACATTCATAGATTTTTACTCATAATTTACTGCGTAATATATAAACTCTCAACTGCTTCACCGGTTTTCCCGCATTGGGTTTTTCCAGGGACATTGGTCCAAAAACAATTGTCATATGTGTCTATGATTTACTCTTGTTCAGATTTTGTTTCTGCAGTTAATTTGTGAAGGTTGAAGTGTACGAGATTTGGTTGTTTACAGTAGAAAATCGTAAATAATTTGTTCAAATGAATTAAAAAATAGAAGATTTCTCATCAGTTGCTACAGTAGGATTCTGGGTAATACGAATTTTCACAAATTTCTCCTCAACATTCACCACCAACCTATGAGCTTCCTCTACTAATATTTCTTATGCAAGCTGACACCATTTTGAATTGCAAATTTCAAGTGATTCACACACCTTGACAACAATTGTGTTGATATTCATCCTCTTCAGTCTTCATGTCCAACTCGAATTGATATTTAGTTAAGTCCAACTCGAATCGATATTTTGTTAAATTATCGTGTATTTTTGTACACTCTAATCTCACTATAAATTTTAGACTTGTATAGGCGATGTCCATTGTTATTCAATATGCAAGGCTCTCTCATGCAAATTTGACATTGCCTTGCTCCAACTTATCCCCCTTGTATCCTTTTTAAATTCACTCAACCTACACAAAGCCCCCTCACCATGGTGTAGTGTGTCCCTTCAACTTAGTACTCATTAATTTTGTTCTCCATGTGTATTCCTATCTTTTAGAACTCAAAGCAGCTTTTCATTCAAAAAAAAAATTAAGTATATAATTACCTACCATGATTGGTAAGGTCACTATATTTAGGGTAAGTTTATGTCTAGATTTCTGGTAGAGGTTAAAATTACTTCATTTTAGTAAATTTAGAAGTCATTCATGCATTATATGTACAGGGTCTAGAGCCTTCGCATAGAGATTAGAAAACTATTTTGTTATCTTGTATTGGACCCATTTTGGTTTTGTTGTGTTCTTTGGAGAAGGCTCTCTCAGATTGTGGGAGTCATTGGGAAAGGCCTCTATGGGAACAAGGTAAGCTTTCTTAGCTATTATCTCCTTTACTAATATGGTACGTGTATCATCTATAAGTGTATGGTGAAAAAAAATTGCAAATGCCATCATCGTGCCATGATTAATGTTTGTGGATAATTAGAGTATTTCAATAAATTGTGTAGTTTTGTACTAGTTTGGGTAACATTGAAGCTCATTGTTAAAATGAATTACATAAATGATATGGCCTATGCTTGAAATATTGAAAGAAAAAATGTTGGCAGATACTACATAACTTTTGCAAAATCCTTGATGGATTCAAACTCATAACTCCTCATTGAACAAAATGGCACTCAAATTTGCTTATGTGCAATGCATCTAAAGAATTGTCCTTTTCTCATACAAAAAACAACATTATCTGTAAAAATGGCTTGAGGCTCTACCACTGAACCATAATACAAGAAATTCCTTTAGCAATACCTCTCACTGCTGGTCTTATTATCCCTAGACATTGTTGATTTTGGAAGACGGTGGTAAAGACAAATTTGAACATTGTTTGCATAAGTGACTTGGGCCCAACCCACTAAATCACGATACAAGCAATGCCTTAACCAATATTCTTATTGCTAGTCACTTAACCAATATTCTTATTGCTAGTCATATTAGATAATGTTGATTTGGGAAAGATGGTAGCAAAGACAAATGAAGAATTTCATTATAAATCATAAGAGGCTAACTAGAAAGATGAGAATTGAGGACAAGCAATTCTGAGCAACTAACAAAGTGTTTTGTTGTTTAGTTACGTGTGTAGCTCTCTAACTCCCTAATATTTTTCATCTTGTCTATTTTCAACTGTCTTCAACCCAAATTCTTCAAGAGGAATTCTTCCTTCAACATGCAACATCAGCTATATTTAATGGATTTTCCATTTTTATCAAACTAAATGAAGATTCTCCTTGAAAAAATTATAAATGAATATATTATTAATTTATTAGTTATAAACAGGAGACATGCATAAAGTTGTTTGCAGCTTAATGATAACAATGCCAAAAGGATTCAGTTAATTACATTTTCTTTTGTAACTCTATTTAACATCCTACACTCAACTAATTACATAAACCCTTCAACTCTATTTAATGTCCTATATGAAACTCATCCATTTTTTCAATTACCAGCATGGACATTAACTTGTGCTTCCATCCGCTCCTAGGCTACATGTACACCAGCCTAGATCCATCTTAACTCTGGATCTAGCAAGCGCCGAGAGGGATCAAATCTCTCGAGATGCAAACCTCTTTTTTTAGTGCAAAACTTGGGGAAAGGTTTGCACCTCGAGAGATTTGATCCCTCTCGGCACTTGATAGACCCGAAGTTAAGATGGATCTAGGATGGTTTCAGTCGTGTGCAGCCAAGGAAAAACTATTGAACATAAGATTAATTTTATGAATAATATGAAAATACATATAATATTAAGATAATCATTCTAAATATGTTAAATATGTCTAAGATTTATCTTGTCATTTTAATTTTGAATTTGCTTAGTTACCTTAGTTTGTTGAGATGATAAATATTGATAGTTTGAAGGTTTCTGTGGTGTGAATTTTGAGAGGAGGAATTCAGAATCTCCGCAGTATCCATTTTTCAAGTCTACGTTTCGAGTATAACCAAGACTCATCATTATGATAAATATTGTTAATAATTTTAGATATGAAAAAAAAAAAGATTGAATGCAAAGTGACAATGTAATAACGTTGAATAATAGAAAATGTGAATAATGAGAATGTAGTTAATTACAAATAGTCTTCACTGTGATCAATCGCAAACTATTTTCTTCTACTATTCTTATTGTCACCCTTGTTAGTTATGTCATATTTTCATATCAATTATATGAAAAGGATAATTGAAATTATAAACCATTTAAATATTTAACTCGAGTTGTAGTAAACATCATACCTTGTCTCTCTTGCTCTCCAATATTAATAGGTTGAATTACTATAACACAAAAATCAATGTACATTGTCAATAATTTTTTGTGCTTACACTGAAATCAATGCACACTGTTAACCCAATCACTTTAAAAGTAGTGTATCATCATATATTCAATTACATCAAATCAGAAATCAACATCTACACTGAAATCAATGCATCTAATGCAAGCAACCAAATAAGATTAGAAAACAATATCTACGCTGAAATCAATGCATCTAATGCAAGTAATCAAATAAGATTAGAAATCAACATATATACTCAAATCAATGCATCTAGTGCAAGTAAGCAAATGGGATTAGAAACCAACATCTACATTGAAATCAATGCATCTAGTACAAGCAATCAAATAGGATTAGAAATCACCATCTACACTTAAATCAATGCATTTAGTGCAAGCAATCAAATAAGATTAGAAATCAACTACATTGAAATCAACGCATCTAATGCAAGCAATCAAATATAATTAGAAATCAACATCTACATTGAAATCGATGCTCTAGTGCAAGCATTCAAATAGGATTAGAAATCACGATTTACACTGAAATCAATGCATTTAGTGCAAGCAATGAAATAGAATTATAAATATTTACATTGAAATCAATGCATCTACTGCAAGCATTCAAATATCATTAAAAATCAACTTCTACACTAAAATCAATGCATCTACTGCAAGCAATCAAATAGGATTAGAAATCACCATCTACACTAAAATCAATGCATCTAGTGCAAGAAATCTTCTTCCCTCACTCCCCACTCCATCTATATCTCTATCTCCCTCTATCTCTCCTTCTCTGTCTCTTTATCTCACTCCCCCAAACACACACACACACACACTCACTCCATATCTATCTATCTCTTTGTGCCTCCCTCTCTCCATCTCTCTCTTCTTCCCTCTCTTCACCTTCCATCTATATCTCTATCTCTCTCTATCTCTCTATATCACCCCCAAAACATACACTCTCTTTCTCCAATCTATCTATCTATCACACCCTCCTCCTCTCCCTCTCTCTCCATCTTCCTTAACACTCACTCTCTCTCTCTCTCTCTATCTTTCTTCTTACCTACCTCTCTCTCCCCCTCCAAATCCATCTCTCTTTCCCTCCCTCTCTCCACTCTCTCACATCCTCTCTCCCACCTCTCTCTCTTTCTCTCTCTCTACCCCACAACTTTATTACTATATCCCTCCCTCTCTCCTTCTCTCCCCCCTTCTCTCCATCTCTCGATCTTTGTCTCTTTATCACACCCCCAAACATAGTTACACACTCTCTCTCCATCTCTCCCTTATCACTCCCTCTCTCTCAACACTTCTCACTCTTTATGGCTTTCTTCTTCCCTCCTTCTCTAGTCCTCTCTCTCTCAACACTTCTCAATCTCTATGGCTTTCTTCTTACCTACCTCTCTCTCCCCCTCCAAATCCATCTCTCTTTTCCTCCCTCTCTCCACTCTCTCACATCCTTTCTCTCCCACCCCCCTCTCTCTCTCTCTCTTTCTCTACCCCACAACTCTATTACTATATCCCTCCCTCTCTCCTTCTCTCCCCCCTTCTCTCCATCTCTCGATCTTTGTCTCTTTATCACACCCCCAAACAGAGTTACACACTCTCTCTCCATCTCTCCCTTATCACTCCCTCTCCCTCAACACTTCTCACTCTTTATGGCTTTCTTCTTCCCTCCCTCTCTACGCCTCTCTCTCTCGTCCTTCCTCTCTCGCCCTTTCTCTCCTACCTCCCTCTCTCTTCCCCCATCACTCTTCCTCTCTCTCAAGTCATCTCTCTCCCTTTCTCTCCTACCTCCCTCTATCTTCCCCTATCATACACACACTCTCTCTCTCCAACTATGTTACTATATCCCTCCCTTTCTCCTTCTCTCTCCATCTCTCATTCTTTGTCTCTTTACCTCACCCCCAGACATACACACTCTCTCTCCATGTCTCCCTTGTCACTCCCTCTTTCTCTCCACTTCTCAATCTCTATGTTTTTCTTCTTCCCTCCCTCTCTACCCCTCCAACTCCATCTCTATATCCTTCCATGTCTCCTCATCTCTCTTGGCCTTCCTATCCCATGCGCATCTCTCTCTCTTCATTCCTCCTCTCCCCTCTCCTTTGATTTATCTCCATCTCTACCTTGTCACTCCCCCAATCTCTTCACCTCTATCACTCTATGTCTTTCTTCTTCCCTCCCAAATATATCTAGAGTTAATATATATCTTGATATATTAATATATATATTATAATATAACAAATTTAATATTGTATTAATCCAAAGTTATTAAATTTACTAATCTTATTATTATAATATATTAATATGAATATTAGATTTAATAATAATAATAATATTAATATTAGGTTTAATAAATTTTTTTCGCATAGTATTAATAATAAGTTGACTCATAGGCTTCACCTAAATAAAACCTTTTTTTGAGTGTTCATAAATATAAAGAGGTTTACAGAGTAAATATAAAAAGAGGTTTTACTTATTTATCATACCTCTAGTTTATTTATATTTTTATTTATTTACCATGGTATTTGGGGCATAGGCTTGGTATTTAATTAGATGTTTATTTTTAATCTTATTTGATATATTTTTGCTTATTTACCATACCTCTTTATACATCTTTTATATTAATTTATTTACCATACATCTTTTATAAATATGGTATTTGTCCCATAGGCTTCACTTAAATAAAACCATTTTTTTGAGTTTTTGTAAATATAAAGAGGTTTATGGAGTAAATATAAAAATAAGTTTTATTTATTTACCATATAAAAAGAGATTTTATTTATTTACCATATCTTTGGTTTCTTTATATTTTTATTTATTTACCATGCATCTTTTTTGAGTGTTCATAAACATCTTTATATTTTAAATTTATATTGTGTTTATACATAATAATAATTAGATTGATTTTTAAATAGGACTGACATTAGATTAAAAATGTTAAATGTTAAACATGACATGTTAAATGTTTACTTGTTTAAGCTTGAGATCTACCCCCATACTGGGCTGTAGAGCGCCTCTCAATGCAACAATCACTTTAACTACTAATTGATCCCCTTCATATGGATAATTGAATTGTTATAAGTTATTGTCAAACTATTCTATAAAGCTCATAATTAAGTACAGCTATCTTGTTTTCTTCTCACCTATCTTGTTTACCATATTATGTAACCAAAAGACACACCTCTCCAAAATAAATTGCTACAGTTAGGATACTTTTAGGCAAATCTTCCTACAGCTGGTTGTTTATTCATGCTCCTATGATATTCATCCATTAAACGGAATAAATCCATTTGCCAACAACCTTTATTTTCATGTATGAAGAATAAAAAATAAATCACTACTTCAACATCCATCTACATAAGTCTCTTCCTTCCCTCTTTAAGGACCCTAAAAGTTATAACTGATGCAAAACCCATTAACCCTATTATAACTCATGTAAGATACCTGAACCCTACCTGAGATGAATTAGAATTTTACACGATCTATTTTTATGAACACTTTTGAAGTCCCTGAACTCTTTTGCACAACTTCGGAGTCTCCATGTGCAAGGCAAGAAACTTTCAATCCAAAGTAAACATAGAAAAGCAATTTTACTTTTTCCAAAATTTTGTCGTTCCTAATCTGCTTGATGCAAATACAAGGAATTTAATTGAGATTCTCAGATAAAGATATGAGAGGCTGGTCACCTTCTATAAAATCAGTGAACATTATGTCGATTTTTTAAAATTTTACTGATGCTCAATAGCTTGAATACTAAAAATATCCATTGACATAATTATTTGATCCCTTAGATTGCAATGATTTGACTGCTATTGGTGAAAATCACAATGAAGCACAAAATAGAGAAACATGGGCATCTTCGTTGGAAACTACTTGACAGTTGTATGGAAAGCATGAAATGTATAATTTGACTTTAACTTGTGTTTTTAAGGGGCATATTGCTAAGTTCTTTGAAGCATTGAAGGGAACAGTTATCTAAAATTTGTAAGCCTGATTGTATCTTGATGTTAATGATAGGAGCCAGCTGCAATATGTTGAACAAGCAGCATCGCATTTCAAGGAAAAGATGCATTAAGACATGGATCCTCTTTCTTACTATCATGCCAATTTGCACCCTAAGCATATATTTGCATGGGCAGAAGATATCTTACTTTTTACGCCCCATTTGGGACACTCCGCCAAAACCCTTTCATCATATCACTCACTATGATGCTGAAAATATCTCCATGGAGCACCTTTGTCACCTTCATGGCTGGCACGTTCGGCAGACTCCTCGACAGGTTTATGATGCTGTATTGTTTAGTAATGAGTTGGATATTCTTGAAATCAGATGGCAGGAATTGCTTCCTTCAATAACAAAGTTTATTATTGTGGAATCAAATACAACTTTTACAGGTTTTCCAAAGCCGTTATATTTTGCTAACAATAGAAAGAGGTTTGAATTTGCCAAACACAAGGTTGTATATCGAATGCTTTCAGGCCAGCACCTCTTACCTCAAGAGGAACCTTTTGATCGAGAAAGAGAACATAGAAAAGCAATGGATAGTCTAATAAGAGAAGCTGGTGTCTCTTATGGTGACTTGCTTATCATGTCTGATGTGGATGAGATTCCCAGTCAACGGACAATTAACCTCCTTAGGTGGTGCAACAATATACCATCAGTCATGCATCTGGAACTGAGGAATTATTTGTACTCTTTTGAGTTTCCAGTTGACTATAACAGTTGGCGTGCATCAGTCCACATTTATCAACGTAATACAAGCTATGGTCATGCTCGTCAAACAGATGAGCTCTTCACAGATGCAGGTTGGCACTGCAGTTTCTGCTTTCAACGCATAAGTGAATTTAGATTCAAAATGCAAGCATACAGTCATGCAGATCGTGTGAAGTTTCCTTATTATTTAAACCCCTCAAGGATTCAGGATATTATTTGTCAGGGAGTAGACCTGTATGACATGTTACCAGAGGAGTATTCCTTTCGAGAATTAGTCACGAAGATGGGTCCTTTACCCCGCTCATTTTCTGCAGTGCATCTCCCATCTCATTTGATCAAGAATTCTGACAACTTCAGCTTCCTTCTTCCAGGTGGCTGTCAGCGGCCTACATGACTTTTGGAGATACAAACAGAAAATTGGAACGCTGTAAAACTCATGAATTTCAACTTCACCAATCTGTACACAGGGTTGGTTACAAGTTTCTTTGGGCATACCTCACATTTGTACTGCTTATGGGACAGTGTTTCTCTTGGTTTAGAGAAACTGCTCCATAACTGTAGTGTTCAGAGTTTCCCCTCTTTGTCGTCCCAGATTCAAATATATTAGTCAATTTTTCTTTTGGTTTTGATTGAAAATGCGTCATTTATTATGTTCGAAATCAATTTGCATATAAATGAAGAGCAACAAATCCAGGCACCACAGAGTTGTCACACCAGGTCCTCTTGCCTACATAAGAAACTAAATTTAACATCTCAAACAATTATTGCCAGCCAAGGATGACTAATGCCATGATTATCACTGGTGGGACTCATCAGAATCTAGTCTCAAGATGTATTCAAGCAAAATATCCAAATCTCCCCCGTGCTGCTGCTTCATTACATCTCCATATACAGGAAAAAAGAATGAGGTTATAATGACATGGGACCCTTGCCAAATGCCCTGGTTTGATGTTTTGGTCAAGGATCTATATCCACAGGTAAAAGGTTCTGACTACTGAGTTCCAAAGGTGTGCCTAAGCTAATGAAAAATAGGAAAATGGCACCCAATGGCTGGGCTGCAAAACCTCTGTACTTTTCAGTTCGTAGCTTTTACAGGATAGTAGAAGGGTTTGTTTCTCCAACTTTAATCCTCTATAAACTTAGTCCAGGTAAAAGTTGCCCAATCATTGGATTCTAATTTGTTTAGCATCTCTGTGTCATATTTTCAGTAATCTTGTCTACAATGTCTCAGAGCACTGCTCTGATATTTTCTACCTTACTCTTATTTCTTTTTGCTTTCTCTTGAGTCTTGACACATCCATTTACAAATATTTTCAAACCAAAATTGCATTTTTTAATTGCTTGAAATAGAATGGTACCTGGAAAAACTCTTCAATCCTTCTTGGAATGAAATTAAATACAAGGAAAGCCACATTCTATCACTTGACGCTCAGAATTAACAAATGCCAACATACCCTCCTCTCAATTAACATAAGAGTAGTGCAAATGGACAACCAGCTAATTCCCACACCAAAACAACTACACTGCTAGTACTAATGTCAACATTACAACATTTGACAAATGAGATCCACGGTTAAAGTTATCAGCTTGGAATTAAACGGAACCTGATATAAAGAGACCCTTTTATATTTAAACGGTGAGTAACTTAACTACACGTTACAGGAGTGTTTTGCACCAAAATCAAACTGCATTCAATATCAATCCTTCACAACTGACAAATGCCTGCAAACACCACAGGAAAATCTTAAGATGTTTCCTTTAAACTTTATTAATGCTGCCCAACCAACCACAGGAGGAAATGCTGACAAAACTAGGGGCTAGGAAGTTTGACTATCATCATGCCCGCCTAATTGCACTGGCCATGACAGCCCCCTGCTATTTATTTCGAAGGGGGGATATCACCACTCCTGTTTGACGAACCAGATTAAATTTTTTTTTAAATATATGGTTTCGCCAATAACATAATAGTGAGCAACTGAAATCATCAAAACGTCCATTAAGAGCAAATTTCCTGTTATGAAAACATAAAATCAACCACACTGTTGAAAGTATACTAGTCTTGCTGAAGAAATAATGAAAATATTGTTATTCAATAAAATGAGGAGAGGCTTAAGCCTCGGGGGCTTGCCTAATCAGTTGGTACCA
Source organism: Pinus albicaulis (assembly GCA_034641835.2). Taxonomy (NCBI): domain Eukaryota; kingdom Viridiplantae; phylum Streptophyta; class Pinopsida; order Pinales; family Pinaceae; genus Pinus; species Pinus albicaulis. The sequence goes on from CM076583.1 coordinate 1,175,386,495, forward strand.
CTATTGCTAGGATATTGACAATTATCCAAAATGCCGTGGGGTCCCCAACTCAATTTCCACGTGGTCAGCTGTACTAAGTCTATGCCATCCATTCTACATTCATTACCATTCTTAGAACAGGGGAGAGTGCTTGGGCATTTCCCGAGATTTGCTTCCATTGAGAAAATGAGAAAACATGTGTGGTGAAGAAAATAAAGGAAGTATTGTTTTATTCAAGATAACAAGAAATGTATGTCAAGCATGTTGTGATCAAGTGATATTTCTTCATATTCAATTCCCTGAAGAATGTATCGCCATCGATCTTAGTTGAAAAAAAATGGCATCCACAAAAAAATTGGGACATCAGTGGAAAAATTGAAAAGATTTGACAAACTATGGCAAACATAAAAAAATTACAAAAATATATTCATTTTTTCCATTTTACTAAAAATATAAATCAACAACAACATCAAATAATTACATTGTCACATAAAATATGAAAAACAAAACCAATATATAAGATGTACATTGTATAGGTTTTACCAAATGATACATCGAAGTTCATATTGAATCCTGACAGTTGTCCAGTGAAGGACTCGTAACTAAAAAACCAAAATAAATTTACAACACACACACACACACATATATGTATTATAAAATGTATCTCATTATCAGAGTCATCTACAATGATCAATCTAGCAGTGAGCTATTGATGGCTCATTTGTTAGTAGAAGATCTTAAATCATCAATCTAACAGCCATAGGTGGGTGTACGAGTCCTTGAGCATCAATCCATGTAGAAAGTGGTATTAAGACTGGCACATCAACCTCCTTAATATCAGCGGCCTTCTGTGCCCCCCACCAATGGTTGTGGGTCATCTTCCCCTGCCCCATGTGCCTATTACTCCTTTAACCATGTGAGTGCCTCCTCCATAACAAGCCTCTCAAACTCCACCCTCGACTCAAAGATGGTTTACAAGTTTTCCTAGGAAACGACATCCACCTCAAAGGATCTTTCAAGTTGCTACATCCAAATATTGTAATGGACATAAACAATATAATTAATGCATTGTTACTCAAGCATGTAAGAGGGTCATAAAAAAATTAAAAAGTCACAAAAAATGTTATAGTCATAAATTATATAAATCATAATTGTGAACATGTTGTGTTTCTTGTGTGTTTTTCCAAATACATCTGAATTGCACTCACAACCTAAAGCACCACAAGTTTGGCTAAGCACCCAAATTGAAAATTTCCCTGAAAGTGGAGTTTTTTCGTTGAAAATGTAGCGAGTGAAGGTCTTTTGGCTTGTTCCTTAGCCAATGAAGACCACGAGTTTGTCTTTCTCTAGCATGAGTGTGAATTCATGGGATAGACTTCAATTTGGATGAATTAATTTTCAGTTTACTGGAATGGTCATCAATATTGCATGCATAGTGTTGGAGCTTTAGTTACGTGGAGTATTCTTCAGTTTTACTACAAGATGAGGTGGCAGTTACAAGTTAAGTTAGAATGAGTTAGTCTTCAGTGTTGATTGGAGACGGAACGAGTTAAGACTCCAAGTGTTGATTGGAGAGAGGACGAGTAGAACTCTCACTTAACTTGCAATTAGAACTCGAACGTCTAAATTGAACTGGGCCTTCTTGCATACTCGAATTCTCTCTATAAAGAGGAGGACGAAGGCACAAGATCATCAATTTGTGTGTGCGCGCAGAATTAAGGAGCTTGTGCACTAAGATTTAGGAGCACAAGTGCGCTAAGAAATAGGGCCTCTAGTGCACTAAGAAATGTTGATTTGTGGCAACATCGGATGTGCTCTAAGTCTCAAAATTTGCAAGGAGGCTTAGACACATGCATTCCAGAGAACCCAGAAATCGTTTTGGGAAATTCCACCTAGATTATATTTTCTTAAAAGAATTAATTATTTTAAAGGGACCGTAAGTCTAAACTTAAGAAAATAAAATAATTAAAGTGATTAATAAAATATGAGTGTGAATGTTCTAGAAAAGGCAGATCAAGTCCAAATTAATCTTAGTCGTTCATTAGAGATTTAATCTTGGTCGTTGAAGTTTTAACGAAAAGATTATAATTGTTAGGATATTCCAACACATAGGAAATAGTTAAAAATAACTTAGTCTAGTGTAGAGTTAGGTAAAATGTGTTTCTTTACTATGTACATTTGTAACTCATAATCCGACGGTCACGATTTGTAGTGATCCGATGATTCACTCTCTTCTCGGTATTAACGACACTTGATCCATAGTTTAACACCCAATTGGTCCATGATCTCTATTTACAAAGCATGGAGGGTCATTTATCCAGTAACCGTTTATGAGAGAAACATATGTAACTTTTCTTTTTATATTAACAAATTGCCTGAAGTGTCCGCATTGGCTCAGGTCATGGACTGTTTCCCTCTTCAAGGGTTTTAACCACGTGATAATACTGATGTACTGATTCGTGATCTGTTTGTGAGCGATGACCTTTGGTTTTTGATCTAAGGAACTTACCCTGTAAATTCCTACATGGTATCAGAGCTATTTTGAGGGTCGCATCCGTTGTTTATCCAAATCCGAAGCCGGTTTGACTGCATGAGATTGTCGTTTTGTAGAACTATTATTTTTGAACATTTTCGAGCCTGGAGAACTACTCTATTGTGTCCGGAGCATCTGTTGCAGTGAGGAACGCCTTTCGTTTCATGCGAAAAGGTTTCTGGTTGCCCAAGTTATGTCAGTTTAGATCTGGAGGTATAAAGTATATTTGTTAATAGTTCTGCTTATTTCGGTTCCCTCTGTTTATTTCGGTTTTAGGTTTTATTTATTTGCCGGATCTATACCCTCTTCTCTGTGTATGCTCTTTGCTCTGCGCTGTGTGCGATCTCGGCAAATCAGAAACAAGAAGAAGGGATTTTTTTTGCTACGTATGCTCTTTCCCCGCGTCTTTGTGCGATCTCGGGAAATCAGAAATAGTGAAAAAATAGATAGTTACCGGTAAGGCTAACTGTAAATCTAACATTTCGCCGCAAGGCTTGCATTTCGTTTTTTTTTTTGCTCAGATTTTTGTGTTTTTTGTGCAAGAAAAACACGCACACCAAAAGAGTTAAATAAAATATTAAAAAATAAAAAAATAAAAATAAATAAAAATAAAAACCACCTTCCTCCTTTCAAACAATTACAGAATCATTTTACTATCTCACTTGGTGAGGCGTTAGTTTATGAGAATAGAGATCTTGGGTTCAAGTCTCTTTCTCAAGCTTATTTTTGTAAAAAGTTTTTGTTAAAGGGGCAGAATTTTTTTTGTAAAGTTGAACTTCATCATCAAATTCAAACCGTTCCCATAATTATTCGGCATCTACAACTCAGTGTTTTCAAAAAGACGTAACTTCTTCATCCAGAAGCTGTTTTTCGAGCCGTTTTTTTTTAATTAGCCTAATTTTTCGAGATCTTTCCATTGGAGCAGTTAATTTCAGCCTTTTTTAGCCTCTTTTTTTTAAAAATGGAAAGTGCATGCCCAATTATTCTTAACAGCACCAATTATATCCAATTGCTACCTCACATTGTAGATATACTTAGAAATAAAGGGCTTTATAAAATAGCCACAGGACAAGAAACTAAACCTTCTGATGATGATAAAATCGCTAAATCGGAAAATAAACAAGATCAAACACGAGGGTTGATAGGGATGTCCATTGCTCAAGATCTTTGATTTCATATCCTTGACATTGACACCTCTCATGAAGCCCTGGAAAAGCTAAATACTGTCTTTGGCATTCAAAATCAAATCAGGGCCCCCAGCTTGAAAATGAGTTGCTTACTTTGGACCCCAATAATTTCTCCTTTATTAAAGATTTTTTGTCCAAATTCAAGACCCTTAGACTTCTTTTAGAAGGTTGTAAGGTCAAAAAGGAAGATGGTAGCCTCCTCTATTGCATTCTTGCTAAGCTTGGCCCTGCATACTCTGTATTTGTTTCCACCTTCCATTTCACTAGAGAAGCTATCATTTCTTTTGGAACCACCTACAAGAACCCCTCTTTTGATGCCTTTTGCGATTCTTTGATAAGAGAACAAGAAAAACTCTTACACCTTGGTCTTATCACTTCTAGAAACGCTTCTAAGAAAGCCTTAGCAGCCCAACAGCAATCATATCAAAAGAATTCCAAGAAGCAATATCCTAAAAAGTATGGTCTGAAACCAAACAAGGGTCCTAAGCACTTTCAGCCGTGTTATCGCTTGCCGCCTACACCTACATACAGTTAGCGGGAAAAGCCTTTAACCCCACAAGCTGTGGTTGGTGGCAAGGAACTCAGAGAAGAGGTTGTCACACTAATCCCAACTCTCTCCGTTTAAGCTATCTCCTAGGTTAGCTATGGAGAGTGGTCCCTAAATGGAAAACTAAGTTAAAGATTTGAGTTTCTAAGAGAATATTAGAGTGAAATTGGATTACTTTTGAATATTCATGAGCATTTATGAGCAACTTTGAAATAATGAGAAACCATTTAACCAGTGCCTTTACAAATAACGTGCTCAAAAGTAAAAGAAATGCTCAAAGAGATAAGAACGCAGTAATCCTGAAATAGAAACAAAAGACTGTTAGCACAAGATATCAGAAATGCTCTCAAAATATATAGATTTATGAATCAAAGCATGAGAAACTATCTTGCTCAAAAGGAAACAGTTAGTGTTTTACTTTGGAGAATGTAAATGAGATGATAGAAAAACTCAAATGTTAGACCAAGATAACAACATGCAATTAAATTTGCAACATCCAATAAGGGTATTTGCCAATGAAACAAGATATATACCAATCATCCATAAGCATAATGATCATTAAAATGACAACATGCAATGAAGTTGCAAAAGTAAGCAAATTTCCAAGTGCCATAGAATTAAACTTGTTGCAAAACTTAAGGAATTAAAATGATTGCATCCAAAGTGCTTCTTGAGATAATATTTGCATGTGAATCTTTAAACCATCAAGAGAGCAAAAAATTTGGAAAATTTGCAAGTAAATGTGATGAGATAGTGCTATTGGTTTTATTTTATTAATTAGTTCTAAAGCAAGGTTACAATTGAACTCTAATCCTTAGACCTCACCCTCGCCCAAATATTTGGATCTCACAATGAGGAGTCCATAGAGGTAGAGGGTCCCTAAAAGTAAGTTAACATGAAAATGATAATTCAACTTCAACTTGAAATATATTTGTTTGTCATGAAATAAAATGTAGTTTTACTTGATGCATCAAACTTAATATTGTAGAGTGTGCTCAATGGTGAAGCATAAGCAAATTTGAAGTATGATTTCAAGCTAAATAAACTCAAGTAAAGATGCTTGCAAAAAGAAAAAAATCTGAATTTGCTATGAAAGTAAATGCTCTTAAAACTTGTAGCAAATCAAAGTGAATAGTTAGTGAAATGAATGAAATGCATAGCTATGTTAATTTACCAATTAAATGAGATGCATGCAATTTAAAGATATCAACAAATCACACCACAAGTCCTCTCCAAAAATGGAGAGATTGAGATGCCAATCGGTAAAACCCACGCTCCCAAAATCAGAAATTTAATTAGTTGTTAGAAGTAATGGACTATGAAGCCTCCTACAAGCTCAAGGAAAACATTTACAAATAAAACTTGAGGTCTTAGACTTATCCTTGATGAGAAATTTTTTGCAATAGAAATGCTCAATAGAAATCAGATTTTTACAAGTGAAGAAGAGAGGCTAAGCCTCCTCAATGCTCACGGCCAAGAGAGAGGGAAGAAGCCACAAAAGGAACTCAGTCTTGCTCAAGGAAGATCCTTAACTGCCCATGACCAAAGGAAAAAGAGAGTCCTCCTCGTTTTGACATTAAAGCTCAAAGGTCCTGCAACAATTTGTTAGTAGTTTCTTGAAGGTGAATCCCACAAGGTGCTACAAGAAAACAAGTTAGAAAAAGAAAGCTACAAAAAACCAACCAAGTGTTAAACAAAGAAAATCACAAAATATTGCACAATAATCTACAAAGGAATAAGCCAAAGAGGATGAGTAAACTCTCCTCTTTGTCTAACCATGCTTAAGCTCTTCAAATAGCAAAATATGTTGCACTGACGCACAATGAAAAGTAAAATATTTTTAAATGATTGCATGCATACAAACTATGTCCAAACGAATCCCTACAAGACACTTTTTCGTAAGATAAACAATGAAAATCCAAATAACAAATGAGAGTTCCTTTGAAGGTGCTTCAAAAGTGGGTTGGTCTCCCAAAGACTTCCCCTCACGCATGATCGAAAAATAATTCTTCTACAGTACTCAAGTCACACATTAGTCCATGTAGATTTAGATAAGCAAACAATGAATTGAAACTTCTATAAATTTATTTGAAAATAAACTAGAACTTTCAACCTCTAGAGCCTACTTTCAAATCAAATGCTAATACAAGATAGGTGTGCACTAGCAAATTCACAAGAATACATGGAAAATGAAATAATTCAAAGCATAGAAAAGATTATACCAATAGCTCCAAATGCACCATGCTCCAAAGGAAGAACACCCATGAATGGACTCCCAAAGTCTTTTTTATTGATATTCTTGTAAAGTTTACAAAGTAGCAGCGTTTCCGCAAGCACAATAGCTCGTATCCAACGATACAATATGAGAGCCCATGGCTCCATTATATAGAAAGTTGGGAACAAATTCCAATGAAGAACCATATGCCAAGTGGTGAGAGGCAGGAGATCAGAAGGCAAATTCGAATTTGGTAAGTGGAACTCCAATGCCAAGTGTAAAAATCGAATTCTAGCAAGTGGACATCATTTTCTTCTTCCCTTACATGCCAAATTCAAATTTTATGATGAAATGACGTGTATATGGTTGATAACCCATGTGGGGACAATTTCTCACAAAAATCTCCACCAAATATTCTCCTAAATCCTCCCTAATATGCACTAACTTCACAAATTCGAATTTCCACGTAAGCAGCTCTCATTTCGTGCCAGAAATTCAATTTTATTTGAGCACATGTATTTTCTTTGATTTTAGGAGTCCACATCACCTTGGGACTTCACTTTAACTCCTCCATAATTTTCCACCTCATTTAGCATGTGTGGATATTTATTTTTCTCCATTTATTTAATTTATGGCTTAATTAATTGCCAGATTTTCCACTAAACTTAGGAAAAGTGGGTTTTGAGGGTTCAAAACACATTTTTAACCCCTCAAAGTGTGCCGTAGTAGAAATTTGAGCATGAGAGATGTAATTTTGATTACTCATACCCCATACAACTTCTCTAGACAACACTTATTACAATTCAATTACAATTTTTATTGCAATTTTCGACTTGCGGGAAATCTAAAAAATTAAAAAATCACTACCTAGACTTAACCAAATTCCACGAAATTTTTTGTGTGATCTAGTATGGTAATATACATTGACTTTAGACACTAGGACTCACCCAAGACCTCACCATCAAACCGTACTCCGAATTTGGAGTAAAATTGGAGGAAAAAACTCAATTAATTATTAACTGCTGGTAGGGAGATGATAATTAACCAAGTAAAAAAAACCTCCCAGAGTAATACTCACTTGTTGGCAAGGTCCCAAGCTACCTAGGCCTATTACAGACTCAATACTGACTCAAAACTCATCATTACTAGCATCACTTATTACAATTCCCCGTAGGGCGTGGAATCTGAGTACAAGAGAAAATGATAAGATGTAGAAGTAGAGTTTAAAAACTATGTTAAACTGATGATATCTGATGGTATATTAGTCTTCTGGTTCATCCTTAGGCATGGAGTCTTCTCATTATCATCAGGTGCCACTCCAATGGTCAACATTTGGCTCCATATGGGGATGCATGCTAGATATGAAGTGATAGTGTGCAAGAACCTGGAATCTGCATCCACCGATCAAAGATATATATTAGCAGTATCCATTCAAAATAACATCAAATAAAATCAAGTACATAAATGGATATTTATTCTAGGAAACATAAATAACAATTTATTCATGAAATAAAACTACTTAAACAAAATTTACAAGGGATAGGGTTAGGAATATGATACACAGGATGCCCCATGGCATCAAATGTCTTCGGTGAAATCCATCTTGACAACCTGCCTACTCACAGGCAAATCCATAGGCTCTTTCTCTGATGTGCCTTGTCCAATTCTGACTATCTTGGGACTATGACTTACCCCAATGTTAACATGTTTGTGGCCATTAGATATACCAAACCTCTTCCTTTTCCCTTTTTGACTTTGGATGCGTTGAGGTTTGATCCTGCTCAAAACTGGTGGGTCATTTTTATATCCTTTTTATTTTTTCGTTTTTTTCTTTTCTTCTCGGTTAGTTGCGATGGCGATGAAGATGCAGTCACTGTCAATCCTACTGCTCTGTCTTGAAAATGCTTTGATGGAAGATTGGAAGTACCCAAGCCTTTTGAGCTATGCCTAGTCTCTTCATTTTGAATCTGTTCTGTTAAGGGGGGAAGGAAATTTGTCAACACAACATCACTTCCTGTCTAGCATGATCTATAGATAATCTCATTGTTGGGTCTCCTTGGATCCTCAACATGATATCTTTTCTCTAACTCCCGATCAAGTCTGACAAAGGTATCATTTGGCATGGGGAGGGTGGCATATCATAAATCCATTTGAAGGCTACCACCTAAATCTGATGCCCATTTTCTTGATAGGAGCATTCCCCATGAATCAGGAACATCTATCACAACAATATCCATAGTCATTATTCTGTCTGGGTATGCAGCTAGGAAAACCTGTAAATCTTTAATTATCCCACACACTTTTGAACATACATTGTGATAGGGCCTAGATACCCTTAAATTCAGTTGCTCCATGACTTTCTTGGTCACGACATTTGATGAAGCCCCTGAATCAAGCATGCAGTTGTGTAAAAAACGATCATTCACTATCAAAGAAACATAAAATGGTAGATGATCTTCGTTCCCCACATAACAGTTCATACTTTTCAATACAATTTCTTCATCTTCTTGTTCATTATTAGGCTTTTCTTTCCTTTGAGTAACTTCAATTGTACTTAGTAACTTGGCCCTTTGGGATGGTATCTTTAAAAGCTCTGTTACTGGGATAGAAACCTTTGCATTATTCACCCAATTGCCCAAGTGAAAATTTAATTCTGAAGTAGGAGGAGAAAAATTTATGTGATTATTCCGGCCTTGAATATCCCTTCTCTGATAAGTCATTCCTTTTTGTTTTGCCATAGCAAGAATTTGTCCAGATGTAGGCTTTTCCCCAAAAATCTTAGTGACTTCGTCAAAATTTGCAATCTATTATCAACCCCCAGATTATTAGGACTATGGTCAATCTCTTGATTTCTTTCAATGGTATATGTTTGATCTTCCATGGAGAACATATTGATTTGACTACTAGTTCCTACATGTTCATCTCTCAACATGCTACCTTCCATAATTCTCTTTACATATGGGCATGTGGCTTCTTCATGGAACTCATTACATGGCCTACAAAAAGGGGGAATTTGATCTACCATGTTGGTGGATTCCAATGGATTTGGGGGCCTATAATCTTGTTGAGGGCCTTTATTCTTTTTCCATCCATTATTTGGCCTAGGTTGGAATCTTTGCACTTGCGATCTTTCCATGGCCACCAACCTACTTTGCATGGCTTGCATTTCTTTAGTGTGGTTTGCTTCCATGCTCTTGATGAGTTGAGTTAATTCCTTAATAGGATCATGGGTAGCCTCTCCCTTGGCCTTGCCTTTGGAATCATTCGATTTTGATAGCCCTCTAGTGAAATCAGGAATCTCAGATTTTCCTGATTGCTTTTTGTCCCTCTCCATTTTCAAGGCTTCAGTTTGAGCTACACCCAAAGTTGCAGGCTCCTTTCTTCTCAACTCATAAGCAATGTCAACACCAAAAGAATCCAAATAGGAACATAAGAGAAATTCATCGGGAGGTTTAACAGTAGTAGGCATGCTTTTAACCAATTCATTGAATCTCTTGTTAAACTCCTCCATGGTTTCATTCTCATTTTCTTCATGGTGCTAATGGCACTGATCAAATGACTATTCTCTCTTTTCTCTCCATACTTTCCCATGAAAGCATTAACAATCGCTTGTAAAGAATCATACGAGTTAGCAGGTTGCTCAGTGAACCAATCAAGAGCATCCTCTTCCAAAGAGAGAACGAAAAGCCTCATCTTTACATCATCATAGTTAGCAACGTTACACCACTTAAAGATGCAAACATTAAAGTTCTTCACATGTGATGCAGCACTAATGGCGTTACCTTGAAAAGAATGCAACCTTTCAATAGCCTTGTCAGGGATATTGTGAGGATAGCCATTAATGTTAATAAAGTTACAAGGAGCAAAAAGATCATTCATGATGTTAGGCACAACTTGTTCTTGGAACAACAAATGAATGTCAGAAATAGCCTCTTGCCCAAGACTAGCAAGAGCTCTACTATGAGAAAATCTATTTAACCTCTCTCTATAAACCCTTTCAGGATAAGGAGAGGGGCTAACTAAACCACTTGAATTTCTCCTAGTAGAGACTCTTGCAAAATTAGGATTGAGTGGAGTCGCCACTTGAGCAAGAATCTAAATCTAAAAATTCAAATATGCCAAAACCAAAAGTTAGTCGATTTCCCAAGTACAAGAAGACTTGTCCCCGGCAACATCGCCAAAAATGTTATCGCTTGCCGCCTACCCCTATATACAATTAGCGAGAAAAGCCTTTAACCCCACAAGGTGTGGTTGGTGGCAAGGAACTCAAAGAAGGGGCTGTCACACTAATCCCAACTCTCTCCGTTTAAGCTATCTCCTAGATTAGCTATGGGAGGTGGTCCCTAAATGGAAAACTAAGTTTAAGATTTGAGTTTCTAGGAGAATATTAAAGTGAAATTGGATTACTTTTGAAGATTCATGAGCATTTATGAGCAACTTTGAAATAATGACAAACCATTTAACCAGTGCCTTTACATATAACGTGCTCAAAAGTAAAAGAAATGCTCAAAGAGATAAGAACACAGTAATCCTAAAATGGAAACAAAAGACTGTTAGCACAAGATATCAAAAATGCTCTCAAGATAAATAGATTTATAAATCAAAGCATGAGAAACTATCTTGCTCAAAAAGAAACAGTTAGTGTTCTACTTTGGAGAATGTAAATGAGATGATAGAAAAATTCAAATGTTAGACCAAGATAACAACATGCAATTAAATTTGCAACACCAAATAAGGGTATTTGCCAATGAAACAAGATATATCAATCATCCATAAGCATAATGATCATTAAAATGACAACATGCAATGAAGTTGCAAAAGTAAGCAAATTTCCAAGTACCATAGAATTAAGCTTGTTGCAAAATTTAAGGAATTAAAATGCTTGCATTCAAAGTGCTTCTTGAGATAATATTTGCATGTGAATCTTTAAACCATCAAGATAGCAAAAAGTTTGAGAAATTTGCAAGTAAATGTGATGAGATAGTGCTTTTGGTTTATTTTATTAATTAGTTCTAAAGTAAGGTTACAATTGAACTCTAATCCTCAGACCTCACCCTCGCCCAAATATTTGGATCTCACAGTGAGGAGTCCATAGAGGTAGAGGGTCCCTAAAACGTCTATTCAACCAACTTAAATTGGAGGTAAATTTTAGTGATACTTGGGGCATGTAAGATCTAAAAGTAAATTAACATGAAAATAAAAATTCAACTTCAACTTGAAATATATTTGCTTGTCATGAAATAAAATGTAGTTTTACTTGATGCATCAAACTTAATATTGTAGAATGTGCTCAATGGTGAAGCATAAACAAATTTGAAGTATGATTCCAAGCTAAATAAACTCAAGAAAATATGTTTGCAAAAAAAAAAAAAAAAAAACTGAATTTGCTATGAAAGTAAATGCTCTTAAAACTTGTAGCAAATCAAAGTGAATAGTTAGTAAAATGAATTAAATGCATGGCTATGTTAATTTACCAATTAAATGAGATGCATACAATTTAAAGAGATCAACAAATCACACCACAAGTCCTCTCCAAAAATGGAGAGATTGAGATGCCAATGGGTAAAACCCACACTCCCAAAATCAGAAATTGTATTAGTTGTTAGAAGTAAGAGACTATGAAGCCTCCTACAAGCTCAAGGAAAACCTTTACAAATGAAACTTGAGGTCTTACACTTATCTTTGATGAGAAATTTTCTGCAATATAAATGCTCAATAGAAATCAGATTTTTACAAGTGAAGAAGAGAGGCTAAGCCTCCTCAATGCTCACGGTCAAGAGAGAGGGAAGAAACCACAAAAGGAACTCAGTCTTCCTCAAGGAAGCTCCTTAACTGCCCACGACCAAAGGAAAAAGAGAGTCCTCGTTTTGACATTAAAGCTCAAAGGTCTTGCAACAATTTGTTAGTAGTTTCTTAAAGGTGAATCCCACAAGTTGTTACAAGAAAACAAGTTAGAAAAAAAAGGTTACAAAAAGCCAACCAAGTGTTAGACAAAGAAAATCACAAAATATTTCACAATAATCTACAAAGCGCTAAGCCAAAGAGGAAGAGTAAACTCTCCTCTTTGTCTAGCCATGCTTAAGCTCTTCAAATAGCAAAATATGATCCACTGACGCACAATGAAAAGTAAAATATTTTTAAATGATTGCATGCATACAAACTATGTCCAAACGAATCCCTGCAAGACATTTTTTCATAAGATAAACAATGAAAATCCAAATAACAAATGAGAGTTCCTTTGAAGGTGCTTCAAGAGTGGGTTGGTCTCCCAAAGACTTCCTCTCACGCTTGATCCAAAAAGAATTCTTCTACAATACTCAACTCAGACATTAGTCCATGTAGATTTAGATAAGCAAACAATGAATTGAAACTTCTAGAAATTTATTTGAAAATAAACTAGAACTTTCAACCTCTAGAGCCTACTTTCAAATCAAATGCTAATACAAGATAGTTGTGCACTAGCAAATTCACAAGAATACATGTAAAATGAAATAACTCAAAGCATAGAAAAGATTATACCAATAGCTCCAAATGCACCATGCTCCAAAGGAAGAACACCCATGAAGTGACCTCCAAAGTCTTTTTATTGATATTCTTGAAAAGTGTACAAAGTAGTAGTGCTTCCGCAAGCACAATAGCTCGTATCCAATGATACAATATGAGAGCCCATGGCTCCATTATATAGAAAGTTGGGAGCAAATCCCAATGAAAAGCCATATGCCAAGTGGTGAGAGGGAGGAGTGCCAAGGCAAATTCGAATTTGGTAAGTGGAGCTCCAATGTCAAGTGTAAAAATCAAATTCTGGCAAGTGGACATCATTTTCTTCTTCCTTTATGTGCCAAATTCGAATTTTATGATGAAATGACATGTGTATATGGTTGGTAACCCATGTGGGGACAATTTCCCACAAAAATATCCACCAAATATTCTCCCAAATCCTCCCAAATATGCACTAACTTCACAAATTCGAATTTCCAAGTAAGCAGCTCTCATTTAATGCAAGAAATTCAATTTTATTTGAGCACATGTCTTTTCCTTGATTTTAGAAGTCCACATCACCTTGGGATTTCACTTTAACTCCTCCATAATTTTCCACCTCATTTAGCATGTGTGGATATTTATTTTTCTCCATTTATTTAATTTCTGGCTTAATTAATTGTCAGATTTCCTACTAAACTTAGAAAAAGTGGGTTTTGAGAGTTCAAAACACATTTTTAACCCCTCAAAGTATGTCATAGTAGAAATTTGAGCGTGAAAGGTGTAATTTTCATTACTCATACCCCCTACAACTTCTCTAGACAACACTTATTACAATTCAATTACAATTTTTATTGCAATTTCCAACTTGCGGGAAATCTAAAAAATTAAAAAATCACTACCTAGAACTAACCAAAGTCCACGAAATTTTTTGTGTGATCTAGTATGGTAATATACATTGACTCTAGACACTAGGACTCACCCAAAGCCTCACCATCAAACCATACTCCGGCTTTGGGGTAAAATTGGAGGAAAAAACTCAATTAATTATTAACTCCTAGTAGGGAGATGATAATTAACCAAGCAAAAAAAAACCTCTCAAAGTAATACTCACTTGCCGGCAAGGTCTCAATCTATCTAGGCCTATTACAGACTCAGTATTGACTCAAAACTCATCATTACTGGCATCACTTATTACAATTCCCCATAGGGCGTGGAATATGGGTACAAGAGAAAATGATAAGAAGTGGAAATAGAGTTTAAAAACTCTGTTGAACTGATGATATTTGATGGTATAAATGTCTTCTGGTTCATCCTTGGGCATAGAGTCTTCTCATTATCATCAGGTGCCACTCCAGTGGTCAACAATCTGCAAACTGAAAAAGCAACTCACCAAAATGACAAGGCAAATAAAAACAAAGGGAAGAAGACAGATAGACATTACAATTTTTGTAATCGTGATAGCCATATAGAGTCCAAATGTTTTAAGAAGATAGAAACCTTAGAAGCAACAATGAAGAAGCACAACATCAATTTGGAGCACTCTTCACCTTCATCTTCAGGAATAGCACTTTTTGCTTGTGGTTGTCAAGCATCAAGATCTAGTTATGCATTAAATGTATCTTCTTCTTCTCATTCTCATGAGTGGCTCATTGATTCTGGAGCTTCTTACCACATGGCCAAAAATCAAGCCATGTTTTCTTCTTTAAATGATTGTAACACCAAACATATTTATGTTGGTGATGATAGATCTCTTAGTGTTGTAGCATCTGGAACCATTCATCTAAATAATGGTCAGTTTAATGATGTACTTTGTGTTCGTACCTTGTCATGCAACCTTCTCTCTGTTTATCAGATAACTCATTCAGGTGAAGGAAACATAGTAGAATTCTCACCTCATGATGTTGTAATCAAGGACCTCAAAGATCCTAAACATATTTAGCTACTGGCATTGCTGATGATTCCACAAGGTTGTATAAGTTTGACAACTTTGGGTCATCTTGTCTTCCCTCAGTTTTTGTTGCTCATAATGATGATGTGAGCAAACTTTGGCATGAGCGATTTGGTCACTTAAACTATCGCTCTCTTCAAACTCTATGTAAGGAAAATATGGTGACGGGCCTTCCTATGGTATCTTGCCGAGATGGTGTTTGCTCTGGATGTGTACTCGGAAAACATCATCGGGATAGTTTTGACAAACATGCCTCTTGGCATGCTTCAGCCCCTTTGCAGCTTGTGCACAGTGATTTATGTGGTCCACTTCCTGTTGTTTCTTTCTCTGGTTGCAAGTACTTCTTAACTTTCATTGATGATTTTTCCAGACGCACTTGGATATATTTCTTAAAACTCAAGAGTGAAGTTTTTAACATGTTCTTGGCCTTTAAGGCCTTTGTTGAGAAACAATCTGGACATCAAATTCTTAAGTTAAGATCAGACAATGGCGGAGAATATATTAACAACAAATTTATCAACTTCTGCACTGAGCATGGCATTCAATTGCAACATACTGTTCCATATACTCCACAACAAAATGGTGTAGCTGAAAGGAAGAATCGCACCTTAAAAGAAATGGTTAATTGTATGCTTCAATCTAAAGGACTTGGTCTCAATTTTTGGGCAGAAGCCATTAACTGTGCAAATTACATAGTAAATTGCACTCCTACTAAGGTTTTAAAGAATATAACTCCAGAAGAAGCTTGGAGCTCAATCAAACCAAATGTAAGTCACTTTCGTGTTTTTGGAAGTGATGCTTGGGCCCATATTCCAGATGCGAAACATAAAGCCTTAAAACCTAAGAGTGAAAAATGCATTTTTGTTGGATATTCTGAAGATGTCAAAGGTTATAGACTTCTTCAACCAAAATCCAAAAATATAATCATTAGAAGAGATGTAAAATTTGATGAAAATATATCGGCCTGCGAGCCTAGTTCGGCGGGTGTGCCACTTTTGGCCTGCGAGCCTGATTCGGCATATGTGCCACCTCTCTCTCTCTCTCTTCTATTTTTAATAGCATTCCTTCTAGTTCAGATGATGACAGCGAGGATGACAATCCTCCTCCACCTCTTGAAGTTATTCCTTTTACTCCACCGCTTCCAAGATGGGTCCGCTCTACTCGGGATGCAGCAGGTTCTCTTGCAGGTGACGCTGCCGATCGACGACATACACGTTCTCAATTCGAAAGAGCCTCTTCCTTATTGGCTCAAGTTCCAGAAAATCCTGATCCAGAAACCTTTGAAGAAGCCTCCGGTCATCCAAATTGAGATGAAGCTATGAATGAAGAATATCGTTCCTTATTGGCAAATGATACTTGGGATCTTGTTCCTCTTCCAAAAAGAAGAAAACTTGTTAGATGCAAATGGGTTTACAAAACAAAGTTTGGACCAGATGGAAAAGTGGATAGACATAAAGCTCGTCTTGTTGCTAAAGGATTTTCACAAGTTGAAGACATTGACTATACTGAAACCTTCTCCCCTGTTGCCAAAATGAATTATATCTGCCTTGTTCTTTCCCTTGCTGCCTCCTTTAAATGGGAAGTCCATCATATGGATGTTAAATCCGCCTTCTTACATGGAGATTTGCATGAAGAAATCTATATGGAACAACCCCTTGGCTTTATCCAAAATGACTATAGCCTTGTTTGTCGCCTTAGGAAGTCTCTCTATGGTCTCAAACAAGCTCCTCGGGCTTGGTATGCCAAAATGGATAGAACCGTCCTTGTTCTTTATGTTGATGATCTTATCCTTACTGGTAGTGATCCCAGCCATATAAACCATGTGAAGTCTAACCTCAAAAAGAAATTTGAAATGACAGACTTAGGACACTTGGCATTATTTCCTTGGTCTTCAAGTCTTGCAATCCAAAGAAGATATTACCCTTTCTCAGTGCAAGTATTCCTGTGATATTCTGCGCCAATTTCACATGGAAGATTGTAAGCCAACCCCTTCTCCCTTTCAGTCTGGAGTCAAGCTTTCAGTCACTTGTACTACCCCTGAAGTTTATGTTACCTTATAACGTCAACTTGTTAGTAAACTTTTGTATCTAACCCATACCTGTCCTGAACTTTCATTTGTCGTTGCTCTTGACAATCGATTTATACACCAACCTCATGAAAGTCACTGGAAAGCAGCTAAAAGAATACTTCGATATATTTGAGGTACAATTCAGTTCAGGATTCATTACAGTGCAGGGGCATCTCCATTGTTGATTGGTTTCACTGATTTTGATTGGGTTGGTGACCCTGATGATCGAAAGTCTACTGCAGGATATGTATTCACTCTTGGTTCAGGACCTATTACTTGGTCTTGTAAGAAACAAAGTGCCATCTCTTTCTTCGGTAGGCAGTATCGCGGTGCGGTTGAAGCCGACAAAAAGGAAGCCATGTAGCTATCAAATCACGTTTGAATTTGGTCTTCATCAGCAGCATCCAACTACACTTTGGTGTGATAATCAGAGTGCCATTCAGCTATGTAAAGATCCAGTTCAGCATCAGCGTATGAAACACATTGAACTCCACATACACTTCATCAGAAAGCTCATTCATGGTCGTGTTCTTGAAGTGCAGTATTGTCCAACCAATGATCAAGTAGCCGATATCTTTACGAAGGCTCTCATAAAAGCGAATTTTACCAAACTTCGATCCATGCTTGGAGTTCAGGAAAGTTGTCATTAAGGGGGGATAGGCTCTAATGCCTCCTTCCTTCTCCTATTGTGTCACTTTTGTAAATCCTTCAATCCTATCCCAATTTGTTCTTAAGGGGGGATGTTAGGATATTTCGACAAATAGGAAATAGGCTCCTTTTGTGTCACCTTTGTAAATCCTTCAATCCTATCCCAAGTTGTTCTTAAGGGGGGATGTTAGGATATTCTGACACATAGGAAATAGTTAAGAATAACTTAGTCTAGTGTAGAGTTAGGTAAAGTGTGTTTCTTTACTATGTACATTTGTAACTTATAATCCGACGGTTCACTCTCTCCTCGGTATTAATGACACTTGATCCGTGGCTTAACACCCGATTGATCCATGATCTCTATTTAAAGAGCATGGAGGGTCATTTGTCCAGTAACCGTTTATGAGAGAAACATATGTAACTTTTCTTTTTATATTAATAAATTGTCTGAAGTGGCCGCGTTGGCTCAGGCCGTGGACTGTTTCCCTCTTCGAGGGTTTTAACCACGTGATAATACTGGTGTATTGATTTGTGATTTGTTTGTGAGCGGTGACCTTTGGTTTTTGATCTAAGGAACTTACCCTGTAAATTCCTACAATAATAAGGGCTTGAAGGGTCATTTGGAAAACACACACAGTAAGGATCAAGAGATCGAATTTCTGAAGTGAGCAGTGCTCAGAGGAAATATCGATCAAAAGATTCTTTGCAGAGAGGGGCAGGGATAATATCCGAAGAGAAACCTTTATTGATCAAAGAATCATCAGGAGAGAAGGCAAAGAGAGATCCAACAGAGCTAGCGCAGAACCAGAGAGGCTGACGCAGAGCCACGCAGGGCTACGCAGAGGTTGCGCAGAGGCCAAGGGGGAACCAGAAATTTGCTGAAGGAATCAATTTCAAAAGCCGGGAGGCGGGGTGTGAGACCGGGAGACAAAAATCGAAGTTCCAGGGCAGCAAATCAATCCACAGAAGTGGTGACGATGTACCCAAGAGAGTTGACGCTGGGATTGCACAGAGACTGCGCAAAGGCAGCACAGAGGCTGTCAAGGGAAGCTCATTCAGTGGTCGGATCAGCCAGGATTTCCTGTGATAGAGTGAGGTAACCTCCCTAATCTCTCCATCAGTGATATTCTTTGTAACTGGATTGCCGAGAGAGGCATCCAGAGATTGTATTCATAAATTACTACTGCATAATAATAAAACCCTCAGCTGTTGCACCGGTTTTGCCGCATTGGGTTTTTCCAAGGACATTAGTCCAAAAATAATTGTGTGAGATGTGTCTATGATTTACTCTTGTTCAGTATTTGCTTCCTCACTTGTGTTTTTCCACAATTTATTTAGTGAAGGTTGCAGTGTGTTTAATTCAATGCTGTCGTAGCAATAAACTGAATAATTAATTTATCAGTTGGAAGAATTAATACCAGTTGTTGTAATAGGATTCCAGATTTAAGGAATTTTCACATGGTATCAGAGCTTGTATTGCTGAGTGCAGGAGGAACAAAAGAACAAATCCATAGATCTAGCGTTGGTGAAGTCGGGATCAAAAAGTTGCGTAAGCAGCAGATCGATCTCCCGAGTGATTGCGCAGTCCAAGCCAAGAGGGCTAGTCCCTGCAAGGAAAATTCTCTCTGAGTGAGTCGACAGAGAGGTACGATTTTCCAATTTGCAGAGGCAGAGGGAGCAGCGCAGCAAATCAGCAACAGGAGGGACGCAGTTTTCTGCGCAACAGTGATTGTCGATGCAAAAGCGTCAGGAAGAGTCACTGGAGACACTTTGAGGGATTTTTCTTCCTCAAGGAATTCCTAGTCGAGGAATTCTAATTTTCGAGACCTAAGCAGCAGTATTAGGCGGCAGATCTACCATCTCCATCAGGGAGTGCGTAGGTCAGGCCAGAGCTGCGCAGAGGAGAGAGAGCGAGCTAGTTCGACATATTTTTTCAGTTGGCAGAAATGGCAGCAAGCGAGCTAAGAGATCAAGATCAGTTGGAGGGAGCCTCCAACTATGTGATCTGGTAGGCAAGGATTATATGCTTGTTGGATGAGCATGATCTCAAACTCTTTATCGAAGGTGTGGTGGTTGTTCCAGTAGATGCAGATCCTTTGAAGGAATACAAGAAGAATATGGCTACGGCAAAGCAGTTGATCCTCGACAAAGTGAGTGATCATGTCGTGTGTCACATAGCTAGCAAAGCGACAGCTAGAGAAATGTGGCAGGCGTTGGAGAAGCTATATCAAGGATCTTTCGAGCAACGAAAGATGAACCTAGAGGAGAAGATGCAGACTACCAAGATGCAAAAAGGTGAGTGCATTGATCCGTTCCTGGTTAGACTTCAAGAAAACCGAAATCAGCTGGCAGTTGTGGGATAGGCTAGCCACAGAGATGGTTAGATTGGCCCTCAACTCAGTGACCGAAGACTATCAGGTCTTTGCCCAAAGCATCTTGGGCAGAGAGAATTTGTCGGACTGGGAATCAATGTGGGCAGCAAGAAGAGATGAGGAGGGACTTACTCAAGTATCAACTTGAGGGCAACAATAGCAGTGGAAGAAGCCAAAGGAGGAGGATAATGTGGCCCTTGCATCAAAGGGGCAGCAAGAGTAGCGCAGGAGGAAGATGGACCTTTCCAAGATCAAATGCTTCCGTTGTGGCGAGATGGGTCATTATGCCACACAGTGTCCTCTCAAGAAGAGAGACAAAGACGAGAAGCATGATCCGCAAGCAGCACTTGCCAAGATCGATGAGGAGGAGTTCGCTATGATAGCCCATATATCTCCAGGAGGGAGGTGCGGTGACTTGGAGTTGCAAACCCAAAGATCTACAGACTGGGCAAGATCCTTGAGTCCACCTCTAGGATCAATATCTTGCTACGGGAGCCCAAATCAGAAGTAGCAGGATGGACGAGTGTCAGTTGGTGCAGAGGAGTGCAAAAGTGACAGAGCAGTGATTTGCAGCGCCAAAACCTGAGCAACGCAGAGCAGAGTTGGCAGCAGTGCGGTGAGGCATAGCGCAGTAGCTTCAGAGGGTCAGCGCAGAGGCTGGCATCAATCAAATCTTCAATACCAAGATGCATCATGCTAAACACTTGTTTAGTTTTGGATGTTTTTCTGTTGCAATAAGCGACAATATTGCAGTGCAGTAGCAGTTGGCAATGCAACAGCACATATGCAGAATTTGAGAGGGAGATGCAGTACGGATGCAGTGTTGATAGTGGCAGTGTCAGCAATAGTACAGATGCAGCGTTTTTGCAGAGTTGGTGGGCAGCAGTGTCAGACATCAGTAGCGCAGAGGGAGATTTTGCAGAATCAATGCAGTACTCAGCAGGGGGTATTGCTAGAGCACATTCTTCGCTGAGAGTGTTGATTTGTAGTAGCATCGGATGTGCTTTAAGTCTCAAAATTTGCAAGGAGGCTTAAACACATGCATTCCAGAGAACCCATAAATCGTATTTGGGAAATTCCACCCAGATTGTATTTTATTAAAAGAATTAATTATTTTGAAGGGACCCTAAGTCTAAACTTTGGAAATAAAATAATTAAAGTGAATTAATAGAAGATGGGATTGAATGTTCAAGAAAAGGCGAATCAAGTCAAAAGTTAATCTTAGTCGTTGACTAGAGATTTAATCTCGGTTGTTGAAGTTTCAACAAGAAGATTATAAGAAGGGCTTGAAGGGTCATTTGGAAAACACACACAGTAAGGATCAAGAGATCGAATTTCTGAAATGAGCAGTGCTCAGAGGAAATATCAATCAAGAGATTCTTTGCAGAGAGGGGCAGGGATAGTATCCGAAGAGAAATCTTTCTCAATCGGAGAATCATCAACATAGAAAGCAGAGAGAGATACAGTAGAGCCAACGCAAATCCAGAGAGGCTGACGCAGAGCCATGCAGGGCTACGCAAAGACTGCACAGAGGCCAAGAGGGCACCGGAAATTTGTAGAAGGAATCGATTTCAGAAGCCAGAAGTCAGGGTATGAGACCGAGAGGCAGAAATCGAAGTTCCTGGGCAGCTAATCGATCCACAAAAGGGGTGACGTTGTACCCAGGAGGGTTGACGTTGGGACTGCGCAAAGGCAGTGCAAAAGTTGTCAAGGGCAGCTCATTCAGTGGTCGGATCAGCCGAGATTTCCTGTGATAGTGTGAGGTAACCTCATTAATCTCTCCATCAGTGATATTCTTTGTAACTGGATTGTCGGGTGAGATATCCACAGATTGTATTCAGAAATTACTACTGCATAATAATAAAACCCTCAGCTGCTACAGTGGTTTTCTCGCATTGGGTTTTTCCGGGGACACTAGTCTAAAAATAACTGTGTCAGATGTGTCTATGATTTACTATTGTTCAGGTTTAGTTTCCGCATT
The DNA here is from genome assembly GCA_034641835.2 of Pinus albicaulis. NCBI lineage: Eukaryota > Viridiplantae > Streptophyta > Pinopsida > Pinales > Pinaceae > Pinus > Pinus albicaulis. The sequence goes on from CM076583.1 coordinate 1,175,408,453, forward strand.
TGTATTTTTCCGCAATTTATTTAGTGAAATAACTGTGTCAGATGTGTCTATGATTTACTCTTGTTCAGTTTTTGTTTCCGCACTTGTATTTTTCCACAGTTTATTTAGTGAAGGTTGCAATGTGTTTAATTCGATGTTGTCGTAGCAATAAACTGAATAATTAATTTATCAGTTGGAAGAATTAATACCAATTTCTGCAATAGGATTCCATATTTAAGGAATTTTCACAACAAATAGGGCTAAAGTGCGCAGGAAATAGGAGGCATAGTGTGAACTTAGGGGCTTGATGTGCACAAGGATTTAGGAGAAGTGTGCAAGAATTATGGAGCATAGGATCAAGTATTCTTAGGGAAAGTCAAGGCTATTCAGCAAGAGAACAAGTGTGTTCTCAGAGACAAATTTCTAGTTGCAGGAGCAACATGATTATAATAAATCCAATTGCTCACGAATAATCAATAAAATACCACAACAAAGAAAGCAGGTTTTCCCATTTGGGTTTCCTAGGTGAACAAGCATGTCAATTTGTGTGCGTGTATTCTTTTACCTCTGGTGTTTTTCGGATTGCTTATAAATTGTTAAGAAACTCTATATCTTGGTGAAAGTAAATTTGGTTTTAGTGTTCAGTTGCCTTCTTTTCAATAATTCATTTAAGTAGTTGTAGAGTTTCAGGAAAATTAACATGGTATCAAAGCAGACTTCAGCATAAAGACCAACACCAAATTGATCAATCAATGAAGAGTGTTGAAAAATAGGTAGCTATGGTCGGCATTTTCACTGGCAAATCATGAAGAAATCCCATATTTTGACTCTTGACCAAGTTGGCCTAAGAAAGACAAGTCAGCCCCACATGTGGAAACGCCACCTCCAAAAACCCATATAAATAAGACCTCAATGGAGCTCAATTGGACATCATCGCATCACACATCACTTATCTGAAATTGTAGGGTATATCGACACATGCAAAGGAGTCAAAGGAGCCTTTCTTTTTTGTGTTGACCAACATATCTTTCTTTGTTTAAATTTCGTTGACATGGGCTAGTTTGGATCTGTTTGACTGAAATTTGACTATGCTTGGAGGCCGACGACTGCAAAAGGTTCATTGACTTGAATTGACCGAGATCTTACCTCTATTTTGGACTGTTGACCACAGGTTAACCGCAGGTCAAACCTTGCCCTTTAACCAAGAATTGTAGAAGGATATTTTGACTGAAGTTTGACCGAATTTCGGCCTCTTGTTTAGAGCTACCTCAGGCTAAAATTCGGCCCTTTGTTGCAAACTGTAATTTTGACCAGTGTTGACTTTCTCTCTCTTCGTTGACTAGTTTGACTTGGTATTTGTTGAGGTCAGATTTGGAATCTTGTTAGAATACTTTGGTGTACTATTAATGAAAAAAATTCTCTCATAAGGAAAGATTGGTTGGGTTTTCCCCTTGTGGGTTTTTCCCTAATTGTGAGTATAATTTTGGTATCTCTTGTCTCTTGTTCTACTGTTTACTATGATATCTATTGCTCTATTGATGAAAGTATATGGTTGAAGTTTTTCATGTATAGTTTCTTAATGATTGAATGCTAAAAGAAGATCAATCATATCATTAGAAGTAGTTATCAATTGTGAAAAACTATACTAATTTTGATAGCACTAGAAAATCAACATGGCATTAGAGCTTTGGTGAAGAGAAAGAATTGTGAGATCACCTTGAAGAGCATTAACAAGCACTTTGAAGAGTTTGGGATTTTGCCTTCTAATTGTCGATAGGCCATCATCACCATGAATTCCTTCATGAAGACAAAGAACAAGCTTGAAGGAGCTACTAATTACAAGCCATGGAGGGCTAGGATTGACTTACTACTTGCAAGATACAAAGCTTTGGGCATTGTTACAGGAAAAGTCATTGAACCAGTTGATCAAGCAAGAAAAGAAAAGCTTCAGGAAGATGACATTTTGGCAAGAAGTATCAATATTGAATCTGTTAGGGACTAGCTAATTCTCTATATTGTTGATCAATAAACCTCCAAGGAAATATATGATGCCATCATTGGATTGTACATCAACAACATCAATCAATCTATAAATTTGAGGGGTCAACTTTGCAATATCAAGACGACAAAGAATGATACAGTGGCATCTTACTTTGTAAGGATATCTCAAATACAAGATCAACATAAGGCCATTAATGAAGAAGTATTTGACAAAGAATTGAATTGGTAGTTGTGGCTTTGGGTGGTTTGCCTAGATCTTGGGATCATTTTGCAGCCAGCATTAGTGCAAGAGAAAATGCACCTTCATTTGATAAGTTATGGGTTTCTTGCAAGCAAGAAGAATCAAGACTCCATTCTAGAGACCATTTTGAAGATCCAAGTGAAAAAGCTTTTGCAGCTCATTCTAAGAGTAATAGAAAAAGACCTGACTTTGGAAGATTTCAAAGAAGTTTTGGTAGAAGACCAAATTCAAGATCTGCCCCAAGAAGGAAACCTGCACCACAAAGAAGAATTCCTCCACCCTCTCAACATAGAAGAGATAAAAAAGATCTGAAAAATGTTCAATGTTTTCATTGCCAAGCATATGGTCATCAAGGTCATGTCCTCAAAGGAATCAACGGGATGACTTTCAAAGGAATGAAGATCGAAAAAGGAAAGGAATGCATCATGCCACTGCAGCTGACCCACATGAATCCTCTCATAAGAGGAGGCCTATAAAGAATGAATCTGATGATGAATGCTCATTTTATTCTACTCTTACATGTTCCATTGTAGGTTATGATGAGATATGGTTGTAGACAGTGGTGCCTCTAGGCACATGACTAGGAGTCATGATCATATCTATGAATTGGTTGAAAAGAAGATTGCTTAAAGTGTTGAGCATGGAGATAATGGAAAATATGAAGTCAAGGGAATTGGTTCATCAACCTTCCAATTAGAATCAGGAGCTAATGTACTAATTAACAACATTTTATATGTTCCTGGTTTGAAGAAGAACTTGTTGTCTATTTCATCTAGTGAAGAGAAAGGATATAGAATTGCTTTCGTTGATGGACAAGTTCTAGTACAGAAGAAGGATGCCTCCTTTGAATCTACTAAGGTCATTGGTGTGCAAATTAGTGGCCTATATCGTCTCCTTGGACATTCAATTCAAGCTTTACTACACAACGCCACTGATCTTTGTGAACTATGGCATCGAAGGTACTCTCATATTCATTATAAAGCATTATCTAGATTGAAATATTTTGTTAAAGGTGTACTTGAAATTAAGATTGAGCATGATTGAGTTTGTAAGGTATGTGCCCCTGGAAAGAATGTTAAAGGAAGATGTACTAGTAGTGATAGTAGATCCAAAGGAATCTTGGATCTTGTGCAATTTGATGTTTGTGGGCCTATGCGTGACAAGACCTTGGGTGAAAATTCATAATATGTCTCTTTCATTGATGATTACTCTCGCAAAACATGGATTTATTTTCTAAAGTCCAAGGATCAAGTATTTGAGAAGTTTCGTTAATTCAAAGCACAAGTTGAAAATGCTACAGGAAGAAGCATCAAGGCCTTAAGGTCTAACAATGGAGGAGAATATGTATCCAACGAATTGATTTCTTTCTACAGGGGCGCTGGAATTAAGAGGGAGATGATAGTTCCCTACTATCCTCAACAAAATGGAACTACTAAAAAAAGGAACAGGGCTATTATGGAAGTTGTCAAGGCCATGCTTCACGATCAAGAGTTGCCTATGTTTCTTTGGGGAGAAGTTGTAAGGATAGTTGTCTATGTTCAAATTAGATGCCCACATCGAATATTGGACTATAAGACTCCTAAAGTATTCTTCACAAGTGAGAGCCCAATGTTGAGCATTTAAGAATCTTTGGTTGTCTTGTTTATGTTCATGTGCCCAAGGTGAAAAGGACAAAGTTGGAACCTTCCAAAAAGAAAGGAATTTTTGTTGCCTACAGTGAAAATTCAAAGGCCTTTAGGGTCTATCTTCCAAGACAATGTTTTATTGAAACATGCAAGGATGTTATATTTGATGAGGATGTTGCTTTCTTGAAGTCCAAGGGTTCACACTTGGACTCTGATGATGAGACGCAAGTGGCTCCAAAGAATGTAGAATTGAAGTCTAAAGAACCACAATCGATGCATCAAGATCCTCATGAAGAATCTAATGATCATGAACTTGTTGAAACTCCAAGAGCCACTATACCTAAGACTAGAAAGAGACCTACTTGGCTTGAAAGAACATTGAAGGAAGTTGAAGGACATGTTGCAACTCGTGGGACCTTTAGGGAAAGCAAGAAGCCGAAAAGGTATTCTGGTTATATAGCTCTGATGTGTAAGACCATTGAATCTGAACCATCCACCTATGAAGAAGCAGTTGAGGAACAAGTTTGGAAAGATGATATGACTGAAGAATATCAATCTATATTGAAGAATAATGTTCGGAAAATTGTGCCAAGACCTAAAGGAAAGTCTATTGTGTTTTCAAAATGGACTTACAAAGTCAAGCATGCAGCTGATGGAAGTATTGAAAAGTACAAGGCAAGATTTCTAGCTCAAGGATTCTCCCAAAAAGAGGGAGAGGATTACAAAGACAGATTTGTGGTTCAAGGATTCTCCCAAAAAGAGGGAGAGAATTACAAAGACAGATTTGCTCGCGTTGCTAGGTATGCTTCTATTAGATCTGGCATTGCTCTTGCTACTATTGCAGGTTGGAAATTACATCAAATGAATGTCAAAACTGCTTTTCTGAATGGGACCATTGAAGAGGAAGTCTATATTGAACAACCTCAAGGGTTTGAGGTCCATGATAGAGAAACAAATATTTTCAAATTGAAGAAACCCTTGCATGGGCTGAAGCAGGCTCCTCGTGCATGGTACTCCCACAATGATGGTAATCTATTAAGTCTTGGCTTCAAGACGAGCAATGTTGATCCAAACTTGTATTTCAAAGGTGTTGAAGGCAAGCCCTTGATGTTGCTATTGTATGTAGATGATTTTTTTCTGACAGGGGATGAAGTTCTAATTGTCCAGTGTAAGAGGGAGTTGGTTTCTGAATTTGAAAAGAAGGATCTTGGTCTTGTGCATTAATATATGGGATTGGAAATTTGGCAAAAGCTTGATGGAATCTTTGTTGGCCAAGGCAATTATACTATTTCAATCCTTCAAAGATTTGGCACGATGGACCGCAAGTCCACAGACACTCCTATGGTGACAAATTTGAAGAAGATCTGGGACTGTGATTTTGATTTAATTGATCCCTCTATGTATTGCAAACTAATTGGTTTGTTGAACTATCTTTTGAACACTAGACCTGACATTTGTTATGTTGTAAACAAGTTGAGCAAATTCTTGGTTGAGCCCTAACAAGTGCATTAGGTTGCAGCGAAACATATTTGAGATATCTGCATGGTACTATTGAATATGGTCTGAAATATGCTTCTAATGGAGAATGGCAATTGCATGGATTTAATGATGTTGATTTGGCTAGAAGCTCTAATGATAGAAAGAGCTTCTAGATTTTGATTTGGTTTGGGCTTCGCTATGATTTCATGGTCTAGTAGAAATAAAACTTTTGTTGCTTCGAGTATAGTTGAAGTTGAGTATATAGCTAGATGTTTAGCCTGTTGTGAAGTTGTGTGGCTTCAGAAATTGTTTATTGATTTGTTTGATCAAGTGTTGGAATCGACCATTATATATTGTGATAATCAAAGTTGTGTGAAGCTTTCTGAGAACCCGGTGTTACATGATAGGATGAAGCACATTGAGATCAAGTATCATTACATCTAGAATATTGTCCACAGGGGAGTTGTGAGGCTCGAGTATGTCCCTACTAATGATCAAGTTGATGTGTTGACAAAGTCGTTGTCCCAAATGAAGTTTGCTTATTTCAGAGAGCAACTTGTAGTTGTTGAGAACCCCTCTTTGAGAGAGAGGGAGCATTGATTGTATAGCATCATATGATTTACAATCTTCCTTAGGTTGTGTGCCAAGAGACCTATGGATTGATCGAGAAGATTATCACTCCCTTCGGATGTGGGCCGAGAGACTAGTGAGTCTTGGTTCTGAGGCACTAAATTTCTCTCCCTTGGGTTGTGTATTGAGAGACGTATGGATTGGTTAGGGAGTGATCTCGAGTTCTCTCCCTCAAGTTGTGTGTCGAGAGACTATGTAGTCAGGGATTGAGATAGGGATTCCTCCCGTAGGCTGTGGGCCTGCATACCTTTGTGTTCAAGGAGATACACCCTTTGCATATGGTTGGCCTCATTGATTGATCCCATTGAGTGTGGTGGACGTTATGTATCTTTCCTTATGATGAGATTGATGATCTCTTTGTTAGGTTGTGTACTGAGAGACCTATGGATTGGTCAGAGAGATTGATCTTGACCGAGAGAGAGACTTGTACTTGTGATCTCTTCCTTAGGTTGTGTGCTGAGAGACCTATACATTGGTTGAGAAGATTGATCTTGAAGAGAAAATGAAGAATCCCTCCCTAGCTAAGAGGGAGTGTTGAAAAATGGGTAGCTAAGGTCATCATTTTCATTGGAAAATCATGAAGAAAATCACAAATTTTCACTCTTGACCACATCGGCCTAAGAAGGACAAATTGACCACACATGGAAAAGCCACCTCCAAACACTCATATAAATGAGACCTCAATGGAGCTCATTTGGACATCATCGCATCTCACATCATTCATCTGAAATTGCAAGGTACATCCACATGTGCGAAGGAGTCAAAGGAGCCTTTCTTTTCTCCGTTGAGTAGCATAAATTTCTGTTTGACTTTCGTTGACTTGGGCTATTTGTTTGATCGAAGTTTGACTGTGCTTGGAGGCTAAAGACTGTAAAAGGTTCATTGACCTTACTTGACCAAGATCTTACCTTTGTTCTGGACCATTGACCGCAAGGCAAGCCCTGCCCTTTCACTGAGAATTGCAGAAGGATATTTTGACTGAAGTTTGACTGAATTTCAGCCTCTTGTTTAGAGCTACCTCAGACCGAAATTTGGCCCTCTGTTGCAGACTGTAATTTTGACCAGCGTTGACTTTCTCTCTCTTCGTTAACAGATTTGACTTGGTATTTGTGGAGGTCAGACTTGGAATCTTGTTGGAATATTCTGATGCACTATTGATGGCTAAAATTTCTCTCTCATAAGGAAAGATTGGTTTGGTTTTCCCCTTGTGGGTTTTTCCCTGGCTATGAGCCTAATTTTGGTGTCTCGTCTCTTGTTCTACTATTTATTGTGATCTCTATTGGTCTATTGGTGCAAGTATATGGTTGAAGTTTTTCATGTATAGTTGCTTTATGATTGAATGTTGAAAGAAGATTGATTATATCATTAGAAGTAGTTATCAATTGTGAAAAACTATACTAGTCTTGATTGCACTGGAAAATCAACAAAGGCTGTAGTTTGAGCAGGACAGAGTTTTGAAGAGCAGTATTCTTGGATAGCAGGATGTCGTTCCAAGGACTGAGGGAAGATCATTATTTAGGGGGAGCCTCTAACTTCAACTCATGGAAGAAGCAGATCTCAGTGGTCTTGGAGGATAATGGGGTGCTAGAATTTATGGAAAATCAGATAGTTCCACCTCAAGATGTCCAACAGTTGATCCAACATAACAAGAATAACACCAAGGCCAGGAGGATCATTCTTGAGGGGGTTAAAGACCATATTGTCCCTCATCTCCATGTAAATAAAACAACATATGAGATGTGGAAAGTCATCTTGGATCTGTATCAAGGTTCCAGTAATGCCAAGAAGCTTGCATTGAAGGACAAGCTAATAAATGTTTAGATGAGCAAAGGTGAGACCATCATTATGTACCTTTCCAAGTTAATTCAGATTCGGGATGAGGTAGTTGGAGTGGGCAATATGTAGCAGACAATGACGTTGTGAGTCTCACGCTTTTGGGACTTCAAGTCTTGGGAAAATTTCCAAGATGTAGTTTGTGGCAAAGAGAATCTTCCCATCTAGAAAGGGTTGTGGTTAGACTGCGTTCAAGAAGAAATCTAGAGAGGGACGAGAGCTAGAAGATTAGCAAAGACAAGGGACAAGGAGAACTTTGCCTTGGCAAGCAAAGGCAACAAAGCCAGGGGCAAGAAGGGCAAAGGAAATGTCGAGTCCAGTCAGAAGGACGAGAAGAAGAAGAAAGATCTGAGCAAGATCAAGTGCTTCCATTGCCACGAATTCAGGCACTATGCCACTAAGTGCCCTAATTGAAAGAAGGGGTCCAATAAGGATCATATGGCTGCATTAGTTGAGTTAGATGCATTTTCTTCTCAGATCGAGAAATATTTCTCATTGATAGCTTGCATGGCAAGCTTAGTAGGCAATACTGTATGGTACATTGATTCTGGAGCATCCTTCCACATGACCGAGAACAAGTTTTAGCCAACTAAAGGAGAAGGACATGTAGTTTCACATTGAGCTGGGAGATGATGGTAAGTACATGACAAGGGGAGTAGGTATTGTCAGTTTTGAGAGGGATACTGGTAGCTCTCTCCATCTCAAGGATGTCCTATATGTTCCAGGCCTAAAGAAGAACCTTGTTTCAGTGGCTACCCTAGAGGACAAGGGTTATCATGTCATCTTCAGTGGAGGTAAGGCTTACCTCAACCACTTAGCTTCTGGATTAGTGAAGCAAATTGTTGTGAGGATGAATAATTTCTACAAGTTGCAGGTTGAGACATGCGCAACCTTGAGCAGCAAGGCAGGAAGTGCACAAAGAAGAGACATGGGGGAGCTTTGGCACAAATGCATGGGGCATTTTCATTATGGAGCATTGAAGATCCTTCAACAAATAGCCACAGGACTACCACAGTGTGCATTCGACTAGCGTGATGTGTGCAAGGGTTGCACATTTGGCAAGTATGCCAAGTCATATTTTCAGGGCCAAGACAGCAGAGCCAAAGGGATTTTGGAGTCGACATATTCAGACATATGTGGGCCCTTCTCTTCTCCATCTCTCATGAGACACAGGTACTACGTCACTATCATAGATGATTATTCTCGGAAAAGATGTGTTGAAATTTGGTTAACGGAGGACAAGTGGTTCCCTAAGGCTTTGATCTTTGGCCTAGGGAAAAGTGTCCAAAAGAATTTAATTTTTCTCCTAAAGTGACTTTATAAAGTTATAAAGTCAAATCTAATTTAAAAGTGACTTTAAGTGATAAAATTACTAAGTCTAATTTTAAAGTGACTTTAATAAAGTCAATGTGAAATTAGAAAGTGAAAAGTGCTTTGGAAATAAATGACTAAGTGGGTCTTTATTAAAGTGGGGTAAATTAAAAAATAGAAAGTGAGATTTATATGAGCATTTAATCTCAGCCCTAGATCTAAAGCTATCTCAGCCATTGGATTTAGGGACTCCCCAAAAGTCACTTAGGGTTAAGTTAAAGGAGGGAAAAGGTCATTCATTCTTTCATGAGCAGATTGAGAGAAGGAGAAGAAGAGAGCACAGGATATTTTTGAGCAGTGAGGAGAAGAAGAACAGAACCTTGGCACGCATACCTAGGCAGCACTTCAGCAAATTTGTACAGCAAGGAGAGGCACTCAATTCAAGGCAGTTTGGGCACGAGTTTCAAGGCAAAACCGTACAACAGCTTGGGCACGTATTCCAAGGAGGCCATACAGCAGTTTTGGCACAGATTTCAAGTAGTTTGCTAGTTTTTGAGGCACGGTTTTCAAGACAGTCCGTACAGTGAGTTGATGTCCTGTGCACAAAAATCGAGGTAGAAAACCGTACAACATTTATTGTTGTTTCTCTACACGCAGTTTTAGGAGGTCGTACAATAGCATTTATTGTTGTTTGCACGCTTTTCAAAGAGGTCCTACAGCAGCATTTAATGCTATAATTTCTGGGCACGAAATTCAAGGAAGACCGTACAGCATTTATTGTTGTTTCGTTTCGCTGTTTGCACATTTTCCGAGGCGGTGGTTAAGCACGGAAAACGAGATAAGTTGTATTTGTTACTTGCTAAAATTCTCTGAGTATTTCTCTCTCACTGTAAAAGCTAATTTATCAGAAATAAGAAGAAGTTTTCGAACTTGTTTTCCCCAAGAGTTGTAGGGGGTTTTTCCAGGGTCAAGTTGACCAAAAATCAGCGTGTATTTTCTATGTGGCTGATTTATTTTTCTGAGTTTTTATTTCTGCATTTCAGCACTGTGAAATTTCCAAAATTTGTGTTTTCAAAAAATATTTATTTTTCCAGCTTGTTGAATGTATGGCTATGGGAATGGGCATTTAACTTTACGGGAGAAATAAGGAGAAACTGAAAACCGGGGTTGGGAACAGAAATTTCTACATGGTATCAAAGCTATTTTGCTGAAAATAGCAGTTTGGGACAGCAAGAAGAAAAATTACAGCAAGCTAATTTTTCACACAGAAAACAATACCTTAACTACAGCAGTGTTATTTTCAGCTTATTAGGACAGCAAGCATGTCTTTGGGCTTGAGGGTGGAGGATAGGTTGGATGGGCATAGTAACTACAGCGTATGGAAGGAAAGAATGCAAAGCATCTTTGAGGAGGCAGAAGTCTGGGGTATAATGGTGCATACCCAACAGCACCCTGTGAATGTGCCTACTGATGTTGTTCAGTTGGCAAACTTTAACAAGAAGAATAAAAAGGGTAAGAGACTGATTCTGGATGGTATTAAAGACCATGTCATTCCTCATGTGAGAGGAAAGAGATTTGCTCATGAGATGTGGACAGCCTTGACCATTAAGATGGGTAAGACTGATAGTGCTACTGGATATCTCACAAAGATCACTAATGTGAGAGATGCGTTGGCAGCAGTTGGAGAGGTCATTCCACCCACTGAGTTGATGCGGATTGCAGTGAATGGCCTTCCCAATTCATGGCTGAACTTTGTTGATGGGGTTTGTGCACGTGAGACCCTTCCCACTTGGGAGAGGTTCTAGGATGATTGCATACAAACTAAAATCAGAAAGAGCCAGCTTGGGGCAGCCAAACCTGTTGAGCAGGATGATGATGTAGCACTGTTAGCAAAAGGCAAGAAATGCAAGTGAAAGAAGCAAGCTTCCACAAGAAGTGGTGGGGGCAAAGGCAAAGGTAAAGGTAATCAGGTGAACACGCAGAAGGACTATTCCAAGATGAAGTGTTGGAATTGTCAGAGGATGGGACACTATGCAGTTGTGTGTTCAGAGAAGAAGAAGAAAGGGAAGAACAAGACCATGGCAACATCGGCAAAGATAGAGGACTTTACGGATAGCTTTGATCGGGAGTTTAGGTTCATTGCTTGTGAGTCCACTTGTGCAGGATCACCTACCACGAAGGGTGAGAGGGAGTGTGCATTTCCCTCCACTAGCGGAGCATCTTCAGGTATCTGGTATGATGACAGTGGGGCTTCACGTCATATGACAGGAGTCCGTGAGTACTTCTCAGAGCTTTCAAAGAGTGGCACTGATATAGAGGTAATACTCGAAGATGACAGCGTTGTTAGAGCAGTCGATGTAGGGACATTGACATTTGATAGGGAACCCAAACCTCCCTTGAAAGTGTCAGATGTTCTATATGTGCCAGGGATGAGGAAGAACCTCATATCCGTCTCAGCATTGGAGGACAGAGGATATGAGATATTGTTCAGGAGAGGACAGGTGCTTATATATCCCAAGGGCGTTCCAGCTGAGTCAGCTAAAGTGATTGGTGTACGCCATGCAAAGGTGTACAAGTTTGCATTTCAGCCCCTTTTGTCATCGAGCAGTAGTACCGACAGCAGAGCTAGCAGTTCAGAGCTGTGCAAGATTTGGCACCGTAGGATGGGGCACATGTATCATGGAGCTTTGAGGACATTGCGGGACATCACTACAGGTGTGCCAGATTTCAGTACTGATCACTTTGATACATGCAGAGGATGTGTTATGGGCAAGTTTTCCAAATCCCCTTTTCCTAGCAGTGACAGCAGATCCACTGTGATACTTGATTTGATTCATTCCGATGTGAGCGGTCGGATGTCTCATGTTTCCTTGAGTGGATATGAGTATTATGTTTTATTCATTGATGATCACTCTAGGACCTAGATTTATTTCTTGAAGACCGAGAATGAGGTCTTCAAGCGGTTTCAGGAGTTCAGAGCTCTTGTCGAGACTAAGACAGGGCGTAAGATCAAGTCCCTGAGGTTGGACAATGGAGGAGAGTACACCCTTGGTGAGTTTGTTGAGTATTGTGCGAAGGCAGGCATTAGGAGGGAGTTCACAGTTCCTTACAACCCCCAGCAAAACGAGATTGCGGAGAGGAAGAACAGATACATCGTTGGGGCTGCCAAAGCCATGTTACATGATTAGGGGTTACCATTGTTTTTGTGGGCAGAGGCCTGCAACACTGTTGTATATTTGCAGAACAGGAGTCTGCATCGTGCCTTGGGGCATGTGACTCTGGATGAGGCTTTTTCTGGGAAAAAGCCTGATGTTGGTCACTTCTGTATCTTTGGGTGTATTGCATACTCCTACGTAACCAAGGAGAAGAGGACCAAGCTAGAGCCCACCGCAGAGAAGGTTATCTTTGTGGGCTACAGTGAGACCTCGAAAGCCTTTTGGATTTATATTCCCACACAGAGGAGAGTTGTTGTCAGGCGGGATGTGAAGTTCGAGGAGGACAGGGCTTTCAGGAGGTCACAGTAGTTAGAGTATCTGGATCAGCCTGACCCTCAGGAGCAGCTGAGTCAGGCACAAGGATCCAGTGGCAGGGATCAGGAGGATCCGGAGGTGCATCGATTACGGTGTCAGGTACATCAGTGAGCAGTGGCTCGCAGAGTCAAAGGGGTGGTGCTTCGGGCAGCATGCAGAGCAGTCCGCAGAGCAGTTCACTAGGGAGTCCACTGATGGACAGTTCACACGATACTTCAGCGTCTACAGGTTCAGGTTCAGGCAGGAGGACAGCAGACAGACAGTCAGGAGTTCAGGCTCCTGATGAGGAGTTTCAATCTCCAGTGGGAGAAGTGTGCTCAGGGAAGAGGAAGCCCAAGTGGCTTCAGGATACATTGAAAGAGGCCACATCTATTGCTAGGCCAAAGAGGTCAGTCAGAAAGAGTAGACCCCCTGATAGGTTCTGTAGTTATATGGCAATGGTTGCCAACATCATTGACTCTAAGGCTTCTAGCTATGAGGAGGCAGCTAGCCAGCAAGTTTGGAGAGAGGCCATGCAGGAGGAGTACTCTTCTATCATGAAGAATGATGTTTGGGAGGTGGTGCCGAGGCTTGAGGGCAAATCCGTGGTTACTTCCAGATGGCTTTACAAGGTAAAGCATGCTGCAGATGGCAGCATTGAAAAATTCAAGGCAAGGTTTGTGGCTAGAGGGTTCTCCTAGGTAGAGGGAGTAGATTATGAAGAGACCTTCGCTCCCGTGGCTCGATATGCTTCGATTCGCTCCATCATATCGATAGCAACAAAGATGGGTTGGAAGATCCACCAGATGGATGTGAAGACCACATTTCTCAATGGATTCATACAGGAGGAAGTGTACATTGAGCAACCACAGGGCTTTGAGGTGCATGGAAAGGAGTCCCATGTGTGCAGACTGATGAAGGCCCTTTATGGCCTGAAGCAAGCTCCCATAGCTTCGTACTCCAGGATAGATACATACTTGCAAGAGATAGATTTCACAAAGAGTGATGCAGATCCGAACCTATACTTTATTGTGATAGGTGAGGAGCCTCTCATTTTGGTGTTGTATGTGGATGACTTGGTCATTTCGGGTGCAGAGAAACTCATAGAGAGCCGCAAGAGAGATCTTGCGTCGAAGTTTGAGATGAAGGACATTGGCTTGATGCATTACTTTTTGGGTTTCGAGTGTGGCAGGAGGAGGGGCATTTCTTCCTGGGACATGGGAAGTATATTGTGGGCATCCTTGGCAGATTTCACATGGAGGATTGTAGACCCATGTCGACATCGATGATCACCAACTACAAGAAGCTTCACGCTTCAAATTCCGAGTTGGTGGATCCCACATTGTATAGACAGCTGATTGGTTCCTTGATGTATTTGGTCAACACTAGACCATATATATGTTTTTCAGTCAACACGATGAGCCAGTTCATGTGTGAGCCTAGGAGGGTGCACTGGGTTGCTGCAAAACACATTTTGCGGTACTTGCAAGGGGATGGAGCGAGATTGGCAGGTTACACTGATTCCGATTGGGCAGGTTGTGCTTCTGATAGGAAGAGAACTTCAGGGTGTTTTATTGGGTTGGGTTCAGCAGTGGTGTCGTGGTTCAGCCGAAAGCAGCAGTCAGTAGCATTGAGTTCAACAGAAGCAGAGTACATCGCAGCCAGTCTAGCTAGTTGTGAGGCCATCTGGCTTCGCAAGATGGTGTTTGGCTTATTTGGTCAGCCATTGAGACCTTCAGTGATTTACTGTGATAATCAGAGTTGCATTAAACTCACGGAGAATCCAGTATTTCATGATAGGTCAAAGCATATCGAGATCAAATATCCTTTCATCAGAGACTATGTTCAGAAAGGAGTTGTGAAGCTTGAGTATATTCCCACTGATGAGCAGGTAGCAGATATTCTTACCAAAGCCTTACCATGGGGCAAGCATGTCTACTTTAAAGACAAGATGGGTGTGGTGAGGAACACCTTCCTCGGTAAGAGGGAGTGTTGAAATTTGGTTACCGGAGGACAGGTGGTTCCCTAAGGCTTTGATCTTTGGCCTAGGGAAAAGTCTCCAAAAGAATTTAATTTTTCTCCTAAAGTGACTTTATAAAGTTATAAAGTCAAATCTAATTTAAAAGTGAATTTAAGTGATAAAGTTACTAAGTCTAATTTTAAAGTGACTTTAATAAAGTCAATGTGAAATTAGAACGTGAAAAGTGAGTTTGGAAATATATGACTAAGAGGGTCTTTATTAAAGTGGGGTGAATTAAAAAATAGAAAGTGAGATTTAAATGAGCATTTAATCTCAGCCCTAGATCTAAAGCTATCTTAGCAATTGGATTTATGGATTCCCCAAAATTCACTTAGGGTTAGGTTAAAGGAGGAAAATGAGAGAAAAGTTCATTCATTCTTTCATGAGCAGATTGAGAGAAGGAGAAAAAGAGAGCAAAGGAGATTTCTGAGCAGTGAGGAGAAGAAGAACATAACCTTGGCACGCATACCGAGGCAGCACTTCAGCAAATCCGTACAGCAAGGAACGACACTCAGTTCAAGGTAGTTTGGGCACGAGTTTCAAGGAAAAATCGTACAACAGCTTGGGCACATATTCCAAGGAGGTCGTACAGCAGGTTTGGCACAGATTTCGAGGAGTAGTTTGCTGATTTTTGAGGCACGATTTTCAAGACAGTCTGTACAGTGAGCTGTTGTCCCTGTGCACGAAAACCAAGGTAGAAAACCGTACAGCATTTATTGTTATTTCCCTGCACGCAGTTTGAGGAGGCCGTACAGCAGCATTTATTGTTATTTGCACGCTTTTCAAGTTGTTCGTACAGCAGCGTTTAATGCTGTAATTTCTGGGCACGAAATTCAAGGAAGACCATACAGCATTTATTGTTGTTTATGTTTTGCTGTTTGCACATTTTCCAAGGCAGTGGTTAGGCACGGAAAACGAGATAAGTTGTATATGTTACTTGCTGAAATTTTTTGAGTATTTCTCTCTCACTGTAAAAGCTAATTTATCAAAAATAAGAAGCTTTCGAACTGGTTTTCCCTAAGAGTTGTAGGGGGTTTTTCCAGGGTCAAATTGACCAAAAATCAACGTGTCTATTTTCTGTGTGTGCCTGATTTATTTTTCTGAGTTTTTATTTCTATATTTCAGCACTAAAATTTCCAAAATTTGTGTTTTCAGAAAATATTTATTTTTCCAGCTTGTTGAATGTATGGCTATGGGAATGGGCACTTAACTTTATGGGAGAAATAAGGAGAAACTAAAAACCGGGGTTGGGAATAGAAATTTCTACAAGATGGATCTTCTTTATGAAGGACGAGGTATTCTCCAAGTTCATGGAGTATAAGGCCTTGGTAGAAAACCATACCGAGAAGAAGATCAAGGCATTGAGTAGTGAAAATGGTGGGGAATACGTCTCCAATGCCTTCAGGGACGTGTATTCCAAGGAGGTCATTAGAAGAGAGCTTACAGAACCCCATAATCCTCAATTAAATGGGGTGGTTGAAAGGAAGAACTGCAGCATAGTTGGAGCGGCCAAGGCCATGTTGCATGACTAAGGGCTACCCATGTTCTTGTGGGCAGAGGCATGCAACACTACAGTATCTTTACAGAACATGAGTCCACACAGAGTGCTTGGACGAGTTACATCGGAGGAGGATTTCACAGGCAAGAAGCCTGATGTTTCTCACTTTCGCATCTTTGGCACAAAATTTTACTGTCATATGTCCAAAGAGAGCAGGAGGAAGCTGGATCCCACAGCTGAAAAGGGAATTTTCGTGTTATAGTGAGACATCTCAGGAATACAGGCTGGACATACCATCACTTAAGAAGATAGTTGTCAGACGGGACGTGAGGTTTGAGGAGGACAGAGCCCTGAGGGAGTCCTTAGAGCAAGAGCAGGTTGGAGTACCAGAGGAGGAGTTACTCGCTCCCAAGCAAGAGCCTCAACCAGCATCACAAATTGAGTCTCAGCCAAGTGGCAAGCGGGCCACAAAGCAGGATGACCACGAGTCATTGCAGGATGAGGAGGAGAGACCAGGACGAGTGGTGGTAGCCACTCAATCAGTGACTCCCAGCACAGGGAGGAAGAGAGCCAAATGGGCTGAGAGGTTGATTCAAGAGGCCTAGGAGCGAGTTGAGACCCCTAGCTTTATGTTCAAGCAGAGCAAGCAGCCACAAAGGTATACTAGATATATGGTGTTGATGACTAAGTCATTAGACACAAAGCCTTCTTGTTGTGAGGAGGCTGTCTCTCAGCAGGTTTGGTGGGATGCCATGGTGGAGGAATATTCCTCCATCATGAAGAACGATGTCTAGGAGATTGTGCCACGACCAGAGGGAAAATTAGTAGTAGGCTCACACTAGGTGTACAAGGTGAAGCATGGAGCAAATGGGAGTGTGGAGAAGTACAAGGCTAGGTTTGTGGCCAAGGGCTTCTCAAAGGTTGAGGGCATTGATTATGATGAGACATTCGCTCCAATGGCACATTATTCATCCTTCAGGACGATTTTGGCACTTGCAGCACAGATGGGGTGGAAGATCGACCAGATGGACATGAAGACAACATTCTTCAACGGGGTGGTTGAGGAGGAGATTTTTATGGAGCAACTGGAGGGTTGAGACTTTCCACAGAGTCACTCATGTTTGTTTGTTGAAGAGATATCTTTACGAGCTCAAGCAAGCTCCAAGAGCATGGTACACTCACATTGATAGCTACCTTTGCTAGCAATGTTGGCATTCATGTCAAATGATAATATTAAGGATGCTTGATCTCATTAAGTTGATTGATGTTGATTGTATTAAGGTTGATTTGTATTGATTACTACACTGCCATTGTTGCAAGATTGCTTGGGATGCAAAGGTTGATAAGTGATGTGAAGTGCAAAGGCTAATCATTGTTAACTATATTGATCATGTGAAGGCTAAACATTGTTAAATATGTCGATTGATTATCTTGATGTATGGGGTGCAATTAAATTGGAAAATGGCACATGACATATTGGGACATAAGCTGGAAAATGTATGCTTTTATCAAACAAGAATCCTCAAAGGCATTAACATGTAGCTGGTACAAATCTGAAAAATGTAGCTAATACAAATCTAAAATGTTTTCAAGATTTTTCTTTTGCAATCATTGTTGTTGGCCTATATTATTGCAGCTCTACTTTATATTACAAAATTATGATTTTCATATTTGAAAATGAAGAGGCAAATTGTGAACAGCCTTAGAAGATCAAGAGGCAACTCCTCAGTTCGTATTCCTGCATAGAATACAAACAGTCAATAAGCTATGCTTATAAAATATACATTGTTGAATGAAAAAAAAATTGATGTCACGAAGTTTGTATGAGAGGGTTCATTAGCATCATTCTGGTGAGGAGAAGAGAAAAGTAGCAGAAGAAGAACAGAATTAAAGAAAGGAATATGAGCAACATACTTGAAAGCAGAAATTAATATCAGGTAACCGGAAATCTTGGACTTGTATTGTGATTGGGAGAGTGCAGTCTCCTTTCAAGTTGTAGCTTGATAAAGAACAGGTTGTAACCTGTTGAGGTAAGAGCCTCCTGTGGGTTGTAGCCTGTAGAAAATTTTGTGGGAGTTCGAGCTTCCTTGAGGTAGCAACTTCCGGTAGGTTGGAGCCTATAAAAAATTTGATGTAATTGGGGAGTAGGAGCTTGCCTTCACAACACTTTCGGCAAAAAATTCGTGGTTTTGTCCCTTACGAGTTTCCACTTATATCTGGTGTCTTCATGTGTCGCTTGTTGAATGTTGTGTGAATGCTCTTGAATTCTAAATAAATATATATATGAAAATGTCTCTCTCTGGTAAATGCAAAAGAAACCATTAGTAATTGAGCATATACATAAGTCATTAGCTGTATAAGAAGATAATAGAAAAATGAAATTAAGGTGAGCTAAAAATTGGAAAGATACAAATACTAATTCACCCCCCCTCAGTAATTGCCAAGCATACATCAACCTTCAAGGATCGCGCTTCACTAAGAGTGAGGTGGATGCCAACCTGTACTACACCACTATTGAAGGGCTTCCACTCATTCTAGTGCTCTATGTTGACGATTTTATATTGATTAGAGTAGACAGCTTGATCCAGGATTGCAAGGCAAATCTTCCAAGGGAGTTTGACATGAAGGATATAGGGCTTATGCGTTATTTCCTCGAGCTGGAGGTATGGCAGGGTGATGGGGAAATCTTCTTGGGGCAAGGGGAGTACACTACAGAGATCCTCAAGAGGATTCATATGCAAGATTGGCCCATGACCGCGCCTCTAGTCACAAATTGGAGGAAGGTGGACGCTAGCAGAGCAAAGCGAGTAAGTGAAATTTTAAATTAGTAAATTACTATTGCAGTTAGTTGGTTATCATTCTCCTATCAACTGATTATTTGTTTTCTGCAAAATACTTGCGGAAAATACTGAATAAAACACAACTACAACTTCATAGAAAATAAATAAACCACAGGACTTGAGAAAATGATGCACACACACAAATAATGGACACCAATATTTTTGGATAAATGTCCTTGGAAACACCCCAGTGTGGGGAAAACTAGTTCTACAGATGAGTAATTTTATTATTCTTCAGCAAATTTGTGATGGACAAAATTACAAACTCTTTTGCCAAAAATTAGCAAACCTCCGAAAAAATGTTTTTATCACTTTCGCAAGTTGATTTCTCCTATAGGAAAGAACTAGGCCTCCCATGAGCAATTCAGCCTCCCTCTAGTTTCTGCTCGGCTCACACATGTAGCCCTGTCAGTGGCAAAATGTCACTATTGAGGAAATAACTCGGCCTCCATCTGGAATTCAACTTCAACTGGCAAATCAACCTTCCTATGCAAATCTATTTCTCCTACAATTCCTCCTTGCTCTAGCACTTCATCCTCTGTAAGAAACTTGCATTGCAACTAGGGTAATTCACACCCCTTCTCTAGAGCAATTCGCATAGCTAGAAAATCAGCCTCTTCTATAGAAAAAACGATCTCCAACTCTCTTTGGAAATAGCTATGACAAAATCCTCTGACAATCCTATCACCAAGCAATATTGAACTCGCTTTGTTGATGCCCCTACGTTACCTCTGCGCCATCGCTATCACTACAAATTTGTGTCTCGATCTCTCTCTGATCTACTCTCTAAATGCCCATCAATTTCCTCTTAAAATCTCTCATTGACAAATCAACGATCATGATCTAATCTCAATCGATGGCTAAAATCATTTTGACCCCTTCTCATGACTTTTCTAGAAGTCTCTAGAGCAAAATCAATTTACCCCAATTAATACTGATTAATTAATCCATTTCCCTAAGTTAAACTTGTTGACTTTTGTAGCATTGGAAAGTGTTCCAAGTCTCATATTTTGGGAAGAGGCTTGGACATCAGTATTCCAGAGAACCAAGAAACCGTTTGTGGAAATTCCACTCGGATTATGCTTTATTAAAATAATTAATTATTTTAAAGTGATCCCTAAGTCCAAACTTAGGGAAATTAAATAATTAAAGGGGTATTAATAAAGCAAAGGGTGAATCTTCTAGAAAACGAAGATCAAGTCATCTTTTAATCCGAGCCATTGATTAGAGATCTAATCTGGGTCGTTGATTCATCAGTGAGAAGACTATAAGAGAAGGCTTGAGGGTGATTTGGAAAGTAAGCCGGGCACACTCTCAGTACCCGAAGGAAATCGATTCTGAAGTAAGAGAATTCGATTTCAAAGGGTGAGGTTGTAGAGGCAAAGTTGCAGACATAGAAGGAGGAAGGGGAAGTCAGCAGAGGAAGAGGGCAGAAGGAGGACGCAGGGGGAGCAGCACTGGCCCTCCACGCGGAGTGACGCAGTCCTACATAGTGACTGCGCAGAAGGCCACACAGAGTGAAGCAGAGGGAGGAAGGGTGCCTCCAGTGTGTTAGATATTCTTCCAAAGTGTTCGAAAAAATTATCTCAGGTGTATGCTAGACATCTGCTCGTCATATTTTCTCTAAAAGATTTCGACTGTTGAAGAGTAATATAAACCCTCATCTGCTGCACCAGTTTTCACACAGGGTTTTTCCGGGGACAATTGTCCAAAAATAAATGTGTTCATGTGATTGCTTCTATTGTGTTATATGTGTTCTATTTGTTCTTCTGCTTTTGATTAAGTGAATAATACAGCTGTGTTTATTTCAGAATTTACTGAAGCATCTGTAAATAACTTATCATAAATAAGTGGGCAAAATAAATCAATCACTACAGTAGTATTTTAGATTGAAAATTTCACATGGTATCAGAGCAAAAGGCAAAAGACAGAAGAGGAGGTTCTGCAAATGGAACTAAGATCCGACATCGATGCAGCAACAGCACAGAAGGGTCCACGCAGTCCTCCAGAACGCATGGAGAAACAGACATTTCAGTTCTGGCATCCAGACTTGAAGAGGATTTCGCTTGTGTCAAGCACGGCCTCTCTAGGGGTCTGGTATATTGACAGTGGAGCATCTGCTCACATGACAGGACTTCGAGAATGCTTCTCGAGCTACCAGGAAGAGCAGATGAATTTTCAAATCATGATGGGAAACAAGGCCAAGTGTACCCCCGTTGGACAAGGAACCATGATATATCAAACAGAAGCTGGTAACAAGCTTCGGGCCACCAACGTACTGCATGTACCGGGATTGGGGATGAACTTGCTCTCGGTGTTTCAACTTCAAAACAAGGGTTACGATGTATACTTTATTGGAAACAAGGTTTATGTCAAACACCCTACTTGGAAAAGGAAGGCACAAATTGGAGCAAGGAGCCATAAACCGTATAAGTTACAGCTCGAGTCTCCAATGGCATTGATAGGCAGTACGGATGAAAGGGACTTAAATGAATTATGGCACAGAAGAATGGGGCATCTACATCATGGAGCCTTGAAGATCCTCAAGAAGACCGTCATGGGAGCTCCAGAACTGAACACAAGGAAAGACGATGTCTGTAGGGGGTGCGTACTAGGGAAGTATGCCAAGGCAACATTTCCAAAAACAAGCAGCAAGGTCAAGAGTGTGTTGGATTTGATACACTCAGACATCTGCGGACCAATGTCCACGAATGCTCTCAATGGTGCAAAGTATTTTGTCACCTTTATTGATGACCATTCCCGAAAGACACGGATCTACTTTCTCAAGACCAAAGATGAAGTCTTTGAGCAATTCAAAGAATTCAAGGCTTTGGTAGAAAATTTAACCAGAAAGCGGATCAAGAAATTGCGATTAGATAATGGTGGAGAATATATTGATAAGGACTTCACAAGATTCTGCATAAAGGAAGGCATCAAGAGAGAATGGATAGCTCCATACAATCCAGAGCAGAATGGAGTTGCAAAAAGGAAGAATAGGACCTTATGGAAGCTGTGAGGGTGATGTTGTATGATCAAGACATGCCCAAATTTTTGTGGGTTGAAGCTTGCAAAACAGCGGTGTATGTGCAGAACAGGGTGCCTCATAGAGCATTGGGAAAAGTAACTCCTGAGAGTGTGTTCACTGACAACAAGCTTGAGATGAGCCACTTCAAGATATTTGGCAGTATAGTGTATTGCCACGTACCCGATGAGAAGAGGAAGAAATTAGATGAGACTGCAGAGAAGGGATACCTTGTGGGATATAGCGAAAATGCGAAGGCATATCGCATCTATATTCCCGAGAACAAGAAGATCGTAGTAAGGTGAGACTTGAAATTCATGGAGGAGAGAGCCTTCAGGAGATCCCGAGAAATGACTACAGATACGCAGTCTGAGGAGTATCCGCTAGTTCAGCCACAGTGGCCTACATAAGATGGCTCTAGTGCCTCTCTGCAGCACAAGGATTCTGAGGAAATTTTTTTCTGAAGAAGTGCAAGAAGGAGAGCAGGTAAATCCACCCACCACCAGTGGAAGGACGAGAAGAGAACTCCAACAGACTCTGAAGGATGCAGAGGAATTTACAGGAGCCCCTAAAAATGAGAAGAGGGTACGCAGGCAACCAAACAGGTACCAGGAATTGGTAGCACAGGTTGGAGAACCCTCTAGTTTTCGAGAGGCAGCTCAACATCAGGTGTGGGTAGATGCTATGGTGGAGGAGTACAGCTCCATCATGACAAACGATGTATGGGAAGTAGTCCCTAGACCTCAAAATAGATCGGTTGTAGGATCAAGGTGGATCTACAAGATCAAGTATGCTTCAGATGGCAGCCTAGAGAAGCTCAAAGTCAGGTTTGTGTCTAAGGGGTATCCACAAAAGGAAGGGATCGATTATGAAGAAACCTTCGCCCCTGTAGCTCGGTACACTTCGATCAAGTCCATCATCTCTCTTGCAGCACAGATGGGATGGGAAATTCACCAAATGGATGTCAAGACAACGTTCTTGAATGGGCTGATAGAAGAGGACGTGCACATAGAACAGCCAGAGGGCTTTGAGATGCATGAGCAGAAGACTCATGTATGTAGGCTTAAGAAAGCCTTGTACGGACTGAAGCAAGCCCCTAGAGCATGGTATAAGCGAATTGATAGCTACCTACAGAAGATGGGATTTGTCAAGAGTGATGCAGATCCCAACCTCTATTATCTAAGAGCAGGGGATGAGCCGCTAATTCTGGTTTTATATGTAGATGATTTGTTCTTGACTGGATCATCTAAGCTCATCAAAGACTGCAAGGAGAATCTGGCTACCAAATTCGACATGAAGGATCTGGGGCAGATGCACTATTTTCTTGGTTTGGAGGTCTGGCAGCAGAAGGAATCTTCCTTGGGCAAGGAAGATATACTACAGAGATCCTGAAGAGGTTTCAGATGGAAGACTGTAGACCCATGGCTACGCCAATAATTACAAACTGGAAGAAGATCGACACATCCGAGGATGATGAGGCTGACCCTACCTTGTATAGGCAACTCATTGGATCATTGATGTACCTGGTCAACACTAGACCAGACATCTATTATGCAGTGAATACCCTTAGTCAGTTCATGGTAGAACCAAGGAGGGCCCACTGGGCAGCAGCCAAATGTGTTCTCAGATACTTGAAGGGGACAGTCGAGTATGGGTTGAAGTACACCAAGGGCAATGAAATCCAGTTGAGTGGGTTCACTGACGCAGGTTGGGCTAGAAGCCCAGTGGATCGGAAAAGTATCAGTGGGTATTGTTTCAGTCTCGGATCAGGAATGACTTCCTGGTGCAGTAGGAAACAGAAATTCGTAGCACTGAGCTCAGTCGAGGCACTAACCAATATATGGAATGGTCATTAGGATTGCATGCATATTGTTGGAGGTTCAGTTGTAAAAATCTTAACTATTGCATCAACTAGAAATTATTCTTCTAACTGTAAATTAATTAACAGTTTATTTTCCCACACAAACAATGAATAGTTCACAACCGCAATTTTCACCAAATTAAATTTTGCGGAAGATAAACTGGAAACTGAGAAAATTCTGTGGCACACAGAATAAATTTGACATAGTTATTTTTGGACTAAAGTCCCCGGAAAAACCCAACTTCGAAAAATAGATGCAACAGCTGAGGGTTTTTATTATTAAGCAACAATGAGAAATTCTAAGTACAACTGGATGTTGAAACCTGGCAATCCTACAGAGAAAAATACTGGCAAAAATCTAGTGAGAAATTTTCCTCACCCCACAAGCAATCTAGGCTCTATCTCCCAGCTCCAAGTGAGTTGTCCAAACAGTTTCTGCACAGGTATGCATCACCCTAGCACAGCCCCTTCCACGCTCTGCCTGAAACAGCTCCTCCTCAAGTCGTCTTGTCTGTTGTTGGCTAAGAAACTATCTCTCCGGCCCTCTGGAACGCTTTCCCGACCTCTGGAACTAAAACCCAGCTTCTGTCCAACAAAATCGAATTGCCTCTAGAGACTTCTATGCAACCCCTACGTCAGCCTCTCTGGGGCCATTTTTTTCCTCTCTGCAAGCTACTCTCCAAAACTAGAATCTCTTCCTCCGGACTCACTGTCCCTACCCCTCTCTATCTCTGCTTCCCTTCTTTGGCTTGAACTATTTCGGCAACTGATGCTGCTCTCTGGAAAATCGAACTACCCAAGGAAATCGATCTCAAATGTGTGTTCTCCATCTACCCATCGACCTCCTCTTATTATCTAAAGTTGGGACTCCAATGGCCAAGATTAAAACATAATTGATGGTTGAGATCATTTCTGGATCAATCCAGGTGAGCTTCTAGATGAATGATTCACACCTTTCTCAATGAATACTAATTAATTAACCCCTTTTCCTAAGTTTAGACTTGGGAAATATTTAAAAATAGGCTAATAATCTAATTGAGAGAATTCTAGGTGGAATTTCCGGAAACGATTTTTGGGTTATGGAGAACTCATGTGTTTTAGCCTCTCCACAAAGTTTCGAGACTAGAACACCTCTAATGCTACAAACACTAACACTCCCTCTTAGCGATGAAGGTGTTCTAGTGTTGCACCACTCCTACAACACCCTGTCTCTATATCACCCTTTGTACACTGCTGATGTCTGGCCACTGTGACTGACTGCCACTAACCACTGCGCAACTCTGATGCTACATCCATGATGCTACTGACACTGCTATACTGGTTCCAACTCTGCATCTACACTGCAACTCCCTCTCATTTGTTCTTGCTGCAACTGCAACTACTGCAACTGAGAAGCATCCAAAATATTGAATCAATTGTGTCTCTGTTGCATCTGTCTCCTGAGTGACGAGTCCTGACTGCTACTAGTCTCTGCACTGTCCACTAAGCAATTTCTATTGTTGTTGACTCTGCTACTGAGCCTCCTGCTCTGTTGTCAACACTGTATTGCGCTCCTCTGCACCTGACTAGTACTAGTCTGCAACTGTCACTCTGGAATCTGACTACATCAACTGACATTGATCCATCCTACTCCTGAATATTGTGGGCCCTTGTAGCAAGGTAATGATCCATGAGGAAGACACTTCAATGGACCCTGCCCAAACCTGCGCAACTCTGGGACTATAGCTCCATATCGCCCCACCTCACTCCTAGAGGTATAGCTCCAAACATGGCAAAATCTTCCTCCAGCCTAGAGGACAACTTATCTATCTTTGCAGACGATGCCGCCTGGTTCTGCTTCTCCTTCTTGTCCTTCTTCCTGAGAGGACATTCAGACCTGTAGTGGCCAAACTCACCACACCTAAAGCACTTGACCTTAGATAGGTCCTTCTTCTTCTTCTTCCCCCCCTGTCCCTAACTGGGACCCTTTGATGCTAGGGCCACATTCTCCTCTTCCTTTAAACCCTCTGAGCCCTTGATGTTGCTTCCGCTGATGGTGCTCTTCAATAGATCTCGCCTCAACTCCTCCTATTGTAGGTCTGACCACATCCTGTCCCATCTAGGCAATTGTCTTGGCCTTCCAGATGACAAAGTTGGATGCTCCCTCCAACCTATCATGATCTATAAGCCCATCTATGGCCATCTCTGAATCTGATCGAAAATCTTGTTAGTCGCACTCCCTTATGGAGTGGGAAAAACTCTCTGCAGCAATTGACGATTGCAACTAGGAAAATCGGATTTCTAGGCTAGAAACCCTCTAAGAGAAATTCTCTTTGTGTGTTCCTTTCTCTTCCACCTAGCGCTAATTCTGCTACTGCAAACTGCTACAAAACCCTTTGCACCCAAACCAGGAATCTGCTCAGCAAAGATTATTGAGTTGTTGCTCACTTTGCCTGTTGGAATCACTCGAACTGGCAAGCCGATTTTTTTCTGCCAATCCTGCACTAAAAAAATTGAACTTGCTCAAGCAACTTGCATTGCCTAGCTTAGGCTCTGCGCAGCCTCCAAAAATTCATTCTGCTGCTCCCTCTGAACAACGAATTTCTGCTTCCACTTCTGAGCTTCCTCATCTGATCAAAATCGCTCTGATACCATGTGAAAATTTCAACTATTGCAACAACTGGAAATTATTCTTCTAACTGCAAATTAATGAACGGTTTATTTTCCCACACAAACAACAAATAAATCACAACTGCAATTTTCACCAAATTAAATTTTGCAGAAGATAAATTGGAAACTGAGAAAATTATAGCGCATACACAATAAATTTGACACAGCTATTTTTGGACTAAAGTCCCCGGAAAAACCCAACTTGGGAAAACTGGTGCAACAACTGAGGATTTTTATTATTACGTAGAGTGAGAAATTCTGAGTACAATTGGATGTCGAAATATGGCAATCCTACAAAGAAAAATATTGGCAAAAATCTAGTGAGGAATTTTCCTCACCCCACAAGCAATCCGAGCTCTGACTGCCAACTCCAAGTGAGTCGTCCAAACACCTACGCAAGCCTACATCACCCTAGCACAGTCCCTTCCATGCTCTACCTGAAACAGCTGCTCCTCAAGTCGTCTTGTCTGCTGCTAACTGAGAAACTGCCTCTCCAACCCTCTAGAACACTTTCCCGACCTCTAGAACTGAAACCCAGCTTCTCTCCAGCAAAATCGAATTGCCTCTAAAGACTTCTGCGCAGCCCCTGCGTCAGCCTCTCTGTGGCTATTTATACCTCTCTACAAGCTACTCTCCAAAATTGGAATCTCTTCCTCTGGACTCACTATCCCTAACCCTCTTTGCCTCTGCTCCCCTTATCTGAATCGAACTCTTCCGGCAACTGTTGATGCTATCTAGAAAATTGAACTGCCCAAGGAAATCGATCTCAAGTGTGTGTTCTCCATCTACCCATCGACCTCCTCTTGTAATCTCAAGTTGGGACTTCAACAGTCAAGATTAAAACATAACCAATTGTTGAGATCATTTCTAGATCGATCCATGTGAGTTTCTAGATGATTCACAACTTTCTCAATTAATATTGATTAATTAACCCTTTTCCTAAGTTTAGACTTGGGAAGTATTTAAAAATAAGCTAATAATCTAATTGAGACACTTCTAGGTGGAATTTCCAGAAACGATTTCTGGGTTATGGAGAACACTCTTGTGTTTTAGCCTCTCCACAAAGTTTTGAGACTAGAACACCTTCGATGCTACAAAATCTAACATTAGTTACATGGAGTCTTCTTCAATTTGACTACAGGAAGAGGTGGCAATTACAAGTTTAGTTAGAACGAGTTAGTCTTCAATGTTGATTGGAAAGAGAGCGAGTTAAGACTCAAGTGTTGATTGGAGAGAGGACGAGTAGAACTCTCAGTTATCTTGTAATCAGAACTTGGACTTTTAAATTGAAACCTTCTTGCATGCTCGAAGTCGATATATAAAGAGGAGGACGAAGGCACAAGATCATCATTATTGTGAGATCATTCTTTGTCTGTGTGCGCGCAGAATTGAGGAGCTCATGTGCTAAGATTTAGGAGCACAAGTGTGCTAAGAAATAGGGCCTCCAATGCACTAAGAAATAGGGCTCAAGTGTGCTAAGAAATAGGGCCTCCAATGCACTAAGAAATAATCTTGCTGCTGCCAAAACTGATCAGTAGAGATCCATTACTCAATTCTCAATGGTCCTCATTGACATGAGGGTGAACCAGAGAATTCAGAGTCCCACTCTGTTGGCCCGCCTGTGCACTTGGAAATCTGGAAGATCCAGCTGGACTCTCCGAATGCAGCTGGGAACAGTGGTTTGCTGCAACTTGAAAGCTTAAACACTAGATTTTGTTGTCCAAAATAAAGGACATCTGCTTCAAATCTTCAATATCAGCTTTCATTGGGGACTTTTGCTGGAAATTTGTGTAAAATATTATTGTGAGATCGATCAGCTTGAGCATGAGAGCTATGCTGAGTTTTCCATGGCTAGCTTTGAGGTGAATGGAGATATATTTGGAAGTTGGAGCAGAAGGGCCAGATGCTTGAGGATTTCAAAAATGAAAATGCTGCGGGCATTAATGCTGTCAACAGACTTCATATGTTACTTTAGACTAGTGATCTCTCAGTTGACAATTAGTAAATGATGATTAATTGATTGGAGTATAGCTTCCAGGAGAGCTGGAGGTGAGGACAATCACAAGCCTGCTAACGTGGGTAGGTGGCCTGCAAGAGTGGAACAGAGTATCGATTTTACCTTATCTTTTGATGAATTTTGAGGACTTATTCTGAGCTATTAACTATGCCTACAGATATGTCCCTGACAGCCCATTCAGCTGCAATGGCTGCTTGGGAAAGGGTTTTGTCACCATAACATGATTTTGAATCCAGGATGTGAAAAAAGAAATGCCATTGTTCCAAATCAGCACTCAATTTTTGTTCCTCTTAGTCCTAAAGTTCAATTTCATAAAACTAAGTCCCTAATATCCTCATGGTGTCTTTCTGACAAGTTATTGTATAGAGTCCATGTATTTGGTTCAGTCTGCATGGCCATGAGGGCAGAGGGTTTAGGATGCATGTGTTAAATATGTATCTATAGACACTACTTTGAGGGTTAGAAGAGCATCAAGCCATCCATGGCTCCCCCTTTTTCCACCCTGTTCTCGAAGTATCTGTCTTCCCTCTGGGAGAGTCAAAGAAAAGTTCAATCAACAGAAAGATTTTCAAAATGAACTCAACCATTAGTAAAGGGCCTACCTAGGAGGTCACAGATGGGGACCTAAAACTTACGTTGAATATGAGCAGACAGGCAGGGATGTACACAGTTGAAAACAGGGGTAATAGTAAATACCAAACAGAAGGGGAGGTGATAAATTTGCAGCCCTTTCAGACAAGATAGAGATTAGGAGTAGGGAGAAAGGTAGTTGAAACAGTGTTGGAGCACTCGCTTGGTAACTAAAGCTAAGATAAGTGCCAAAGGATTGATAGATAGAAAACACCTGAAGGGCTACCATGCCATAATCAACTCTTTACACTAACTGATTACACTGCTAATATGATATTTGGAGCTAACACGATAATGTAAGAAGCATTTCTATCAGTCAAAGCTCTTAAAAGTAAACAAGGATACTCTAAAATCCACAGAGCATCCTGAGCAGAGACAAAGGATACACAAGTTACAACACAATATACAAAAACATGACTCAGGAATTTGGTGCAAGAACAGAAGAGAAAGTGAACTTACTCCACCTGCCCATTGTAGGCTCAAAAGTTGAATAGTAAGCCACCTCAGTGCGACTTAGCATGATCCTTTGATACCTTTCTGCAGGTCTGATGAATTTTCTCGCCAGACTCTTAAGATCCTGGGATCTATAACATTGAAGGTGAACCACCAGTACACCAAATGAGTGGGTTACAGCATTATGTAGGCCCCATTTTGCTGTGGTATGCTCTGTCAACAGAAAAATTTCAAGATTGGAGCCTTTTTCATCATGAAATTCCATTAAATGTGATTGGAGTTCACCAGCAGTCCTTCCCAGATGTTTACTCATCCACAATGAAACAAGGCTCCAACCTGAAATTTTTACCACAGCAAAATCTAGCCTAGATAAACCTGTAACCAGTGTTGATAACATCGGCATCAAGAAAAAATTGGCAGGGGTCCAGAAAACATCTTGGAAACATCAGCAACAATATCGCAAACCACAGCAAAAAATATAAAATACAAACTATATTCTTTTTTTTAATTTTAAACACATAAAACAACAAAATCTATTGGCACATAAACATGGAGAAAACACTTATATATATGATGAAATGGATGCCAAATAAAAAAACAATACATCAAAGTCGATGCTGAACCCTAAACCCTGATAGTAGAGAATCAAAGACTTAGACCTATTTTTCTCTTTTCCTTGCTTTTCTTTTCTCTTGGTATTCAGTAGCAAGATCAACGAAGTTGTAAAATTTATGATATAAAGGTGGCTGAGGATAAACATAATTGGTTTTTAACATGCCCTAACCTTAACAATATCATAGATAGATTTATTTAGTTTCTTAACTCAATTATTCTTCAAGACTCCTAGCCAATGTTACACTTACTGCAATAATACCACCAAATCAAACATGGTGATATTATCACCTGTATATATTATGATAATATGAGGTTTTGAATATCCGCTGAGGATGACGAATGTGGATCATATGCGGGATGGTGGTAATGAACATCCCCCACACGGCAACCATGACGCCGAAGCGTGTTGAGCAAGTAGCACTCCGAGGATGGCAAAGGAATGTTCTCGAGAATGCTAAGGGTATAATTTTAATGACCTTGGTTTGGACAATCATTTGTAACAGTCGGGAAATGAAATTAGTCGCTGAGGAGGGAAGTATTGGCACCATTTCTGCGGGTGGCCTTCTCGGAGTGTCGAGCTGGTTCACTGGTTGGTGTGTGTCCTTTTTTTTCTGTCGGTCAAAAACTAGAATTATATTATCATCTTAAAAACAGAATTTACAAGAGGAGCCACCATGGCTCGATTATGTTCAGTCACCCTCAACGGCATACAGTGCCCATGGATCTGGGGTGCTGGCCAAGGCATTCGAAGCACTTGGTTATTTGCCGCAAAATTACAAAAAAACAAATCTAAAGCTACCATCAAGGAGGTGGATGCAGGGGACCTGGTGGAGGAGCCACAAAGAAATGATCCTAGTGGTGCAAGTGGTAGCCGATGTGATCCATTTGAGACTCCAGGACACGGAGGTGGTCTTGAGAGCGCCTCAAGATACGGCGCAAACTCTCCAAGGCCTCAATGGTCTCTGTCTACAAGCTTTGAACGGTGTGAATGTAAGCCTCTATTTCATTCCGATCCTCGTACCTCTGCTCTCCCAGGGTGTCCAAGTTGAGTTGATTCCATTGTAGCTGGGTGGAGATGGCGTCAAGGGTGACTGGCACCTCAATGTCGTCGGGGGATTGAGCTGGGGAGACATCCATGGCCGCTGCTGAGTGTGGGCTCTCCGTTGACTCCGAGTGTGAACTGGGGTCTTCTAGAACCGCTCTATGATCCATTCCTTGACAGAAACCACCACCACGGGCCTGTCCACGCTCTCTCAGCATGCAGACTTCCTGCTCTGCCTCACTCTTGGCTGCTCAAACGCTCCAAGTCGCTTCCAAACTCCCTGTCTGGGCCTCCCACGTTCTGTCACCTAATGCTTGGTTGAGGTTAGCTCAGACCTCGACTTGCGTATCTCAGGTGCCGTAGATGAGGGACACACAACCACCCCCAATCTTTCCACTACTGCCCAGGGAGGTGTAGAGGTTCCACCACCCACAAGTTAACATTGTTGGGAGGATAGATTTCTCCGCTAATCTGAGGCAGAACTACCCAGGAGCTGCAGTGCTGAGGGGTTGCTGATATGTCGTCCGTGGAATTGGAGCTGGCACCCAGGCGGCAAGCTCAATTCTCCCAATCAAGAACACGTCCACTGTATGAAATTCCCTGCCACCTCCTCCTGGTGCACCTCGCGCGTTCTGGAGCCACTGCTAGGATACCTTCCCGCTTCCCACCGTTCGCCTCTACTTAACGACGGGTCTGCTCCTCTGCTTTGTCCAAGTCGGCGGAGCTCAAGCCAGGGCTTGAGAGCCAGCACGTGATCGTCAGCACAGGCCACTGCTCCAACCTTCACCATCGCATGCAGAACAAAAATGAGCAGGAGAACATCCTCCATTCCCCTTAACATGACCACCTTACCATGATTTTGCCTGCCCCAAGGCTCTTTACCACTCGCTCGTGCGAGCATGGTGAGTCGGCAAGCGCGTGGCTTGGGGTAGGGCGGGCCTTAACTGCCCCCCATCCACTTGTCCAAGTGATTGGACACCCCCAGCGGGGAGGTCGGTGTATGTCCTTAACTGTGCTCCAACATGTTGAAATATGTAACTAGGTTCGGTCTTCATAATGACATATGTAATCATGATTTTTTTATGTATTTTATAAGAAAAGAAAATTAATTTATTATTCTTGCTCTCGAGGCATGGATTTCATGCTCAAGAAAAGTTGTTTTATAGGACAAGCTCCCATTGTGAGCTCCTAGGGCTTGTCATTGAGTCTACAGGTCATTAAGTCATTGTCATGTATGAAATACCCATTTGGGGCACGTTACATATTGTAAAAAAAAATTATTTCAGTCAAAATCAAGTCAAAGGATACTCCAAGACCTTGTCAAATTGCAATGAACAAATCGGGCTACACAAGCAACAAGTTGGCCTAAAATCATGGACAAAAAGGTTATATAAAGAAGACTTCGACCACACCTTGAAGACACACTTCACTCACTTCAAGTTCAATCACTAGGAAGAAGAAAAGTGTGAAGTAGAAGAGGACGAAGGAGGAAATGAAGGAAGAGTTTTCTGAATTGGTTTTGGGCTACTTATCTCCATGTGTCAAAGAAACTAGGGCTTCAATCTATTGCAGGGAAGCCAAGTTGCAAATCCATCAAAATGCTAAGGATTGGTGTAAATAAGGATTGTTTTGAGGACCGAGTTCACCAAGAAGAGGAAGGAGGCCTAGTGAAGGGAAAAGATGACATATCTCTCCATTTTCCTCTCACACGTGTGGCCTAGGGTTTCTGAAACAAGGGCTGAAAATTGCAGAAGTTGCAGGAAAACCGAAATTGCATCAGGAAACACAAAGTTGCAATCAAGGTGGTGTAGGGTCGAAATTGAAGACAAGAAAGAAGCAACTAATTTGACATGGCAAGGTTGACTTGGTCTTGAAGGGGTTTTTATAGGTCTTGGAATTCGTCAATTGAAGTTTATATAAGAAGAAGAATTCTTGTGGATTTTCCTCTCAGATTGGAGAGGTTTTGGCCTTGGTTGATCGCCTATATCTTGTGTCCTTTGTCGTATTGTTCTTTATGGTTTGGTAGTTGTTTGATGAAGAAAAAAAACTAATAATAACAAGTGAAAGAAGAAGCTAACCAAGCGAAGTAAAAATACATCACAAACAGTTATCAAAGCAAGAGAAATCATCATAAGTTGTTGCCCCTAGATTTCTCGACATGGTATCAGAGCTAAGGTAGCAAGATAAGGAAAGGCAGCTTGAAGAAAAGCATCAAAAGGTGTATCAAGAACAGTCAAGGCATCAAAGAAAACATTGGATCTTCAAGAATACTTAACGGTTGAGTTCAAGAAGAAAGCTTGATAAAATTCTGGGCACAAAAATCTCAAAGTCTGATCTCAAAATAGCAACGAAGTTACTGTGAACTACATCTCTCTCTCAAGACATTGAAAGGAACCAAACTCATTCCAAAAGTCAAGCGAAGTTCTGGCTACAATATTTGCCCGTCACCAAGTAAGTAGACCTACAAACTGTGTGCACAATAAAGTGATTTCTGAGGGATACAATATCACTGTTTCAAGAGGCCGAAGGCTTAATTCAAATATTCAAATCAATCTGAGTCTTCTGGTAAGAAGAACGAACATCTAAGCCTTGAAAGAAAGGATTTTTTACATCTCCTCAAAAGACACAATCCTACCATAGCAACTTCAGAATTAAATTTTTGGGCATCTTCAGAATCGAACTCCTCAAAAAGACCAATTAGTGAAGGCAGTCAAGATGTACCATATTCATATCACTAATTGCAAAACCCAAGTTTGTGATGAATCGACATCTATGGCACTAAGATCGCAGACACCAATCATATCTACTCGTTCTCTGTAACACAATCAGGCATTCAAGAAGGCCAGCGTTCCAAAGGAATTTCCTTGAATATCATCTATACATTTTGATAAGTAGTTGAAACAAGGAACTACAAGCAAAAAATAAGTGCAACAGGAAGAATCTCCTATATGAAGTTCTGTTGCAAAGAAGTCTTGTAGCCATCTAGGTAGCAGAAAGGAGCTATAATCATTCTATGTCTTAAAGGAACTCGTGGAGAAGCAGGTCCCATCAAAAGAGCAGTAAAAGAAAGTTTGGAAGATGGCAAAAAGGTCAGCAAAGATAACAGTACCTTTCTAAAGGAACCATGACATCACATGTAGGTATCCATGAGGTATGTATGATATTTTTTTTATTTTCAAGGGTCCATCATAAGATGTTGTAGGGTTGAAGTTATGGCTCGAGGGTTTGTATTTAGAACTATAGATGGCTCATAAGAAACCATAGTATTTAGAAACCCTAATCTTAAGGTACTTGTTCCCTATAATTTGACTTCTAAGGTTTGTTAGGATTCTAGGGCATGGGATAAACCCTAATATGACATGAAGAGAAAATAATATAATCTAGGGTATGAACTTAAGAAACCCTAGGGTATGACCTCTTGACTGCATAAAAACCCTAGAAAGATAACTTGACATCATGTTTTGGTATCGTATACTTTGCTTGGGATACTCGTCAATAAATATTGCAAGTACAAGAAGTAAAGCTGGATGGGCTGATCCTTTGTTTTGAAAAGCATGATGGAAGGAGGGAACTACACGAATCCTTAGACCCTCAGGCACTATTCATGATGTAATCAAAGAACTATGGATGCCTGGTTCATAGCAAGGAATAGTGAAAGATGGAAGATCTCTACCATGGTTAAAGAATTACAATCAAGTAAAAAGCATTGTATAGCATGATAGGATGCATCATTTTAGGAGATGGCATCATAGTAGCATACGATTGAAGCAAGATCTCACGACATCATTATAAGAAGCTTGAAAGATAGTTGAAGTAGAAGTCTATAGCAGTCATCATATAAAGGAAGTAGCTCTTTGTAATCTCAATGAATGAATATGGTTGAAAGAAAGTCATCTAGTGTAGATCTCATGTTTCATGTTGCAGGAAATCCTACATTTTCATTGGCAAGCTTTGATTTGTTCACTAATCCATCCTCTTTACTTTACTTGGTGAATTGTTTCATAAGTTATTTGGGTACATGCTTCATCCATTTTATGTCAACTTATGCTTACATGTCATTTTGATTATTGTTGATGTTTCTTGGAGCATTGTATTGTCATCATTTACATGAAACAATTTACTTTGAGCAACTTACTTTTCTAATTGCACTTGGCTCATTTGGTTTGCAAGCAACTTGTAAAGTACATGATTTCATTTCAAAGCTTCTGAAGTAACATTGAGCTAGTTTCACTTTAATTTTTTCCATTAGAGTTGTTGGTACAATTTATCTTGAGCACTATTTCATTTCATTTATTTGGAAGCATTGCTATCAACACCGTTTTTGGAAGCATTAACACTCAATCATTTCATTAGGCATTCTACTATTAGATTTGCATATTTAAAACGTACCTCCAAGCATAAGCTTGTTGAATAGATATCATAGGATAAAATTTTCTTGATTTTTCTTCCATATGGTACGGAGTCGTGATATTTTCAAGACGGAAAATATTACTACAATACTTGGTTTATTTCTCCTACTTATGAGATAAGTTATTTACAGATGCTTCTGGGAATTCTGAAATAAACACATTTGCAGATCTTCACTTTCTTCAAGAGCATAAGAGCAGAAAGATAAATTACACAAGTAGCACAATAGAAACAACCGTATTAACACAGTTATTTTTGGACAATTGTCCCCGGAAAAACCCAATTTAGGAAAACTGGTGCAGCATATGAGGGTTTTGTATTTATCTTCAGAAATGGAAAGTACATTTACAAGAGTCTGATGAGCAAAGAAAATTAGCATACACCTGGCTGAATTCTCTAGAACCTCCAGACAAATTTCAGACCCCCGAGGTGACCTCCTTCACCCTCTGCGTCATCCAACGTGAGGGCTTTGCGCAGTCTCTCCCTAGACTGTGTAACTATGCGTCGAGGGGGTCTTGCTGCCGATCAGCTCACCCTTCCCTTCATCCTCCAGACTTTTTCTTCTCCAATAACTGACTCCTCCCTCCTCCTTCTGCTTCTGCAACCCTGCCTCTACAATCTCACCCACTGAAATCTAATTCTCTTGCTTTAGAATCGATTTCCTTCGGGTACCGAGAGTGTCCCCAGCTTGATTTCCAAATGACCCTCAAGCCCCTTCTTATAGTCTTCTCGTTGATGAATCAACAGCCAGGATTTTATCGTTAATCAATGGCTCAAATTAAAAGATGACTTGATCTTTGTTTTCTAGAATATTCACACTCAGCTTTATTAATACCCTTTAATTATTTAATTTCCCTAAGTTTAGACTTAGGGTCAGTATTTAAAATAATTAATTATTTTAATAAAGCTATATCTGAGTGGAATTTCCACAAACGATTTCTGGGTTCTCTAGATAGCTGCTATCCGAGCCTCTCCACCAAATATGAGACTTGGAACACTTCCCGATGCTATAAAAATCAATACTCCCTCTTAGCGAGGAAAGTGTTCAAGCAAGATACCACTGCACTGGTCTGATTCTTATAACATTTGTTGCGTTGATGTTGTCTCGGTTGCTGCCCCTCATCTCTGCGATGCCTACGACACTATCTCTGCCACTGCCCCATCCGTACTACAACTCCCTCGGTTTCTGAAGGCCACCCTTCCCTCTAATGGAAAGGGTTCTCGACCATCCCCATCTTCTCTCTGAAGTAAGTGAACTTAATCTTACTCAGAGCCTTGGTTAGGATATCTACCACCTGTTCCCCTGTAGGAGTGTATCGCAACTATACTGCTCCCCTTTGGACATAGTCCCTGATGAAGTGGCACCGAATGTCAATGTGTTTCGACCGGTCATGAAACATAGGATTTTCAGAGAGCCTAATGCAACTCTGATTATCACACAAAATCTCGGTCGATTCCATCTGCTTCTTGAGCAGGTTCAAGAGTAACTTGCGAAGCCATATAGCCTCGCACGAAGCTGTGCTTGCTGCCATGTTCTCTGCCTCGGCTGAACTTAGTGCTACGGACTTCTATTTCGTGCTGCACCAGGAGGTCATTCATGATTCGAGACTGAAACAGTACCCACTGGTACTTTTCCGATCCACTGTGCTTCCAGCCCAATCTGCATCTGTGAACCCACTCAACTAGACCTCATTGCCCTTGGTGTACTTTAACCCTTACTTGACTGTCCCCTTTAGATATCTGAGAACATGCTTGGTTGTTGCACAATTAGCCCTCCTTAGTTCCACCATGAACTGACTAAGGGTATTCACTACATAACAAATGTCTAGTCTAGTATTAACCAGATACATCAATGATCCGATGAGTTGCATATACAAGGTGGGATCAGCCTCATCATCTTCCGTTGTGTCTATCTTCTTCCAATTAGTAATCATTGGCGTGGCCATTGGTCTACAATCCTCCATCTCAAATCTTTTCAGGATTTCTGTCGTGTATCTTCCTTGCCCCAGCAAGATTTCCCCTTTCTGCTGCCAGACTTCTAATCCAAGAAAATAGTGCATCTACCCCAAGTCCTTCATGTCGAAT
The DNA here is from genome assembly GCA_034641835.2 of Pinus albicaulis. Taxonomy (NCBI): domain Eukaryota; kingdom Viridiplantae; phylum Streptophyta; class Pinopsida; order Pinales; family Pinaceae; genus Pinus; species Pinus albicaulis. The sequence continues at coordinate 1,175,446,200 of CM076583.1, forward strand.
TCTATAGCCAGATTCTCCTTGCAGGCCTTGATGAGCTTGGATGATCCAGTGAGAAACACATCATCCACTAATAATTCCCAGAATTAACGGCTCATCCCCTACTCTAAAGTAGTAGAGGTTAGGGTCTGCATCACTCTTAACGAACCCCATCTTCTGCAAGTAGCTATCAATCCGCCCATACCACGCCCTGGGGGCTTGTTTTAAACCATACAAGGCTTTCTTAAGCCTTTAAACATGAGTCTTCTGCTCATGTGTCTCGAATCCCCTTGGTTGTTCTATGTACACTTCCTCCTCTATCACCCCGTTCAGGAACGTTGTCTTGACATCCATCTGGTGAATTTCCCATCCCATCTGTGCAGCCAGAGAGATGGCGGATCTGATAGAAGTGTAGCGAGCTACAAGGGAAAAGGTTTCCTCACAATTATTACCTTCCTTCTATGCATACCCCTTAGCTACAAATCTTGCCTTGAACTTCTCTATGCTGCCATCTGCAGCATACTTGATCTTGTAGATCCACCTGGATCCTACAACTGATCTGTCCTGTGGTCTAGGGACTACTTCCCAGACATCATTTGTCATGATGGAGCTATACTCCAATACGGAAAATATTACTGCAATACTTGGTTTATTTCTCCTACTTATGAGATAAGTTATTTACAGATGCTTCAGTAAATTATGAAATAAACACATTTGCAGATCTTCACTTTCTTCAAGAGCATAAGAACAGAAAGATAAATTACACAAGTAGCACAATAGAAACAACCATATGAACACAGTTATTTTTGGACAATTGTCCCCCGAAAAACCCAATGTGGGAAAACCAGTGCAACCTGGCTTTGTGCTTATCATGTGAGCCATCCGCTTTGTACTTCTTCTTGTAGACCCACTTGCAGCCAATTGGTTTGGTTCCCAATGGAGGATCAACCAGCTTCCAAGTGCCATTCTTTATCAAGGCATCATACTCCTTTTGCATCGCTTCCTTTCATTCATCATGAGAAGCGGTTTCTTTGAAGGAAGTCAGTTCAAGATCTGTAGACAAATTCAATTCACAATTATAAGAAACATCCATATCAACAGGTGAATCAGAATCATCTACATTACCTCCATTTTCCCTGGTGGAACTTCTTGTTCCTGTCTTTCCAACCTCATTGAGATGAACATTTTTCCAGTGTCTTTGTCAGCCATTTTGGGGGGCCTTTCTCAGATGGCCCAGGCTGCTCATTTGACGGAGTTGTGATTGAATCAAGATTCAGTCTCCCAATTTTGTCAATCACATCATTCAAGGTGTCATCTATGGTTGGTTCTTCATGTGGGGGAGAGTGTGCTTCGGAAGACGATTCCACAAATTGATTCAGTATAGGAATCCCCCCTTCAAGATGTGGAATCTGATTATCAAATTTTTGAAATGACTTTGCATGTGTGAATATATCCAAGCGATCAAGTTGCCGCTCAACAACATTGTCAGTCTTGGAAGATTCAAGGAATATGACATCTCTAGATACTACAAACTTCTTATTGACTTCATCATAGAGACGATATCCTTCGGAGGTATTGGAATACCCCAAGAATATACATTTTCGACTTCTAGCACCAAGTTTATTTCTTTGTTCCTTAGGTATCAAAGCATAACAGGTGGAACCAAAGACCTTGAAATGCTTTACCGAAGGAATGTGGCCATGCCACATTTCATAAGGAATTTTATTTCTGATTGCATTAGAAGGACAAATATTCTTTATGTACACATCACATAGAACTACATCAGCCCAAAACATCAATTTGACATTCTTGAAAAACATCATGGAGCGAACCATATTTAAAATTGTCTTGTTCATTCTTTCAGCTACACCGTTCTATTGGGGATTATAGGGCATGGTTGTTTGATGTTTGGTCCCATGTTGGCGAAGATAGTTTTCAAATTCGTTTGAAGTGTATTCTTTTCCATTATCAGTGCGCAAAGAGCCAATATGAGTTTGTGCATCATTTTCAATCCATGCATGAAAATTCTTGAATGTTTGAAAAGCATCAAATTTGTTCTTCAATAAGTAAACCCAACACATTATGGTGTAATCATCAAAAAATGTCATCATATATTTATTTCCATTTGCAGAAGGAACAGGCATGGGGCCACATAAATCTGAATGAATAAGCTCAAGTTTTCTATGTGCTCTGGAATGTGAATCATGAAAGCACTGTTTGCTATGCTTTCCTAGAATACAAGCATCACATTGCTTAAGTTTCCTAGGAATTGTAGGCAATCCAGTAACACCATTTTTCTTCAACAATCGAAGGTTGTCATAGTTTAAATGTCCAAATCTAGCATGCCATAAAAGACTTGATGGGAATGTACCTTCATCATAGTGAGAACTAAATGCAAAGTTTTGTGCATGAGCAAAGGTACCTTGTAGCTTTAGGAGTCTTCCTTCTTCTATTCCTCTCATGACAAGTGAGCAATCTGATGCTTTTCTGACCTCAACCTTGCCATCAAACATGTGAATGGAGTGTCCTTGCTGGCGGAGGTGGACCAAGGACAACAAGTTTCTCCTCAACTCAGGGAGGTATAGAACCTCATGTAGAAGATGGTCTAGAAAACCAGGCAACTTAAGCCTGATTGTGCCAAGCCCTGATGGCTTGAGTTGCAAAGTATACAGCTTCATCAACCTTGTTAGTAAATTCTTCAAAAAAATCTTTTCTAAAAGTCATGTGACATGTTGCTCCTGAATCTAGCAACCAATCATTTCTCCAAGAAGTAAGTGAAGCATTAAACAAGTCTTCAGTTACTCCAACGTTACAATGTGCTACAACATAATGAGCGGATTCAGGTGCTTAACCTTTGTCTCTATCATGGGTTTTACCTTTTGCTTGATTTCTTTCTTGCTCAATTCTGTCCCAAGGCAACTTACATGTAGATGCATCATACCAATCTCTACTGCAGCGTATGCAATGAAAATCAAATTTTTCACTTTGAGCTTGTCGGCCCCCCCTTCCTCTGAAATTTTTTCTTCCTCGTCCTCTTTGACCACCTCTTTCTCTGGAAGAATCTTGACCATGATTCTTCTCAAAACCTCTTTCTATGGAAGAATCTTGACCATGATTCTTCGCAAAAATTCTCAAACCTCTCGTTGGGAACACTGAGTCCTTCATTAAGGACTCAAGTGACTTTGTTAAGCTTATTAAAGAAGAGAGGGTGGAAGAAAGTGACATTCTGGTAAGCTTTGATGTGGTTTCAATGTTCACCAAAATCCCTTTAGATGACGCAGTGAAGGTTATTAATGAGGTCACGGATGCTGAAACAGCCAAACTTGCTGAGGTTTGTTTACGACCACCTTCTTCAGCTTCCAAGGAGAGTTCTATGAGCAGGTATCTGGTGTCGCAATGGGATCACCTCTCTCACCTATTGTGGCCAACTTATTTATGGAAAACTTCAAGAAGAAAGCCCTTGCCTCCTTTCCCTTAAGTCCAGCTTGGTGGAAAATATTTGTAGATGACACTAACATAAAGTGGTCGCATGGTAGGGATAATCTCGAGAAATTCTTCAACCACCTCAACTCAATTTCCTCATAAATTAAGTTCACCATGGAAATTGAAGAAAACAGGAGCATTCCTTTCTTGGATGTCCTGGTTACCAGAAAAGAGGATGGAACATTAGGGCATCAGGTTTTCAGGAAGAAGACCCATACGAACAGCTACCTCCATGCTGAGTCCTACCATCATCCTGCTCACAAATTTGGTGTCCTTAACACTCTTGCCGTAAGAGCCCTGAGAATTTCCGATGAGGAGCATCTGGAGGATGAAATCTCTCACCTGACATCTGTCTTCTTGGGTATAGGGTAAAAGGAAGGAGAAATCAGGAAAGCCATAAACAAAGCAAAAAGCACTGTCATATCCAAAAAGCACCAAGATCCCCAAGAGAATATTGGTAGGGTTTTTCTGCCATACATTAAAGGTGTGACAGCTAGGATTGCCCAGGGTTTTGGAAAGGAATGACATTTTTGCACAATTCTCAGCAGCAAGAACCATTAGGCAAAATATGCGCTCAGTCAAGGGCAGCTTAAAGGTGTTTACAAGATTGACTGCTCATGTGGCAAGAGTTATATTGGTGAAACCGGCGCTCTCTTCAAAAGCGCCTGAAAGAGCATGGTGCCGATATTAAACATGAGCGAACTAGAACCTCTGCCCTTGCTGATCACTCCTCGAAAACAAAACATCACATACGTCTTAAGGATGCCAAAATCATTGTGAGGGAGGAGCACTATCAGAGACGGAAGATTAGAGAAGCATTGGAAATTATGAAACACTTGGATAACATAAACAGGGACGGAGGATACGAGATTAGTGACAATTGGCGACCTCTAGTTAGACAAATTTGCTCCTTAGGTTCGTCCTCATCCCAGGTATGATCTCACAGGTTTGCTTCTTATCCCAGGTATGATCTCGCAAGTTTGCTTCTTCTCCTATTTAGTAAGCAATTTAAGGTCATGCCATTTCATAACACTTATTACTTCACTTAATCATAATAATTATCTATATTAATTATTTTTTATTAATAAAAATTAATTAATTAACAATTATTATTAGTGTTTCGAAGTATGTAAGGATAACAATTCTAAATCAAATTTATTAATAAAAATTAAAATTAAAATTTATTAGGATTTTATTAAATTAATAAAATATATTTAATATACTTAATATAAATTCATTATATTTATTAACATTGAGATTATATAGATTATAAAATTAATTTAGACATTAAATATAAAATAAAAAAATTTGAGTTTATTATTGATAATAAAAATTTTAAGTACCAATTAAAATAAAATAAAAAAAATTTGGTAATTTAGAGTTTGATAATTAAATATATATTAAATAAAAAATTTCAAATTTTTAAAAAATATTTATTATTATAAAAAATATTTATTATTAAATTAATAAATATCGTAAATATTTATTATTAAAATTAGAATTAATTTATATAAAACCTTGGAAAAAAAAATTTTAAAAATAAAATTTAAAAATTTAAACAAATTATAGAGTCTGTCGGCTCTTCTCATCTTCTCATCTCAGCCCTTCACTATTTATACTTGTTGTGACCTTCTTTCAGTGTTCATTCAATTCTCGTCCTGAAGATGGATCCCCGTTGGGATTCGAAACGTCGACGATCGTTTTATGATACTGTGGATAATCCGGATTCTGCAATGATTCTTCTCTCTATGTGAAACATACAGCTTCTTCAGAAGACAGAGGGGTTGTCTTCTTTCCAAAATCCTTCTCCCTTTCTGCAAACTTTTTCTCAAGGAAGTCAAAGGTGATCTCCTTGAGGTTTCCACTTGCTTACAATGACTCAAGGTAATGTGAGTAAGTGGGATACAATGCCTTAACATAAGCTATGAGAGGTATGTCAATTTCTACACCAGTGTTTTTAATGTCATGCATCATAGATCTTACTTCTGATGCTAAAGCAATAGGGTCATCATTTTTCAATTCAAAGCCAAATAGATTAATCATTAATTGAACAATGTCAAGTTCTAAATGTGAGTCATTAAGTTCTTTTAATTTCGTCAAGGCTTCATGGGCATTTGAAAATGGTGTAATATGGCGACTCACCTCTTCATTTACAGAAGCTGCAATCAAGGCATAGGCCTTGCAATTCTTGTTTTCCCAAATGGCGATCTCCTTGTCTAGGGTGGGCTTTGTAGGTGCATTGTCTCCTTCTCCTTCACAGATTCCTCTCTGCAACTCATTAAAAATGAGTGTGTGTTTTATCTTCCGGGACCGCTCAAGTTAGTTCTCTTTTCCAGAGAGAACTACTCCAACAATTGATATCAATGAATTCATTAAAATATGTGTATTGAAAAAGAATTTATACTTCTGGTGGAGAAAAAAATTCAGTTCTGGTGGCAGAGGAAAAAAAAAATATTTCTGGTGTAAAAGGGAATTCTGCAATTTAAACAAAACAAAACAAAAAAAAAACTTCAAAAAAATGGGTTTTTTTTCTCAGAGTTTGTATCTGGGGGAGGTCGAATCTAGGGGAGGTTGGACCTAGGGAGGTCAAACCTGGGGGAAATCGAATATGGGGAGGGAAGAGCTGTGGGAGGTGACGGCAGAGGGAGGGACAGACAGGCAGAGGGAGGAGGGAGGGAGGAGCTGTGGGAACGACGGCGGAGAGAGGAGGGAGGAGGGAGCGACGGGAGGAGGGAGTAGTGAGTCAGCGGAAGGAGTAGGGAGGGAGCCGGCAAGTGGAGGGAGTAGGGAGGGAGCCTGCGGGCGTAGTGGGGGCCAAGGCCGAGGATGGAATGAGAGATAAGAGCGTGGTAGGAGTGGTCCTGCGACGGGAGTGAGGGCTGAGGGAGCAGAGCCTACCACACCAAGCTGCCAAGCGGAGGTAACTCGCAAGAGATGGGACGTTGCGCAATAGGAGTGCGAGAGTGTTGGCGTTGTTTGTGGGAACGCCAAGGCCGAGCGCAGGAGGAGTAATTTCCAGGAGAGTCAAGCACCGAGGAGGTAACTCGCAGGGGTGTCGAGAGCGTGTGGAGAGCCCAACACTATTTAAAAAAAAAAAATGAATTCGATGAGGAATAATGGGCAGCAGACTATATGACAAAGGAGGAGCAGTTATGCCAGGTGTTGGCAAAGAAGCAGAGAGGGAGTTACACGGGCAGCAATGTCAAAAACAAAACTAGTTCTGATACCATGTTAGGCCAGGAGGTAACTCCACAAAATAACTTGTGTGAATTGATTAAGGGCACCTATGAATATATACATGGAGGTGAGGCTGTTGGGATTCATTTCCCAATGTCTCTTAGACATCCTTATTTCCTATTTTACACTATCTCTGCCACTGCCTCATCCGTACTGCAGCTCCCTCTATCTCTATAGACCACCCATTCCATTACTGGAAAGGGTTCTCGACCATCCCCATCTTTTCTCTGAAGTAAGTAAACTTAATCTTACTCAGAACCTTGGTGAGGATATCTGCCACTTTTCTCCTGTAGGAGTGTACCTCAACTGCACAACTACTTGTTGGACATATTCTCTGATGAAGTGGCACCGAATGTCAATGTGCTTTGATCGGTCATGAAACACAGGATTCTCAGAGGATTAAGTGTCAACATCTAGTGCCAAAAAGATATAGTCTAAGTGTTGGACAAACCCTCTATAGTGTATCTTTAACAAGAGTGTGGGATATTGTTGCTATTGTTGGTATAGTAATTAGGGCATCTCAAATGAGTAGATCCTCCTAGTGGAATGATATTTCTTGCAAGTGTTCTAGACTAATTTGAATGGAATAGTCTCAACCCTAACTTCTCATTCAATCTTAGTCCTGAAGGAAAAGTTGACAAAGAGAAGGTTGTGATTGCAACCCAGAAAAATGATAAGTAAAAGACCAAGGTAACCCTCACTCCATCAATCACTTTATTTATAAAATCCAAAACTCTTTCCCTTTTTTGTTTTATCAACTAGCTTGATGCTTAAGTTTTATCATACATAGCTAATAAATCCTTGGGCAAAAGAGCAATTATTTCTAGATCTAAGCCAAGGAATTAATGCTTCCTTTTTTAGCATAATTTCCACAAATATTTCATGGAAGTATTAGTTATTTTTGTATATCTGCAATAAGTTACATACACCTATAACAACATTTTCTACATATTTCTCACCAAACAAGATGTATTTTTTCAAGTGAGTACCCTTAATACACTTTGTATTAGCTTCAAATCTGATTTGACAAGTTATATCTTTAATTTGTAGCTAAAAGTAATTGTTTCCAACCATTAAAACATTTATATTTCGCTGGAGTAATTTTTTGGGTTTGCACCCAAGGGGTTTTGACCACAAAACCTCAACAAGTAAATTTCCAGCTTTCTGGAAATTCCATTTTGTTGCAAGTTTAAGGCTTAGAAGTGGTCCATGTTGACCACTTTGTGTCAACAACCCCATAGCAGTACACCCCCATTTTTTCAAATGGGATCCATCATGTTCGAGGTGTTCAGGCTATTCAGATTTCAACATCAGACGATAATTTTATAAATGATGTAAACCCATTCTGCATGTTTATGATGTAAATGATCTAAGTAAGACCACCATGTATGTAACAACCTAGGTAAGCCTAGTATTTTAGTGATGATTTCTATCCTAGGAGGTTTTTTGTCTCACTGATTCATTTGTGTTTCTCGACACAAATGATCGGCAGAGTTTTCCCCTCCAGCCTCACCCCAAAGCTAGGGTGGATTTTGTCATCAAGATGCTAAGTGAGTCCTAGTGTTTTCTATCAAGTCTTTGTAAAAGTAGTTTGGGAATAATCCTAGCTAATTGGCTAGATTATTTTATTACAAGTTGCTTGGTCTACTAGATCATGTTTTGAGTCACAGAATTGGGTAGCTATTTGAGGGTCTATACGAATGGGTATCCCCCTTTATGTGTCTAAATGTATTTATCTTATGTAAAGAGGGTTGGAAAAATAATTAAATCCCCTCTCAGTCAATTAATTAAATTTTCTGGCCAAATTAATTAAAAAATCCTAAGCCAGAAATTTAATTAATTTTAAGTCCTAGGTGTGTTAAAATTCGTGGGTCCTTAAAAAATAAATTTTTAAAGGTCCCAAGCCAAGGGAATATTGAGAATTTCAAAAAAATTTAGACCCTTGGACCTTGGTGGTTAAGTCAAAGTCAAAATTTTGAGGTTATTAACTCAAAAATATTATTTTTGAGTTCATTAAAATGGAATTAAATGATAAATTCGAATTTCCTCAAAATTATAATTTCGACAGTCCAGATTAAAAGATAATTAAATCTGAAAAATGTTTGTATCAGTGCAAGAATCATAAGCACTCTGCAAGCAAACCCTAGCTCATGCCCTAACACTTGGGTTCCTTTGCGGCCTCTGCCTCTGGCTGCTGCAGGCTCTACTCCTGCAGTCCTACCATAGCAGTCCAGAGCTTCTCTCTGTGGGCTCCATCTATGGAGCAGAATGTCTGCCAAGCGGCACCTTCATTCAGAGATCAAGTTGCGGGCTCCTCCCTTTCTCCAAAACTTTCTTTTTTCACAAGCCTAATCAACTCATCGGCCTCTCCCCGCTCCGATCTGGAGCTCCGTCCTAGCTCCCCTCTTCAAGAAAAAGACAAAGCAGTTCCCGCCCCAAATTCGGATGGCTCTGCCAAAGGGCCTAAAGCTAAGGCAAGCGAATCTGAGCGGACGACACACCAGATAAAGAACCCCGATGGTAGCAACTCTGCGGCTGCAGAGAAGAACCAGGACAAGCATCAAAAAGCTAACGTATGCCACCCAAAAGCTGCGAAGATCCCGGAAATAGTTATTCAGGATCCTGACATTGAGGTCTACAAAGAATACATGAGAGAACATGCCATCATTTGCAAATTTATGGGCATCTGCCCGTCCGAAAGAGCCCTTAAAGGATGGATCCAAGCCAAATGGAACCCCAAAGTTGCAATAGAACTCCAGCTTGGTTCAAAAGGATTCTTCACCATAGTTTTCGCTCTCCTGGAAGACAAGGACAGAATTTTTGAAGGGGTGGCTGTATTTTTTCAACTTTGTTGGTCTCTATATGAGATTCTGGAAGGAGAACTTCACTCCTGAGAAAGAAGACTTCACTCGTGTCCCAGTCTGGGTTAGACTTTATTCTCTCCCTAAAGACTACTGGGTACCTTCGGTTCTCAAAGCCATTGGAAATGGACTCGGAGAATATATTAAGATGTCAGAAGGTACAAAGAATGGACATTATATTTCATACGCTCGGATCTGCGCCTATATTGATGTCTCTGGCACCCTCCCAGATGCCATCAATCTGGACTTTAGAGATGAAACATGGACTCAAACGGTGGACTATGAACACATACCTTTTCGTTGTCGGAAGTGCCACAAGCATGGACATCTCTTCAGAGATTGCCCACAGAACCAGCCAACCCCAAAAGAAAATCAAGTAGGCAGAAAGGACGAGCAAGGCTTCATCAAAGTGAGCCACAAAAATAGGCAAGGCAAAAGGAGCAACACAGGAAGAGAAACTCCAAAGCCAGCACAGCAAAACAAATATGACATCCTCTCTTCCATAACAGAGGAAACAGGACAACACAGCAATAGAAAAGAGCAGACCAACGAACAGGAAAAGGACATGGATACAGATATGGAGAACACAACCACTCTCTCTGAAGAAGAACAGGCAACACAGGAATAAAATGATATGGATTTCACACAGGACCTACCATCGTCAGAGGAAAAAGCGATAGAGGACATCCTGATGGGCATGGACCTGCAGAAGATCTCAAAGGAATGGACTCCAAAAGGTTTCGAGGGAATACCAGAAGATTACACACAAAGAATTGAGGAAGCATACACTCTACAACAAAGCTTTCAAAAACAAAGGGAACACTAAAAAAAGGGGAAGAACCAAGTCAGCGGAATCAAAGCGAACCTCAAAGCCAACAACCAGATCACAAAGGGGCAACCAAAGAGAAGGGGTCGGAAAACCAATAGTCAACATCTCCAAGAGCTCGGCAGTAGCCTTATCAATGCGGGCAAGGTAAAGGTTCTCTCTCTTACTCCCAATATTTTATTATGATCTGCACATCTTGGAACACCAGAGGACTCAACAGTCCTACAAAAAAAAGGATCATCAAATCCAAATTTACCTTAGGAAAAACTGATATTCTATTGTTACAAGAAACGAAAAGTGGAATGTCCGAAATGATGGCCATTCAACAAGCCTGCTTTAGGAAACAGTACAGTCATTTAGCTATTGCTGCCTCTGGCACTGCAGGAGGCATAGCAACATTCTAGAAAGACTCAAAGTTTCATCTGATTGACTCCTTTGCTTCCAAGCATGCCCTTACTACTGTTCTCCAAATCACGGGAACAAAAGAAAAGCTATGCATCACCAACGTCTATGGCCCTCATACGGTTCATGAACGCTCTGTTTGGCTCAACCATCTCAAAAGCCTTCTCCAGCCTCTTAGTCATCAGTACCAGCTCCTGGCTGGAGACTTCAACATGATCCTAAATCTAGGAGAAAAAAGGGGCGGGCTCCACAGACTGGACTCAGACTCTCTTGCCTTTCAAAGCACAATAGATGACTTGGGCTTTATAGATACCCCTACTAAAAATGGCATCTACACCTGGAATAACAGAAGAGGAGGTGAGCGTCAAATTGCCTCCAGACTTGACCGCTTTCTCCTCTCTAAAGAGTTATTCCTCTCCTCTCTGGAAACAGCAGCCAGCATTGCTCCGCAAGTTGGCTCAGATCACTGGCCAATTGTTTTAACCATCAAGATCTCTGAAAGACCGAAGAATGCACCCTTCAGGTTGCATTCTGGCTCTCACACCCAGATTTCCAAGAAAGAATCAAGGAATGGTGGACCATATCACTTCCTCAGCATGGCAGCAAGATGCAAGGCTTCCAACAAAGACTAAAAATCATCAAACAAGAATTAAAAAAATGGAACCAGAAAACCTTCGGAGATATCACAACGGAGAAAAAAGTGATAGAACTAAAAATGAGAGCACTTCAACAAAGAATCATTCATAATGGAATGACAGAGAAAATCAAACAAGCAGAAACGGAACTTCAGAAACAATGGGAAGAAAGGGCCTCCCAAGAAGAAACCCTATGGAGACAGAAATCCAGGATTAGCTGGCTCAAAGATGGGGAAAAAAACACTGCATTCTTCCACAAATCAATGATCCAGCATAGAAAGCACAACAGGATTCTCAACCTCAAAAATAAGCAGGGTCTCTTGCTTAATACTCATTAGGAAATTGAGGAAGAACTGCACCAGCACTTCTCGAGCATCCTCAAAGAAAGCAATCAGCACAACGAGGAACACATCAAGAAGATCACCAACAACATCCCCTCCATCTTAACCAGAGAACACAATCAGATGCTTTTAAAAAAAATAACCATGGAGGAAGTGGAAGCTACTATACAGTCTATGCCAAATGGCAAGGCCCCTGGGCCCGACGGCTTCACCATCGACTTCTACAAAGCTTGCTGGAGTACTATTAAGGAAGATGTCTATGACATTGTGGAGGAATCAAGGATGAAGAAATCCATCTTTCCTTCCCTCAACGCCACCTTTCTGGCGCTCATACCTAAATCAGACAGAGCGGACTCTCCTGATCACTTCAGACCCATTGCTCTCTGTAATGTAATATACAAGATTTTCTCCAAGGTTCTCGCCAACCGCATCAAACCTCTCTTGCCTCTCCTCATCTCGGCTAATCAAACGGGGTATGTTGAAGGCAGGCAAATCATGGACACCATCGTTCTCTCTCAGGAAGTTATCCACTCCCTCAAAGACCAAGGCAAACAAGGTATGCTAATTCAACTCGACATGTCCAAAGCTTTTGACAAGATTAATTGGAAATACATCAGACATATGTTGGCCGCCTTCGGTTTTAGCTCTGACTGCATCAAATGGATTATGGCTTTGGCCTCGGGGGCTTTTTTCTCCATTCTCCTCAATGGTTCCCCCACCTCCGTCATCAACCTTACGCGGGGCACCAGACAAGGAGACCCTCTCTCTCCATTCCTCTTTGTCATCATGGCTGAGGGTCTAGGCAGGTCCATCTCTGCAGCCTCCTCCAGCAATCTTATCTCAGGCCTCAATCTCTTCCCTCCCATCTCCCACCAGCAGTTTGTGGACGATACGCTCCTCATGGGAAGCCCCACAGCCAAGGAAGCCCATGCTTTTCGCAAAATTCTCGATGACTTCACCTTAGCCTCTAGATCAATGTGGAAAAAGTTAAAGTCGGGATTAAATCGACAAGGGTCCAAAAGTTGAAAAACTCGATAAAGTCTGGAGTTTTTTTAAAAAGTCGACAAAACTAAAAAAATACAAAATATTCATTTTTGGAAAAAATCCTGATTTAAAAAAATAAATAAATAAAATAAAAAATTATTAAAGAAAATACCTCACTCACAATTTTTTCGAAAAAGTCGGCAAAAAGTCAGGACTTCGAGGATAAAATCACGACTTTTTTAGGGATGAAAAAGTCGGCTCCGGGAAAAATTCGGGATTTTTTCAAAAAGTCGGGACTTTTTGCCGACTTTTTCCACACTGCTCTGGATCCTCTGTCAACGACTCCAAGTCTAAAATCTTCTTTCTCAACACTCCCACTGCCATCCAAAGCCACATACCAGAATCCTGGGATTCCAGAAAAGCAGCGTCCCCTCAAAATACCTGGGAGTTCCCCTGACGGACAAACCTCTAGCCTGCTTGAACTGGGAACCCCTCATTTCTAAGCTCAAGAAAAAGATCTCCAATTGTACCTTTCGCTCCCTCAATTTCGCGGGTAGATTAGTCCTTGTCCGCTCTATTCTTCAAGCCATGCCCCTGTACCAGCTCTCTGCCATCGCTGCTCCCCGTTCCATCTCGAACCAGATCAGAGCCATTCAAAGAGATTTCCTCTGGAAAGGCAAAGCCAGCAATGGCAAATGGGCCTTGGTGGCATGGGACAAAGTTTGCTCGCCCAAGAAAGAGGGCGGTCTTAGACTTCGAGATCCGGGCATCCTGGGCAAGGCTCTAGGCGCCAAGACTTGGTGGCGCTGGCTCACTAATCCTTTCACCCCTTGGGCCTTGCTTTGGAAAGCCAAATACGCCCCCATGCACCCCCGGGACTCTCTTATCAGGCTCTCAGGTAATCTTAGAGGCTCTCCTATTTGGAATCAGGCGTGGGACAATAGATCACTCGTTCAAAATCACAGCTTCTGGGAGATATGTAATGGTGAGAATGCCTTGTTCTGGGTGGATGCATGGGAGCAATGTCCCCAACTTGACTTGGAGATTTACATGTCAGCCAGAAGGCACCTGGAAGCGCAAAATAAACACAAAGTCAAAGACTATTGGAAACTCTCGGAAGTCTCCGAGTGGAGGGAATGGGTGGACATCAAAGACATTATCCCTATCCCTTTCCACCAGCCGATGAACATTCTTGCAGAGGAACTAAAAAACAGGTAAATTCAAAAGGAAGAAGGACCAGACATTCTGCGATGGGGCTCAAATGCAGCAAGGAGATTCAATATCAAAGAAGCTTACAACATCCTGCAGAGTCCCACCCCAGACCCACACGACTGCAAGTGGCAGAGACTCTAGAGCAAGAACCACTAGCCGGAAATCACACTCTTTCTATGGTTAGTCATGCACAGAAAAATTCTAACATGGGATAATCTTTTGAAGAAAGGTTTCATAGGACCCTCCGAGTCCACGCTGTGTCACTCCAACTCGGAAATGACCAACCACATCCTCAACACTTGTCCTTTTGCTTCCAACATTTGGTCCTAGTTCCTTCATGTCTTCAAAGCCTCCGATCGCATTCATGATTCCATTCACTCCTCTCTGGAGAATTGGCGCCCTGACTTCTCTAATCAACCCCTCATCAATTTAGCTTGGAACCTCCTCCCTGGCATCATCTGTTGGGCCCTCTGGAAGGAAAGGAACTCCCGCATTTTCAAAAGTAAGGCCTCAAAGGAAGAACAGCTTCTCCACAGAATTAAATGCACTCTGCATGAATCTGCCTCCACTACCAACCTCCCGAACCCTTCTCACCCTCCCTCGGTGGATGAATGCAGAATCCTATCCCTTCTCAACCTCCCCTCCCCATATTGCACCCTTTCCCCTGCTGACCCTAACCCCTCCCTTCCTCTGTCCATTTGGCAACCTCCCGATCATAATTTCACCAAGCTCAATTATGATGGAGCGTCCAAGAACAACCTAGGAATGGCCGGTTTCGGAGGAGTCTTTCGTAACTCTCAGGGCTCCCCCCTCTAGATTTACTATGGCAATTTGGGGCACACCACTAATAATGCAGCAAAGCTCCACGCGTTGGCTCACGGATTGGCAATTTGCCAGGCACAACAACTACTGGCCCCTTCTTGCAGAGGGTGACTCCAACGTTGCTACCCAAGATTGCAAGAAGCTTCAGCAAGGGCGTAGCGTCGATCAGGTTTCTGACTGCTGGCGTATCAACAAAATCCTTCATAAAATCAAAGCCAATATAGGGGAGGCGAGAGGGATTTCTTTCACGATAGTCAGAAGGGAGGCAAATAAGTTGGTGGATTACCTTGCCAACCAAGGGGTCAAGACCTCGGAAAGACTTGTCTCTCAGGCCTGGAACTCAATTGATTCTCCAACAATAAAAACCGCTTGCACAAACATTAACAAAACAAATCTTCAAAAGGCTTTGGTCTTGTCAGTACCACCTTCACCTATCATTCATGATGACCTAGTACACAGTACTCCTTCTCACGATTGACCGATTTGGTGGCTCGCCCTTGGTATGCTCACCCTGGTACGTCTCCACACAAGTCCATTACTCCAAGCCGGCCTCCATCACCCTTGCCTGCATGCGAAACAGCTGTTCATTCGCTCCACCTTCCCCTTGGCCTGTCCCCTTAAATTCCCCTCACCTAGCCTTCATCCCTCATTGCTTCCCACTGTTGGGCTCTCCTCTCTCCTCGCGCAGTAGTCACAGCTTCCTGCTCCTGCCACCTCTCTGAGCAGGCAGTCTTCCATGACCCCCCATCGCCGCCACCCTCCTCCCCAGCCTCGCCGCGGTCGCCACACTTACTAAGAGAATCCATCTCGTCATTCGGTCACAAGGGCGGAGACCTCTACGCGTAACGCTGCTCGCATCTTCGCGGAGAACAAAACAGAGCCGGTGCAAGAGCTTTTGTCTGGCATGGAAGCGGAGGCCTCTGCCCGTCACAGGTCCACCCCCTCGGAAACGATGGGCAATGCATTCCGATGGATTCCAGACCCCGCTCTTACTAGGAGCCGTGAAAATCTCTACAGCCGTGCCATTGATTTGCATTGGCACACCAAAACTTTACTGGCCATTGCGATCCAGGAGAAAAATAGTGTTAGCAAAAAGCTGGAAAGGAAAATGGATGCGCTATTTGACAAATTCGAAGCATATGTGAGGGCAGTTCACCACCTCCGCTTCGTAGACAGCTCCTCCCCTCACTACGATTTGCTGAAACGTAGCTCAGTCAAGCAGCACCAGCCGAAGCCCAGAATCAAGGATGAAGTTCAAGCAAAGGGTAACCCGCAGGAGGCTGGTCCGTCCCATTGCAATCTCCTCGACCTGGAGGAAGGAACCCCGGATCGCCCTATAAGCGTCGAGGACTATCTCAATGACGAAGAAGATGTGCAGCCCCCCTCGGGTCCATAACTTTCTCAGCTTCTCCTGGTTTTTTGTGTTTTTTGTATGTATGAGGCTCACTCAGCTCTCGAGATCAAAAGATCTTTTTTCCAGTTCCTTGAATGCTTCAGTCTTTTGCAGATATACTGTTTTTTCTGTCCCCCCCACTTAGTATTTCTCCCCTGTATCCCCCTCCCTGAGTGTGGGCTCGACACAGCGATCGTGTTTGACTCCGGTCTTCAGCGTCTGAGGCTTTTTTGTACACTGTGTTTTTATACTTAATGTGAATAGAACTTCCCAATTTAACAAAAATTAAAAATTAAATTAAAATAATAAAAATAAAAAAATAAAATAAAAAAAGAAGAAGGAAAGATAATTAAATCTTTTCGACGGTTGAGATTATTTTGACAAGGATCAACTGAACTAGCCATTGGAGATTTTAGCTTATAAATTAGAGGTCTTTGTATGTCATTGGCATCCAATCTTTGAATCGTGCACTTGTTCCTGGAAGCTCTTGTAATTTTTTGATGAATAAAGCATAAAGACTTAACCCCAGACTTTGGTGTTCCTTTTCCAGATCTATGTGGTGATATTGTCTCTAAACTCTGCTACTTTTATTGGTATTTTGATGGTTGATGGCCTTTATGGATTGATCTGCATATAGATATCTTGTGCAGTTTTCTGGACTTCTAAAATTGCATTTTGATTTGACGGAAATATCAGTTATCTATTTTTCTGAAAGGTCTCATGTTTATTTTTTAATCTCTATCAATCTAAAATTCAGATCTAAGTGTGCAGAGATCATTATTTAAGATTTGAGCGTTTGGAGAAGTCTTCAGTTAGATGAGCCGACTCTCAGATATCAGAAAATCTGAAAAAACTCATTGTTTCCTGATTCCCAAAGTTATCTTACGGAATTTTGTTTTTTGTAGGGTCTTCTTGGGCTTGTGCCTCTCTTAATTTTGTTTTTTATTAATTGTGCAAAATGGTTTTAAATTTGGGCATGAGGGCCTATGATTTGTGAAATAGCACTGTAAATTTGCAAATATTTTATGGGTTTTTGGGTCTCTTGTTTCTGGTCTTGTGCAGGTTTTACAGGGAGATTCTCAGGAAAATTTTAGATCTAAGCCAGATCTAGGCCCTGGAGGGTAAGATCTGGCCTCAGGATCAGTTTGGTCTACAGATCTGGGTGTGATTTTACCTCAAAGAGTAAATTGCAGGTGCATTTAAATCAATTTGAATTATACTGGTAAAATTTTATTGCTAGTTCAAGAAAATTATTCGAAACTCGTGTGCCTGCAATTTTTTTGTTGCCTGTCTGCTGTTGGTTCCTTGCACATTGTTCGTACGCTGCCTATCCGCTGCATTTTCGTTTGTCTGCGGGTTCCTTTTTTCCTTAAACCGTAGCATCCCTCACACTGCCTGCGTCATTCCTTGCTCGCTGCTCCCTCCACTGCCCATCATCCGTACGCTGCTTGTCCGTACACTCTGCATTAGCTATCCTTTACCCTGCGTTCTCCCTACCCTTCTTCACACCGCTCCATCGTTCCCTGCAAACCCTCCGCGTCCTTCCTACGCTGCCCATCTCCTGCGTGCCTTCGACTCCTTCGATGGCTCCCTCTCAACCTGCATAAAACCAAACTTAACGCAAATCCGAATTTCTATTTCATATTTCCGATTTTTTTTTATTTGTTTACTTAGATTTCGCTTTAGTTTTAAGATTTAGATTTGAGAATTTTTTTTAGAACTTTACTTTAGTTTTAGGGTTTTTTTTTTTTTTTAAATTAAATTTTAGATTTTCGACCTTTTTGACTTTAGTCTTAGTTTTAAATTCTAACTTTTCGATTCTGCTGAGTTAGTTTAGTTAGTGTTTTAATTTTAGATTTATATATTTCATTTTTATTAACTTTAGACAAGAAAATTTAAAAATTAAAATTAAAATTAAAAATTAAAAAGACCAAAAATTTTAATTTTTAACTCTGGAAAAATTTCTCAAAAAATTTAAAAAAAAAATTGCATAGTCAAGGGTGAGCTTTAAATTTCTATCTAAGGTTTGACTATAGATTTTTTAATTGGAATTACTTGGAAATCATTTAAAATCGAAATTTTCTGGAGATGTTTAGCATTTAAATTCGATGTTTCTCTCATGATAATATTTCCGTTTCGAATTTTAAATTGTTGATTCGAAGTATAGTTGTGGTTGATGATCGTTGAACTATCTTTAATTGTGGTTTTAAGTTGCTTGAAATTGGTGATTAATTGCTTTAGTCAACTTAGAGAATATTTCGAGTAATGATCATTTGCATGTCTTTATCAAACATTGTTAATGCATAATTGAGAGGGTTTTTTATCAAATATCATCGTGGTGGATCAATTTTTCATAGCAGCAGTTACCTATCAATTACTTGATTTTAATTTCATAACAGGATATTTTGACTCCACAAGGCACTGGTTTTAAACTTCAAATCTAATTGAATCTATAAAATCTCATTAATCTTAACAAGTACTTGGTCATTTAACTGTCTCCTGAATTGGTTGGTTTTCAACTAGTTCTCCTTCTTCATTTTCGTTAGGGTCTACCTCCCTTAGTTTGCAAGGAGACAGCTTAGATAGAGAGATTGGGGATCAGGGTGACAGCCCCCGATCTGAGTCGTTGTCGCGATGCCTAGACATTCTGTGCGACAACATTTTTTGGCGTCGTTGCCAGGGACCCATTTGTTGGACTTTGGCTTTACAACATTCATTTCTTTTTTCATCTTTCATCTCACGTATTTGAGTTAGCTTCCTATCCTAGTGGCGACTCCATTGGCTTCATTTTCCACAGGAATTGGTACTGGAAGACATCCAAGTAGCTTGGTTAATCCTACTCCAGATCCTGAAAGGGTTCTGAGAGTCCGATTACACAAGCTCTCTTCTCATACACTTCTTGTTAATCTCGGCCAGGAAGCTCTCTCTGATATCCATTCTCTGTTTTGTGATCCTATTCAGCAAGGTATCATGGATATTTTTTCCCCGTGTAACTTTACTAACATTCGAGGTTATCCCAATGATTACCCTGAACATGGCATGGAAATATTACCTAGTTTTCAAGGAAATAATGCGGTTAGTGTCAAAGATCATTTGTTTGCTTTCGCTAGTTGGTGGAATAAATTTGCATTTTTAAATCACAATTTCGAGGATGTAAAGATGAAGCTCTTTATTCTTACTTTTGAGCAAGATGCTATGGAATCTGAAAAACCTGATAATTCATTTAATACCTTTGAATCAATTATAGCTGCCTTTAAGGATAAGTTTGGTGATAAAAGGGAAGATAGGCATTTGGTAAAAGATATCAGTACCATAAAAAAGAAAGATAATGAAACGATTGAAGAATTTAACAGGAGATTTAATGGTACCCTTAGGGAAATATCTCAAACTCATAAGCCTCCTAATGGATCTCTTCTGAATTTTTACATTGATGCTTTTAATTCCGATACTTCATATGAGCTAAGGCGTGCTAAAACTGTTAATTATAAGGCTTGCCAATCTCTGCTGAAGAACTTGAAAAGGACAAAAGGGCATCAGGGAAGTCTGAAATTCCTAGTTTTGATAGGGCGTTGACTAAATTGAAAGGGCCTAAAGGTAAAGATCCTCTAGAAGATGATGACGCCCCTATGAAAAAGTTAATGCAAAAGCTTGAAAGCATGGAGTTTAACCAAGCAAAATTAATCTTTGACCATGCTAAGGAAATAAGCACTTTGCAGTCTAGGTTGGTCCAAATGGAAAGGGCTAAAGCGCAAAATTCCCAACCTAGGAATCATAATAATAATAATAATCGAGGTAATAATACTTGGCAGAAAAAAGGCCAACCTAGTGAGCAAAGACCTCCTAATCCACTTGAATCTACTAATATCGTTTATGAAGCTCCACCTTATTGTAGAGCTTGTGATGCTTTTCATGAGGAGGTTACTTGTCCCACTGTGAAAAGAATCATGAATAGTGGAATCTTTGGGGGAATTAATCAGATAAATGTTGTTGGTAAAGAGTTTTCTTTGTCTATGGAAGATTGGATGGAAGTTAAGGAAAATAGTCAAGATGTTAGGCCTTTCACATCTTCGCATAGTATCGATAATTTTGATCATAAGGATTTGATGATGGAATTATTCAGTGAAAAGCCTTCTCCCGATCAAGTTTTGGAAATTGCTAAGGACAAAGGATTAACTTATCAAAGAAGGGATAAAGAGCAAGGTAATAATCAAACTCCCCCTCGAATTTTTAATCCTAGTCCTGGTTTGAATATTGATTTGGGTGCATGGTTGAATAATGCTAAGATCTTGGTGCCTATCACTGAGATGTTAAAGCTTCCCACTCAGACGGCTAAAGTTTTAGATGTTCTTGGAGTTTCACATGTTAATGTTGCTCAAGATAAGGCTCCTGAAGTTTCTTATCAAGATGCCCCTATATATCTGCAAAAAATGGATTCAGATAACAAGGAACATCAACCATTTTTTGTTACGTTGATGGTTAATGGTTATTGAATAATTGTATGCTAGATTCTGGTGCTTTAGCTTGTGTCATGACCAAGAGGGTCATGGAACAACTTAATTTAAGAGTTTCTAGACCATACTACAAAATATGTGCCATGGAATCTAAGAAAATTGAAGTTCATGGGTTAATCAAGGATTTACAAGTTCATTTATCAATTTACCCGGACATAATGATTGTTATGGACATAGTTGTAGTTGATGTTCCAGATGCTTGGGGTATGTTGTTATCTAGAAAATGGGCCTCTGATCTAGGAGGAAGTATTCAGATGAACTGGTCTTATGCTATGATTCCTTCCCCTAGAGGTGAAGGGTTTGTGAAGCTAAATAGAGAGCCTGAAAGAAGATTCCATGTGGAAGATCCTAAGAGACCTCATAATGAAATAATTAAGGAACAACCTGACATGGGGAATTATGCTATCACGTCTAATTTCATAGTTCCTTTAGATGACAAGGTTGATGAGAAGTTTGAGGACCTAAGGGATCAAGTTTGATACATGCATTTTGATGGTGCATCATCTAGGTATGGTAAGGGTGCTGGAATTGTATTGAAGTCTCCCCTTGGTCATATTTTTAAGTTTGCCTATAGACTTGAGTTCGATGCAACCAACAAAGTGGCTGAATATGAAGCCTTGTTGTTGGGTTTTGAGTTGGCAAAAGCTTTAAAAATTAAGTTGCTTAGTATCAAGGGAGACTTTGATTTGGTTATCATGCAAGTTAAGAATAAATTTACATGTAAAAATCAAAGGTTAAGGAATTATCGAAATGTTGTATGGGATGTTATGGAATACTTTGATGCCATTAACCTTGAAGCTATCCCAAGAGAAAATAATAGCTTGGCAGATGAGCTTGTTGTGGCTACTTCTACCTTACAATTATCTGATGAATTAATTAACGATAAGATAAAAATGGAAATTATTTTCAGACCTTCAGTCCCGAATAATTCAGAGCATTGGCAAGTTTTTAATGATGAAAAGCAGGTCATTCGTTTTCTTAATAATTTGGATGAGTTTGAAAATTTTCGGATAAGTTCTAAGGAGGATGGATCTGATGATCATGATGATATTATAAATCCTACTCCTGGGAATATTGTTGCTTTAGAGCAGCACTTTGATCGGCATGATGCCACAAAGATGAAAGAGGAAAATAAAATGGAACCGGGTGAATTCATTGAAGTAAGTATTGGTACCTCTAAGGACCCTAAGATTGTCAAAATTGGTAAAGGTACTAATGAAGAAGAAAGGAAAAAGTTGACCAACTTACTTCATGAATATAGGGATGTTTTAGCATTTTCATATGATGAGTTAAAAGGATATAGGGAAGATGTCATGCAACACATTATCCCTTTGAAAGATGAGAATGCTAAACCTTTTCGTCAAAAGCTCAGGCAAATAAATCCTAAGTTAGCCCCTTTGGTTCAGAAAGAGCTTTCGAAAATGTTCGCAACTGGCATCATTGCTCAAACTAGACATTCAACATGGCGTTCCAACTTGGTGATTGTTAGGAAGAAAAATTGTACCATTAGACTTTGTGTCGATTTTAGAAACCTTAATCTAGCATGTAAAAAGGATAATTACCCTTTGCCCAACATGGAGGCTATGTTGCAAAGAGTAACAGGTTCAGGAATGATGTCATTGCTAGAATGGTTTTTTCTGGATACAACCAAGTTTGGGTTAAGAAGGAAGATCGTCACAAAACTACATTCACCACACCATGGAGTACTTTCGAATACATTACAATGCCTTTTGGGTTGACTAATGCTGGGACTACTTTTCAAAGGGCTATGGATTATGCTTTTAAAGGTTTAATTGAAAAAATTATTGAAATTTATCAAGATGATCTTACTGTTTTTTCTAAAGATGGTATCAGTCACATAGGTCATCTTAAGCAGGTCTTTGATAGATGTAGAGAATTTGGGATTTCCTTGAATCCAGCTAAGTCTGTCTTTGGAGTAACTAAAGGGAAATTACTTGGTCACATCATATCCAAAGATGGGATCAAGATTGATCCTGAAAGAGTTGAGGCAATACAAAAGATTCATCTCCCTCATAATCTTAAATCCCTTCAGTCTTTTCTAGGAAAAACTAATTTTCTTAGAAGATTTATTCCAAATTACGCAGAAATAGCTAAGCCTATTCAGAGTCTTCTAAAAAAGGATGTACATTTTTTGTGGAAAGAAGATGGTAAAAAGGCTTTTCAAGGGATTAAGGATGCTATTTCCAAAGCTCCTGTTTTGGCGAGTCCTGATTATTCAAAGGATTTCATGATTTTCTCTTTCACTTCTGAAGATACCATTGATGGTGTCTTATTACAAGAGAATAAGGAAGGTCACGAACAGGCTATTGCTTTCGTGAGTAGAGCGCTTCAAAATTCTGAATTAAATTATACTACTATGGAAAGCAAGCCTATGCCTTGGTTAAGTCTCTTAAGCATTTTAAGACTTATGTGGGTTATTCTAAAATCATTGCTTTCATCCCACATTCCGCGATTAAAGATATATTAACTCAAATTGATTGCTTAGGGACTCGTGCTAGGTGGGTTAATAAAATTCAAGAGTATGATTTAGAGATTAGGCCCACCAAGTTAGTCAAGAGTCAAGGCTTGGCTCAAATGATGACCGAAGGTAATGAGAAAGCGCTTGGTTTGATTTGTCTTAATGATGCTTCTTCGCCTGAGCTGCAAAGGTTAGGAGAGCATGAATGGTGTAAGGACATTATTTATTATTTGTTAAATCTTACATGTCCTAACCATTTAGTTGCTCATAGAAGAAGGGCTCTTAGATTAAAAGCCACTAAGTATTGCCTCACGAAGGATGGCCTTGGATGGAGAAATCCTGAGGGGATAATACTTAGGTGTGTTGATGAGATTGAGTCTAAGAAATTGATTTCTGAGTTTCATTCAGGATTTTATGGTGGTCATTATACTGCTAGAACTACCGCCCACAAAATTCTGAGAGCTGGTTATTATTGGCCTTTGATTTTTTCAGATGTGCATAAATTTGTCAGAAGTTGCCAAGCCTGTCAACTATTCACTGGGAAGCAGAAGCTAGTTGCCCTGCCCTTACAACCTGTGGTTGTTGAGGCACTTTTTCAACATTGGGGTCTGGATTTCATTGGGAAATTCCATGAAAATTCTAGCAATGGCTACTCTTGGATCTTAACTGCGATTGATTATATTACAAAATGGGTTGAAGCCATTCCTGCTAAGAATCCCAATGAAAAGGTCATCATGGACTTTATTGAAAATCAAATCATTACTAGATTTGGTGTCCCTGCCAAGATCACTACTGACAATGCCAAGGCTTTTAGTTCATTTGAATTTTCATCTTTTTGTTTTAAGCATGGCATTACATTATCTCATTCATCTAACTACTATCCTCAGGGTAATGGCCTAGCTGAGTCAAGTAATAAGAATCTTATAACCATTATCAAGAAGGTAGTAGGAGATAATAAGCGATCTTGGGACAACAAAATCAAGTATGCTTTGTGGGCAGATAGAATTACTAAAAAGAGAGCTACTGGTAAAAGTTCTTTTGAATTACTTTATGGCTTGGATGTAAATTTGCCTGTGCACCTTAAATTACCAGCTTACCAACTCCTTCAACATTTTTCCACTGATAAAGATGTTGTTCAAAACATAATTGATCAGATTGTGGAGTTGGATGAAACTCGTAGGAAAGCTTTAGATAATATGTGTAAAAATCAGTCTAACATTAAGAAAAGCTTTGATAAATCATCTCGATCTAGATCTTTGCAGGTTGGAGACATGGTATTACTTTGGGATCGAAAGAATGAAAAGCTCGAAAAACATACGAAATTTGACAGTTTGTGGCTGGGACCTTACATTATCCGAGGCATTGCTGGACTAAACTCATTTCACTTGAGCACGTTGGAAGGCGAACCACTTCACTTACCTGCGAATGGCCAAATGCTCAAGTTGTTCTTCAAAGATGACATTTGATGCCATTGGGCATCCTTTGTATTGTATTTCTAATGTTACTCCTTGTCCTTTCAGCATTTCATTTTGTAGTTAGATTACATTTACTTTTCATGTTAAGTAGAATAATAAATGATAGAAGAGCTTCTATTTTTCATGTGCTTAATGTTATATGATGATATTTGGATGGACGCTACTTATGTAATTTTGTGTGTTGCTTGGATGCAGATTCTGGATTCTCACATTCCTTCAATGAAGCAACGTGTCCCCAAATAGAGCCAAATGTTGACCACTCTGTGTCAGCGATCTCATAGCAGTACAGCCCCATTTTTTCAAATGGGATCCATCATGTTCGAGGTGTTCACGCTATTCAGATTTCATCGTCAGATGATAATTTTATAAATGATGTAAACCCATTTTGCATGTTTATGATGTAAATGATCTAAGTAAGACCACCATGTAGGTAACAACCTAGGTAAGCCTAGTATTTTGGTGATGATTTCTATCCTAGGAGGTTTTTTATCTCACTGATTCATTTGTGTTTCTCGACACAAGTGATCAGCAGAGTTTTCCCCTCCAGCCTCACCCCAAAGCTAGGGTGGATTTTGTCATTAAGATGCTAAGTGAGTCCTAGTGTTTTCTATCAAGTCTTTGTAAAAGTAGTTTGGGAATAATTCTAACTAATTGGCTAGATTATTTTATTACAAGTTGCTTGGTCTACTAGATCATGTTTTGAGTCGCAAAATTGGGTAGCTATTTGAAAGTCTATACGAATGGGTATTCCCCCTTTATGTGTCTAAATGTATTTATCTTATGTAAAGAGGGTTGGAAAATTAATTAAATCTCCTCTCAGTCAATTAATTAAATTTTCTGGCCAAATTAATTAAAAAATCCTAAGCCAGAAATTTAATTAATTTTAAGTCCTATGTGTGTTAAAATTCTTCAAAGGCAAAATTCGTGGGTCCTTAAAAAATAAATTTTAAAAGTCTCAGGCCAAGGGAATATTGAGAATTTCAAGAAATTTTGGACCCTTGGGCCTTGGTGGTTAAGTCAAATTCAAAATTTTGAGGTAATTAACTCAAAAATACTATTTTGAGTTAATTAAAATGGAATTAAATGATAAATTCGAATTTCCTCAAAATTATAATTTTGACGGTCCAAATTAAAAGATAATTAAATCTTTTCGACGGTCGAGATTATTTTGACAAGGATCAACTGAACTAGCCGTTGGAGATTTTATCTTATAAATTAGAGGTCTTTGTATGTCATTGGCATCCAATCTTTGGATCGTGCACTTGTTCTTGGAAGCTCTTGTAATTTTTTGACGAATAGAGCATAAAGACTTTGGGGTTACAGACTTTGGTGTTCCTTTTCCAAATCTATGTGGTGATATTGTCTCTAAACTCTGCTACTTTTATTGGTATTTTGATGGTTGATGGTCTTTATGGATTGATCTGCATACAGGTATCTTGTGCAGTTTTCTAGGTTTCTAAAATTGCATTTTGATTTGACAGAAATATCAGTTATCTATTTTTCTGAAAGGTCTCATGTTTATTTTTTAATCTCTATCAATCTAAAATTCAAATCTAAGTGTGCAGAGATCATTATTTAAGATTTGAGCGTTTGGGGAAGTCTTCAGTTAGATGAGCCGACTCTCAGATATCAGAAAATCTGAAAAAGCTCATTGTTTCTTAATTCCCAAAGTTATCTTATGGAATTTTTTTTTTGCAAGGTCTTCTTGGGCTTGTGCCTCTCTTAATTTCGCTTTTTATTAATTGTGCAAAACGGTTTTAAATCTGGCCATGAGGGCCTATGATCTGTAAAATAGCATTGTAAATTTGCAAATATTTTATGGGTTTTTGGATCTCTTGTTTCTGGTCTTGTTCAAGTTTTATAGGGAGTTTCTCAGGAAAAATTTAGATCTGAGCCAGATCTAGGCCCTGGAGGGTAAGATCTGGCCTCAGGATTAGTTTGGTCTGCAGATCTGGGCGTGATTTTGCCTCACAGAGTAAATTGCAGGTGCATTTAAATCAATCTGAATTATACTGGTAAAATTTTATTTCTGGTTCAAGAAAATTATTCGAAATTCGTGTGCCTGCAAATTTTTTGTTGCCTGTCTGTTGTTGGTTCCTTGCACACTGTCCATACGCTGCCTATCCGCTGCATTTTCGTTTGTCTACAGGTTTCTTTTCCTTAAACCGCATCCCTCACGCTGCCTGCATCATTCCTTGCTTGCTGCTCCCTCCGCTGCCCATCATCCGTACGCTGCCTGTCCGTATGCTCTGCATCAGCTATCCTTTACCCTGCATTCTCCCTACCCTTCTTCATGTCGCTCCATCGTTGCCTGCAAGCCCTCCACGTTCTTCCTACGCTGCCCATCTCCTGTGTGCCTTCAACTCCTTCGATGGCTCCCTCTTGACCTGCATAAAACCAAACTTAACACAAATCCGAATTTCTATTTCATATTTCCGATTTTTTTTTATTTGTTTACTTAGATTTCGTTTTAGTTTTAAGATTTAGATTTTAGATTTTTTAAATTGACTTTAGTCTTAGTTTTAAATTCTAACTTCTCGATTCTACTGAGTTAGTTTAGTTAGTGTTTTAATTTTAGATTTATATATTTCATTTTTATTAACTTACAACCAATAAAAAATTAAAATTAAAATTAAAAATTTAAAAATTTAAAAAATTTAAAAGACCAAAAATTTTAAATTTAGAACTTCGGAAAATTTTCTCAAAAAATTTAAAAAAAAAATTACATAGTCAAGGGTGAGCTTTAAATTTCTATCTAAGGTTTGACTATAGATTTTTTAATTGGAATTACTTGGAATATCATTTAAAATCGAAATTTTCTGGGGATGTTTAGCATTTAAATTCGATGTTTCTCTCATGATAATATTTCCGTTTCGAATTTTAAATTGTTGGTTCGAAGTATAACTGTGGTTAATGATTGATGAACTATCTTTAATTGTGGTTTTAAGTTGCTTGAAATTGGTGATTGCTTTAGTCAACTTAGAGAATATTTCGAGTAATGATCATTTGCATGTCTTTATCAAACATTGTTAATGCATAATTGAGAGGGTTTTTTATCGAATATCATCGTGGTGGATTGATTTTTCATAGCAGCAGTTACCTATCAATTACTTGATTTTAATTTCATAACGGGATATTTTGACTCCACAAGGCACTAGTTTTAAACTTCAAATCTAATTGAATCTATAAAATCTCGTTAATCTTAACAAGTACCTGGTCATTTAATTGTGTCTCCTGAATTGGTTGGTTTTCAACCAGTTCTCCTTCCTCATTTTCGTTAGGGTCTACCTCCCTTAGTCTACAAGGAGACAACTTAGATAGAGAGATTAGGGATCAGGGTGACAGCTCTCGATCTGAGCCGTTGTCGCGGTGCCTAGACATTTTGTGCAACAACAGTCCAAATTGACTCATTTTATGTCTTATACCCTTTCCACCCATAGATCTTGGATTTAAAAGTGTTTGGGTACTTTTAGATAGTCTTTAAAGGGGATTGCCCCTCTATTTTCTGTAATTTTCTGAAGATTTTGCAAATTGTTGTGACAGGTCAGCAATCTAAATTGCACAAGCCCTCCAACCAAGGTACTAATCATAAAAAAAATTAATATTTGGTCAGCATATTTTTTGCACACTCATTTTGACTACTTAGATGATATATTTTGATAGATTTGGGTGTCTTTCTTGTTGGTTTAGTATATTTTTCTATTGATTTTACACATTAACCCTGCAGGGCAGCAGCATATAACTCCTCCACCAAAGATTTGACTACATACAAGGCATTGATATTGTTTGATTGGTTGAGGTCATCCAAGGGAAGCCTCCCATAGCCATCTTGAAGGTAGTTGGGCTAAAAGAGTGGAGACCTGGGCTGTGGTGACAATGGGACCTTGTCCTGTGTGTGTCGGTTTTAGCAAGTTGCAAGAATCTTCGGCAACCCTACTTATAGGAATGGTAACAATGTCCACATACTAATTCAAAACACAAGAATGCCCATCAAGGCAAGGAGTTACACCCATAAAGGGGTATTCAGCAGAGCCATAAAACTAAGCACCATGAAGATGAAGCTAAGAAGACTGGTCATGACCGCCCACCAACAGGGATCTAGTGTTGGAGACTGTAGCTCGAGCATGTGCTTCTACACAGGCCTTGTGTCTTGGTGTGCAAAAGCTACCCACATCACCTTATAACACTTGCTCTGGTTGAGCAAGTTGTTGATTTAACTTAGCTTAAGTTTAACTTAAGAAAAGCACATATTAATATCTTGGCTTATTGAACTTAAATAAAACCTAGGAAAAGTAAATTATTTACTTTATTGAATAAGTTTTACTCTTAGTTGTTGATCTCCAGTGAGGCGAGATCTAATCTCGGCCATCAATCGGTGTGAAATTAGGGTTAGGGTTAGAATTAGGGTTTTGGCTCGATGTAAAGTTATAAAGGCAAGGTTAAGGTAAGGAGAAGACACGCAACAACAGCAAAAGTTTGAGAGCATCATCTCAATGAGCAAGTGTTGGGTCCAAGAGAGTGCAGAGGGGCTAGAGATCCAAATCTGCAAGAGCAGATCTGCTGGATCAGATCTGGCAGCAAGAGCAAATCTGCTAGATCAGATCTGGCATATCGTAATCTATAATTTCTTAGTTGGGCCATTATCCCAGGACGGGAGCCCAAGTAAGTTCTGAGTTTTTACTAATGAGAAATTGATTTGTTGGGCATAAATTTGTTTGTTCAAATCGTAATTTGCTTGCGCTAAATTGGTGTTAGGAACTTAGTCGTGTATTTGTTCAGTAATTAATTGCTTGGAATTAAATACCAGGAGTTGAAATCGGGTAAATTCTAACATCTAGTATACACTTTTACACTTCCTCCCACGTGGCCTTTCAAGGCTATAAATTCCACACATTCGGGCTTACAAATGGTGTGGTCAAAAGTTTTGGAGTGCCCCTACTAAAAGAGAGGTAACAGTGCCCATAGTGAATGATGCTCATTATACCATAGTCAATGATGCTTATTATACCATCACCAAAGTAGTTTGCTACAAAGATATCAAAGCCTTGCTTTTTCCAAAGCCTCGACCTCCACTTTGCTTTAGGAACACAAGTCTTACTCTAGAGATCAAGGGCCATTTTGGCCTCTAGGTAAGGGCCTCCCTATAAAAACTTTTTGAAAACTTGCTCAAATTGTATGTTTGGGCCATGGGGGAGTGCTTAGAATTGGAAATAACTTTAGCTTATGTAAAACCCATATCCTCACTAATGAATCTTAATCTCTATGAATTCATAATCATATTGTTATTCTTCTCGAGGATCTAAAAAATGTTGTAATTGAGGCAATTGGTTCCAGGAATCATTGTAAAATAAAGTTGTTTTACCATCTTGTACCTCCAAAAAAATGATTGGATTAATGAGATCTCAAGTCCTTTTTTAGCAATTTTCCATTTATGAGATCCATTTGGAAATTTTTGGATTTTAGGAAGGTCCTACCATTGTAGTTCTAGAAGTGAGAAGGGCGCATTTCTCCTTCCATATCTACGTCCATAGTGACCCAATACCCCCTTGCTTTAGGGATACAAATTTTATTCCAAGTAACCAAGGGCCATTTAGCCTCCCTGTAACAGCCTTTTTTGGGATTTGCTTAATCTGTTTTATAATATTTGGAGAAGCACTTGGAATTCCATAAAGATGAACAAGAAGAGCTTAGAGGACTGGTCGTAATCAATTATAGTTTCGTTTTGCATAGTTGTATTATGAAAAAATACCATCTTATTTTGAACTTTTGTTTCCAAACATTTCTTCTTGTAGCTCTTGCCATTTAATCTTAGTTAAAATTTGCAATTCTAGATGGTGAAGATATGCTCTCAGACTAGAAAATAATGTGGTTGGATTGTTGTCATTTCCTCGTCAAAAGCCTTTCCCTTTTGGAGATTATTACCAAAAACTTCTTTGTTCCAAAACTTGAGATCTTGCATGAGAGATTTATGTACATCTTAAAACTTGGAACTTCATGATAAGAATGCCACCAACTTTGAATATTTGTTTAGAACTCGGATGAGTAGACCACACCAACTCAAACCTAAAGGAGACGTTCCGAGTGTACTACCTTTGGATGTGAAGTAGAGTGGGCAAATAGTTTGACAAAGCTCTTGGTAAAGTACAAACTTCTACTGATACATTTGGTTTAGAGAGGAATTGGTCTAAAAGTAAGAAATGGTCCAACCCTTCCATTATTAAATAGGCCTTGTCTTCTATTATTCCAGGTAAATATACCATTTTGCAATGGTAGGTCGACTAAATTTAGTATCGAAACAATTAACCAATAACATCACATAAAAAAAAAACAAAATACATATGAACAATATATTTATATTACAAAGGAAGCTACAACTTCCAGAGTTACCAACTACGACCGGAAGGGCTACAACCCCAACATTTACCAGCTCCCATTGGAAGGACGCGATAACCTCCTAAAGGAAGCTACAGCTTCCTTCCCTAGCGTCACCCTGCCACCCTATAGAATAAGAAACAAAATCTTTTTGGGCTCCAGTACTAAAGGCAATGACCCAATTACAACAACATCCAAACCCTCAGATCATTAATGAAAGTACTCCTACTCTCTCTTTAACTCAACAACTTGCTCCAAGACTTCAACACGGGCTTCAAAGATCTGCTCCAAAACAAGTACCAAAGGTCTGTTACAAAAGTCTGCTTGCGAAAACAACTTCAAGATCTATTCCAAAACAAGCACAAAAAGGTCTACTACAAATATCAAGGTCTGCTCCAAATGAGAAGTCTGCTCCAAATCAGATGTCTGCTTCAAATCAGATTAGTATCATAGATATGCTCCAAATCAAAAGTCTGCTCCAAATATGTGGTTGGGCCTAAGGCCAACAGAGGGCCAAAATTCTTTGTGACAGGCCGAGACTATGGCTGTTACAGGGGCCAAAAAACTTTGTCTAACTCAAGGCCGAATCTTCTGCCACGGGCACGAATTTCATGCTACTAGCACAAGTTTTAGACTTCCATAGGCCGAAATCTTTTCCTTAGTTAGACCAACTTTCTCTACTAATGTTCCAAAAAGATACTCCAAAACAAACTCCCAAAAGCCCTAACCAAAACAAGAAATCAAGCTTTCATAAACTTCCCCTCCTCTGTTTATGAGATGTAAACCTTGTTGTTCAACAGGTTCAAATTACTCTCTCAGACTTAATCGAATACCCTTAGCTGAACGGGAGAGAGGACGGCCTATTTATAACCTTGTTGACCCTTAAACAGAGCCGACTTGACCCAAATTATGTTCGGCTAGACTTCACATAGTCACTTTCAAAAATTAATTTTTCGAGTAAAGAGTCGTGCCACCTATCGTTAGAAAGGTCTTCACAAGGGCTGCAAGGTGATATAGTCCTTTCATGAATTTGCTTTGGCTTTGACCATCTTTTCCTTGATATTCTTTTGACTGACAGTTTTGCATTTTAGGGCTTAAACCCTTTTGCTCTTTAGAGCTTCTTGAATTATTACTACATGCTTTTATCACCTTTAGGGCATCATCCTAAGATTAGGGCTTTTGACATTAATGACAACATTACCCATCAATGACCCATTCACCTTCTGACATCAATGACAAATTTTCCAGCCCTGGCCTAGTATTATCTCATATTTTCATCAACATGAAGAGTGGCATTAAAATTAACAACAATTATCAATGGTTCCCCGAGGCTAGATGATAGAGTTTTTCTAAGGAAGACCAGCAAGCTAACATAACATGCTGCATACGTTAGTTAGTTACTTCTAATTTCGAAAGTAAAATCCAAAACAGAAGTTGATATCCACCCTCTGTTGCTACTGAGATCCAAGATTTTAACCATTTTGGGATTCCATAGAATGAGAATCCCGCCAGAGAAGCCTCCGGAACTGTTGGGAATGTCGAAATCAACTGAGGAAAGGAACTCTTCATATCGGTGCCACACATTTAGGTTTTTTTTTTCAAGGCAAACAATATCCAGGTTCTCCAATGTTATTTTGTGTTTCAATATTCGTCTTTTGAATAGAGCATTCAATTATTTTACAATCAAAGAGATAGTCTTAATGAGGAGGAATGTTTAGGGAAGGGTGAGAAAAATATGTCCGTAGTTTTACATTGCCCAGCATCTACCATTATTGCGACCCTCTTCATCTCTTTTATAGGCATGGCTTGGACATCCTCGAGACGCCATTTTCAACCGATTCCACAACTAAAGAGGGCAAAGTTCTAAAATTTTAATAAAACTCTCCAATGAATCCCCGATTGGCTTTTAGAATATTTTCAGGCCAGAATTCAATAAGAAGAGTATAGAGTTTGATCCATACCAGTTCTTCCGTAAGACTTTTCTTCGCCGGAAAAAATAAAAGCCCAGCATGAAAAATAGTTTCTCTATCCCAGGGGCAGAACAAATATAGCAAGGAATAAAACCTTAGCACGCCATTAAAGATAGATCGAATCGTCCACCTTCTGATACATTGATGTCAATTTCCTGAAATAATGCTGAGGCCACTGATCTATAAAGAGACAAACAAGGGCAATATTGACATATAGAAAATATATCATTCAGAATGTCTTTAGCTCGACAGCAACCAGTAGAGACTGGCTGAGTTAAGATAGGAAAAGGTCTGGCATCATAGATCTCTTCTCTATCTTATCTTCGGGGGCAGAAGAAATGTAGCAAGGAAGAAAACCCTATAACTCAATTAGAGATCGATCGATTCCTCCACCTTCTGATAGATTGATATCAACTTCCTGAAACAACGCTGAGGCCACGGAGTGATAAAGCACCAGATTAGAGCAACCTTGATATATATTGAAAAGATTTCATTCGGATAGTCGCCTACCGCAACCATGTCGTGGTCATTTATTATATAAGGAATATTTTGCAGTGATTTCTTCGAAAAAAATATATTCTTGGATGGAAATTTGACTTTTATCATTTGATGATTTGGATTTGGATAAATGTAAAATAATAAGAGTTGTTTTAATGTTATTTTTGGGAAGTTTTTTTTGTTTTTTTTTTTTTTTTTTTTGGGGTAATTTTCCAGTTTAATTTCTCTAAAATCTTGCAGGAATTTATAGAAATCACAAATTTAATGGGTAATTCTTTAAAATCTAGTAGGAATTTATCGTAATCACAAATTTGATGGGCAACCACTCAAAAAACTAGTTTAAATAACACAAATCAAGATTTGGCGTCATTTTTTTCCATTCAATTCCAGCACTGGAAAGTCCAAAAAGTCGCACTAAAGACAACTCCCTAAATGTAAAATAATATCGGGGTATTTTAAAGTGTAGACTTGTGAACAAGGATAAGAAAACAGACTAGCAAAAAGAAAAAAGAAAAATAAGAGTAGCAAAAATAAAGATGAGTAAACTATTTACAGTCTCACATCTCTACACCTCTTACTTGGTCATCAGATATCTTTGTCCACGAAGTGATGAAGGTCAGGCACTAATGAAGGTCGTAACAACGAATTTTCGAAGGTAAAGAAAAAAATGGGACTGCAAAATTTCAGAGATCACACTTGCAAATTGATGTTTAATGGAAGGTAATAAAATTTTAAAAGAATAGGTAACAATGTTACAAGAGGTTTTAGAGAGAGGAAAACAAGAATGGCAAAACATGAAGACAACATGACAAACCATGAAATAATCAATAACAACAAACAAGGATAGATGTGGTCATCTCTAAAGCAACTCAGGTAGATACACAAATATCTCGGCAAACAGTCATTTCCAAAAAAAGGGCAGAAGAGAACAAGAGGAAATACATTCCAAAAGAAAACAAAGCTAGAGTTGAGGACCCTATTGGTTTCATAAGGATCCTTATGAAGGAAGAAGAAGATGTTCTCGTAGACCACATGAAAGAGAACACGAAGAAAGAAAAGATAAGGAAACAAACTTTATTATTGGGGGAATAACAAACTATGGAAAGAATGAAAGCACTCTCAATCTAACAAGGGACTTTCTGAATGAGAAATTACATTGGAGAGGGTAAATTTGCCAAGCAAGGACAGTGGGAAAGATATGTGAATAGAGGCCTCGACCCATAAAAGTCATCATGGCAAGTGTGCAAGACAAACACCATCTCTTAAGCAAAAATAAACTCTTGAAAGGCTCGCACTTCTTCCTATATGAAGATTTAACTAGCAAACAACAAGAGGAGAGGAGAAGAAGTGGAGAAAATTAGAGAAATAAGAAACGAAGGGAAAAGAGCATGGTTATACAATGGTAAAGCGATTATTGCAATGTTTGGGCCTCATGGAAAAATAGGCCAGCAAGCTGGTAGTAAAGAAAAAACAGTTAATTCTATAATAGGGAGAAAAGCAACAAGATCAACATGGACAAAAAGGGTTGAAGACTCAAATTTGAGTCTTACTTGCCAAACCGCGTAGCAATCAAATCCTACCTAGGTCTACCTAAGTCTAGTTTATTTGAACTGTAGAGGTTACCCTTGGAGGAGGGGATCTAGGATAGAGCGTATTGCAGAAGTTAAAAACATAATTTGTCTTACAAAAACTCATGAACATGATGGTTGCAAAACTCCTATGTTTGATGGTTATTTGAAATTAGCAGTTTGGAACGAGGAAGGTGAAAATGGCAAAGGGTACGAAGGAATATTAGTTTTAGTGAAAGAAGAAAAGGTCGTCGCATTTAGTTAACGAAAGAAGATACAAATAAATAGTATTTATGGTTGAAAATATCAAAGAATGAGAACCACATAAGAATTGCAACATGCTAATTTGCACCTCGAGTCTCAAAAACTTACAAAAATAAGAGGCTAGATAGCAAAGATCCATATGCAGCTTTAAAGCAATATATTGTCGCATATTCTCGGCAGGTAGAAGTTATTTTAGTGGGAGATTTCAATGTTAGAATAGAAAATCAACATGCTAGTATTCTTCGTTGCAAAGAGGATCACAAACCTATTTGGCTCATTGAATAAGAGAATCCCCAATGATTGAGATGTTCAGAAGATGACAAAGTTAGCAATCATTTTGGAGAGGAGTTGTTTACATTATGTGGTGTTTTCAACTTAATTATCGCAATGGTCTAGATAGATGGAAAAGGTCTAAGAACTTCATTTGCAACACATATATTGGGGCAAATGTCATTGACTATGTTATTTGTTCACAAAGATTAATAGAAAGGATAGATGAAGTTAAGATTGGAGAGCATATTTGGGACTTTAAATCAAACCATAGCCCAATTTATATAAATTTATCCTGGTTAGAAGAAAGGAAACGTAGGAGGAAAACCTAATGTTCTCGACAATCAATATCAAGGGGCAAAATTCTTCTAACACAAGAAAATTGCATTATCTTCAAAACAATGTTGGCGAGATCAATTCAGAAGGAGAAAATTGGTTCCCAGAGCCTCAACAGTCATGAGTTAATAAATATAATTCATGGTGCACTTGAGAAGTGCAAAATATCAAAAAATAGGAAAACATAATCAAATTGTTTTCCAGTAAATGTTTGGTTTGTTGAGGAATACAAAATGGCAAGGAGAACCTTGAAAAAGGCAGGCGAGGAGAAGATGAATGTAAATTTATATTAGTTTTCAAAAAGGAAAAAAGATAAGTTCATGCAAACATGGCGAGAAGAGTTAATATATCTAGGCAACAACAACCCAAAGCTTTTTTGGCTGGAACTTCAACCAAGGAAGAAACAAACTGAAAATAGTATTGCATCCAATCAATGGTTTGACTATGCATGACAACTCTATGAGTAAGAATGAGAGGTTGAACCTCCTCCCAAATTCAACACAACTATAAAGTTTTTCACATTACAGGAGGTGGAGACAGGAATTAAGAAGTTGAAAACACGAAAGGCAAAGGACTTGGTTGAACTTCAAGAAGACTATCTAAAGTGGGGATGAACACTCTTGCACCGCACATTATGGAAATATTCAACGATGTCATTCGACAAGGATTCCCAAGAGATTGGACAACTAGCCTAGCAATGACCCTTTTTAAAAGTGGAAACATTAATAATCATTCCAACAATAGAAGCATTATGATCAATCCTTTGTTTGCAAAGCTTTTCAGCAGCATGGTAGAAAATAGAATCAGTAAGAGGGCATTAGCAAAAGATAAGAGGGAAAAAGGGCAAGTTGGTTTTAGGCTGAAACATTCTATAGTGGATCATGGTATCACTCTGAGACACATTAATGAATAGGCTTGGGGGGACAAAGAATAAGTATTTGGTTTCTTTGTTGACTTCAAAAAGGCATTTGACACGGTCCCTAGAGATAACTTATGGCATATAATGGAATAACTTGAAATTCCTTTGCATTATAGAACCGATGTCCATGGGCTATATGAAGAGGTGAAAGTCAAAATTAGAACTTCAACATGCATTTCATAAAGCTTTAGAAGTGACATTAGAGTCAAGCAAGGTTTCCCTTTATCCCTACTCTTTTTGGTTTATATATTGATAAACTAGAAGAGTGGCTAAATCTACAAGGTGGGGATGGTGTTTGGTTGGGGGTGTTTGTGATAAAGCTTCTTTTATATGCTGGTGACCTTTTATTGATTGCAGATGCACCTATAAGCCCTTGAGCATTTTTGTAAAGCAATGGGGATGCCAGTTAATACCAGCAAGACCAAAATAATGATGTTCTCTAATAAAAGGAAGTAAAGCCAACTTACATTATTCTTTGAAGGCAACATTATTGAAGAATTAAATGAATAAAAATACCTCGAGATTGATTTCAATAACAAGCTTAATTGAGAGGACTGCGGAAAGAAGAGAATTTTAGGAGGGTGGAAAGCATTATATGTTCTTCATAATAGATGTAGAGAGGCAGAGTTATGGGATTGGAAAACAATTAAAGTGCTTTTTGGACTCCTATTTTGTCTAGTGATATTATATGGGTGTGAATTGTGGGCTAGCAACATCCTTGTCTCAAAATGGAAATAAATTGAGAAAATCCATAAACGCTTGATCGTGAACAAGTTCAAAATAAAAAGTTTGGTTCCTTATGAGATAATGTTGAGTGAAATAGGAGCAACTCTCATCGAAGCGATTGCTAAGGTGTGTCTCATAATGTACCTAATAAGAATTGAGAAAATGGGAGTAGGTAAATGGCCTAACGCTATCTTCAATGAAGGCATGAGTGAAAGAAAGAAATCATGGATGAGACAAAATAGAAAATGGATGCAAAGTGGAATATTTACCTCAATACTTGTCCCACAAATAGCAAGGAGTCAAAGAATTTTGTTATGGAGAAGTTTCGTAGCTGTATATGGGGAAAAGAGTTGGGTAGAAATAAGAAGTACTATGTTTAGGAATTCAACCCCACTTGTGATCTCCAACAAAAAGAGTACAGTGGAGCTAACATTTCGTAGAGAGAAAATATTTGTATTGCTCAATTAAGAACCAACTCACATCAAATTTAGTGTGAAATGGGACGGTAGAAAAGACCTAAAGAAGCTTGGGAAGTTCAGGTGTGTATTTTTTTCACTTCTAGGTAGTGGAATCAAACAAACGAAAAAAAAAATAAATAAATAAATAAAATTTGGAATGTGATGCTTTCAAAGACATCAGAGACAATTATGGAAATATGCTAGGATCAGTCCTTTGGCATTGTCTTTTCAGTGAGGGCACTGTTAGAAGGTTGGGTCGGCTCATCATCAATAAAAAAAGGATTGAATTGCAAAAGGCAAAAAGCAGGGAGGTTGGTGGTCCCATAGACTATTTTTAGTCTCGTGGATGTTAAAATATCACTCATTCATTTAATTCGTTGTCGCTACCCATTGAGAGGACTATAACATAGCAATCCAATTCAAGTTTGATTGATATTATTTTTAAAAAAATTACATTATAAATAAATATATATGTATATATATTTTTTAATACAATGATTATTTTTGTCAAATTTGATTGGTCAATAATCTCTTAATGTAGCTTGCAAGAAGGGTGGCACTATTATCCGACTGCGGTGGCATTCTCAATGAGGTCTGCACGTGATTGTAACACTATGTGGATGTTATGGTGGTTGCATTAGCATTTTTAATGGTGGTTGCAAGGGTTGTTCAACATTTTTTATTCTATTGGTACCCAAACTACTCCCATTACCCATTCACACATAGCTAGGGAATATTGTGGTTGCATGCATTTAAGGGACCCTACAATATCATAGGAAAGAGAAGCAAAGGTGGGAGTAGAGTAAGCATAAAAAATGGCAACATAGACGAAACATGTGTTTCCATAGATCTGCTTCCATCTTGCATGACCAACTATTTTCCTTATGCGTCGAGTGGTTGACACTCTTCCTTCTAAGTCGAGTTAGGAGAAGGTTTCTCCCCCACATTTTCCCCAAAAGCTTATTTAGCAGTGAGGTTGTGCCAGTTCACTTGGAGACAAAACAGTGGCAAAGAGGACGACTTGGTACGCATTTCATGAAGCGTCCATGAAAGGTGGTTGATTGGTTTATGCTCTAATTGTGTGTGAGAATTCACATTTTGAACAAGTTAGAAATCTGTGAGTGATAGCATTCCTTGAATTATGACAATTTGCAAGATTTATATTTTTTTTCAATGGTTCAAAATAAGTGTACAAAGTGCCCTAGGAGATATTGCTTGAAGTGACTTTAGTTGTTTTATTTATATAATTAATTTTACATAGACTACAACATCACTTATGGGTTTTTGTAATTTTATTATATTTAATGATTTGAAACATTATCTAAAGTGCCCCAAGAGTTATAATTTGAAGTGACTCTGTAGAAAATTAAACCCAAGACCTATTTCTTCTTTAGAAATGCATTTGATTTTGTTTTTATGGTTGGTTTTACGTGAATTGTTGCATAATATGTGATGTAGAGTGCCCTAGGACTAGAGAGCTTATTATTTGAAGTAGCTTCAAGGAAGATGGACTATGAGATTGATTTCTTCTTTATAGATCCATTGATGGAAGTCATCTTTAACAATAGTTCTCACTTTTTGCCTATTTCTACCTTAAAGATAATGAAACCTTCACTATGTTGGCATAAAACTTAATTAGGCAATCATAAAATGGAAAAATCATGCACAATACAATTATGCAATCATATAACGAAAAAATCATGCACAATATATCGACCTGTGAAAAGTTACATCCAATATTTATTTTAATTGTCAATTTTACCTAACTTTGTGGCACAAGTTGCAAGCTTTAAAATTTTGAGTTAATTAATTTCTAGTTGTTTAGATTGCCTGAGGAGATGTACTTCTTAGTGACTCTTGGAAAATCTAATCTAAGATTTGTTTCTTTTGCAATGGCATACTTTAATTTATATGGCCACTTTTGCGTGAATTACAGTACAATTTGAAAGCTTTTGCAATTTTGTTCTATTTGAATGCTCTAAAACAATGTTTGCAATTCACATGAGTTGTAATTTGAAGTGACTCTCAAGAAAATTTAACCTAATATCTACTCCCATTTTAGATTCACACTTAGTGTTATTTTTTATTGCCTATTTTAGAGGAAGACAACACAAGTTCCACGTTTTTGAAATTTTGTTGTATTTAATTATGTGAAACAATGGGTACAGTGCCCTAGGATATGTATCTTTTGGCTTATGTGCAGAATTAAATGGGTGGCCCTTATATATTCAAATTTGGTTCTTGCGAGCCCAACATTGTGGATAGATAAAATATTATTTCCCTCGTTAAATCAAATGTCATCTTATGATTGCCAAAGGAAATGTCCAATCTTATTCCATTCCACAAGTATTTTGCACGATCAACACAATTATTTGCCTAACTTTTCAGTGGTGGATGAGCATTGTTAGAGTACACACCTATAAAATGTATGTGTTATAACAAATAATACAATTGTAAGAGAAAATTTGTTTTATATGCCAAATCCAAATAAGAGCTATGAAAATAAAAGTTACATACCATCATCGTTGCGTATAAGTATTCTTTAGTGATATAAGAGTGAACTAGAACAAATGGAAAAAGTGTCCTTGAATATGCAAGACAATTGATAGTAGAAGTTAGGTTAGAATACAAAGCATGATCTTGGTAATTGCTCAGAGGTGGGTGCCTAAGGTCGTTGCAAGCAAAGGTGGTTAGTGATGAGAGATTGTATCCCAAGTCAATTTAGCATGTCGACTTAATTGACTAACATTAGTGTTGATATTAGGAAAAAACACTAGGTCCCGCAGTCAAGCAGGGACTTAAAATGGGTGTTGAAACACATTGGTGTCAATCAATAAATATCTCTTGGACCAAGGTCGAATTTAGCTCCATAATCCATTTCATCAAATATTCATGATTCAATTATATAAAAGGTGAATTTCATTTCAACCTTGAAAGTTAGCTCAATTGGTTGAGTCCTTGTTGTTAAAAGCACCTTTGTTATTGAGAGGTCATGGGTTCAATTCTCTCAACACTCTTGGGGTCTGGCTCTATGGTTCAGCCGACAAGAAGTGACCCCTTCGGGTGGATCTACCTAATACAAAAAGCTCGTGGACATAGCAGTTACTCATCCTGAACTAATAAAAAAATGTGAATGCCATTTCGAATATGTATCCATATGGCAGGACAAGCCACATAAGGCTCCTGAGTTGGATGCATGTGCGACATCTGGCACTCAAGAAGAAGGGGTTTACTCATCTCTTCCAACTCCAGAATCAATTTCAACAATCTTAGGTAGTTTTCTTCCTCACTCAATAGAGGGGTTAGTTGATGTAGGTTATGGGAATATTTTGATATTGGATGAGAAAAACCATTTAGGGTTTTTTACAATCTCAAGTATTTATCTTCCTCATTCAGTGAAGGGGTTACTTGATGCAACTTGTGGGTAGAGTTTGATATTGGATGAGAAACACCAGTTAGGGTTTCTAGCCTTGGTTTCAGATGCAAGCACAAAGTTAATCCACAATAATTTTCTAGAAGCTTCGATTGGGGGCGCTCTCCAGGAGCCAACTTTTGTTGTCAAACAAGGAGGAGCATAGCTGGGAAGTTGTAGCTATGAGCCTTTTTTCATCCGTTTTGTCTTAGAAAGTATCGAGCAAACTAGTCTGGGATTTTCTAACTCGTAGAGGTATGGTGAAGTTCTAAATGGGGGTTTCACTTCCAATTCAGAAGGGTTTCTCTTTGAAGGTCTCCCAATTTACACAAATGTTCCTATAGAGTCATGCGAAGGATTGGTGGGTTTGCTCAGGAGATAGAAACCCTAATTCCATAGTCAATATTTAAGGAGTTAGTGCTGGTGGGGAAGAAAATAAAGAAAGTAAAGTGTACCAAGGTAAAATTGGAGCTCGATAATCTGGCCCTAAGTGAAAGTCTTAAATTTGGGGAAGTCATGGACACCTCAAAACAGGTGATAGTAGGTTGAGCCCATGGATGGAATCCTTAATAGAAAGGCTTCATGACTAGATTGGGGTATAATGGGGAAGGAACTCATCAACTTTCCTATGGTAAAAATCCTCACAAGAGGGTGGATTATGTTAAAATTCAATAATGTGGAAGCGGTCAGCCAGGTTTTGGGAAAAATATGGAGCATTGACTCGACTTTGATTCTAATGAAGATATGGAGCCCCTTCTTCGATTCCAATAGAGAAAATTTGGGTTATAGTCCAATTTGGGTTCAGCCACCTCGATTGCATCCATATTTTTGGTTGGATGACATTTTTAGAATCATTAGCGATAAGTTGGGTTCCTATGTGGATGTTGACAGGTCATATTAAGCTAGTGGCAGAATGGTTAATGCTATAATTACGGTGAATTTAGGCTCTCGTGAAGGTATGATAGTCGAGTTTAATATAACCTATCACAAATATATCTTTGATTATGATGGCA
Organism: Pinus albicaulis; assembly: GCA_034641835.2. Taxonomy (NCBI): domain Eukaryota; kingdom Viridiplantae; phylum Streptophyta; class Pinopsida; order Pinales; family Pinaceae; genus Pinus; species Pinus albicaulis. Next base: position 1,175,488,643 of record CM076583.1, read on the forward strand.
CCCCCTTAAAGTGTCTTTGATCTATCCTCTTCCCCTTACCAGGAGAACAAGTTGAAAAAATCAAAGAGAGGAGAATGATGGGAGAAATAAGGAGGAAGCCCTTGGAGGACCAAGCCAAAAAAAGTCTCTAGTCAAAAACTAACATAACGCACCTGAGGCTACACTAATGGAAGAAGATACAAGGATGAAGAACATTGAGCGACAATCTCTTGGGGCAGGATTCTAGGGAGGCAATCCCTTCTACTTATGGATCTTCTATGTCAGTTACTAATTCAATTTCCTTGCCTATATCAAAACTTATCAACTCTTTTGGTTCTCTTGCTATGGGCTCTTCTATACTTGCACAATTTGTTCCTTTGTTTTGCAATGTTTCTTTTGGGTTGAGTATGGGCTCAATTCCCCGTTCCATCCCCATTTCCCCTATAAGTTTCCCTTCTGCAATCCCATCCCCTTCCAGGATTCAATTGACATACTTTGAATATTGCACTTGTTACAATCTTAGATCTAAGGCCAAAAACAAGGGTCTTCGAGAGGTTGTGGGGAGTTTGGGTTCCTCTTCCCCATAAAATGCAGTTAGGAATCCTTAAGGTAGATGATCATTCATTTCTCAAGCAAAACTAAAAGCCAGTCAGGATGTGGTAGATGATAGAAAAAATCCATTGTTAGGGAGCTTAGAGCGCTGCATGCCCCAGTCATGGTTCCTCAATGATTTTACTCTCTTTCAACTATCAAGAGTTGCCTATCCCTTTAAAAAGACTAGCTCTGAAACGTTTGATGCAATTCAAGCCCATTGATGTCATCCTCCTCTAGGAAACTTTGGGAAATAGTAAGGTGATTGAAAGAGTTTTGTATTCTTTGGCTCCGAGGTGGTTTTTTGTAGTTGCCGATGCAAAAGGAAAACCAAGAGGTTTAGCGATTGGTTTGAGCTAAAGAACCATTAAACATATCAGTTCATGGGAACTGATGGGGTTTTGGGGGTCAACCTTTATGTCATTTAATTGGGGTTGGAGTTGAAGGATGTTGATATCTATTACCTATGTCAAGAAAAAATTGCCTTCTAGGAAAGGCTTATGTCTCTATCCTTTATGAATTATGGAAATCTTGTGGTGGGGGGAGATTTATACTTCTCGATGGGTGATTTAGAAATATTGGGTCCTCATGCTCACCCTATTCCCATCTCTGAATTTATTATTCATCTTCTGGAGTCTCACGAATTATGTGGTGTGGACCTTGTCAAGCATAAACCCGCCTCAATGAATCAGAGAACTAGTAATGTGATGATTGTTAGGAGGATAGATCATTTTCTTTTAGTTGAAAATTTGATGGAAAGAATTACTCGCTTTCGTCAATGGGTGGGTGTGGGGGGTCAATATGACCATCGCCCTATTTTTCTTGAATTAAAAGGTGGATTCAACAAGTCGAGGTCCCCTTTCAAATTCAACTCGGTTTGGCTAAAGGAAGAATCTTTATGAAATTTCGTGACAAAACATTGAATCCTTTTTACTCCTAATAATGATGGTTTTGCTTTGACCAATTTTGTAGCCAACCTCAAAAGGGTTAAAAAGGCCACTATGGAATGGTTTATCTCTAAAAAACAAAAGGGATGAGGAGGATCTTAAAAAAGTAGAACAATATTTGGAGCAACTGGAAGACCTCGAAGGAGAGGGTTATCTATTGGAGGAGTCTAAACATAGGATCATAGCTAGAGGCCACCAGGAAAATATTTCTAGAATAAAAGGATGAAAATTGGACTTAAAGAGTAGAGCGATTTGGTTCAAGAGTGGGGACGAAAATACAAAATTATTCTAGAAATTCGATAAGGGACGTCGAGCCATATATACTATATGGGCTTTAGATGATCCAAATGGAGGAAGAGCCACAAAATTTGAATACTTGGCCAAATTGGGGAATAACCATCCTTCCAATATTTTCAAGGCCCCCACGAAGCATCCTTAGCTGAAGTTATAACGTTGGATTCAAATTTTCCCAGGTACACAAACGGTGAAGTAAATCATTCTCTTTTATTGCAGTCGATATCTGAAGAAGAGCTTCATAAGGTTTTGCATATCTTTATATGGCACAAAATCTCGGGTCTTGATGGATGGTTGATTGAATTTTTCCTCTAGTTTTATGATTTCTTACGAGAAGATATATTAAAGGTAGTGTAATAATTCAAAAAATTTGGGAGAGTGTATGTTGTGTTCAACACTACCTTCCGTGCCCTTATTCCTAAGAATGATTCCCGATAGACTTTTAACGATTTCAAACCTATCTCTTTATGTAACATTATATATAAAATCATTGCAACGAGATTGAAGCCAATTTTGTCTCAGAATATCTCAAAGGAGCAATTCACCTTTCTGGAAGGTAGGTAGATTCATGATACTATAGGTGTTGCTCAATAATGTATTCATAGTCTAAAGACAAAGAAATTAAAAGGAACAATGCTTAAAATAAACTTGTCAGAGGCATATGATAGGGTCAACTAATAAGCTTCATAAATTGGGTCATGTGTTGTATTATTTCTATTTATTTTGCAATGCTTATAAATGGGCCATCTTGAGATTTATTTCATGTTGAATGTGGACTTCGTCAGGGTTATCCACTCTCGCCATTATTATTTCTTTTGGTGGTTGAATGGTAACTGAGCATACTGTTGTCTGAAGCAAAAAGGAGAGGTGACCTAAAGGTTACTTGGTGGCCAGTGATTTAGCAATAACACATTTATTGTTTATAGATAATTCTTATGTTTTATGATGGGTCCATAAAAGACCTAGTATCAATGAAATCTTCTCTATCTCTATTCAAAAAGGCTACATTCATTTTGATTAACTTTTAGAAATCTACATTGTATGAAGTAGGCTTGTTTAGAGATGAGTCTACAAAAGCCCAAAATCTATTTCCTTTTCATACAAATAATTTTGATGAAGGACTTAAATACTTTGGTTTTCACCTAAAGCCCAATGATTACAAAATATTAGATCGGATTTGGCTAATTGGAAAGATTGAGAAGAGACTAAAGGAATGGAGTTTCAGATGGCTTTATAAGGCATGTAGATTGGAACTCATAAAATATGTTTTGGAATCCATTTTGGTATTATGGATGGCATTGTCTTGGATTCCAAAAGGGATCCTGAACTGCCTGCAATATTTGTTGCAAATTTCTACGATTGGGCTCAAAAGATGGTCGAGTTTTCCTGTGGGTAAAATAGGAAAAAATCAATTTTCCCAATAAATGGGGAGGATGGGGTTTGAAAAAATTGTTTTACTTTTCGAAGTATTTGGCAACAAAAGTAGGATAACGACCGTTATCAATCAAAATCTTATGGACAAAATTAGTATGCAGAAAGTATATTTTTCCCATTTCTATTGAGGAATGGATCAGGCTCCCAAATAAGCACATGACAAATTTTTATGTGATCTCTAAGGTTGTATTAACCTATTTCAGTGTGATAGAGAAGGGGTTGGCATGGAAGATTGGCTCTGGTCAAAAACTCAAAATGGGAATTGATCTATGGGTGGGTTGTGGCGAAAATTTTCTTATTCCATAGGAGTTTGTTGAATTTCTTAATGCTCAAGGAGATTCACCCTGGACCAAGTAGTTGATCTAGACAGAACAACTATATAAACACATGGATGGGCTTATGCAATGCAATTAAATTTACCGAAATCCTGGTATGGACAGTGGCGAATCTATACAAATGATCTCAACACTTCACATGTTAGAATGGCGGACATGATTGACACTTTGAGTTGGATACACTCTCCTCATGGGGAATACATGTTGAAGATGGGATACCTGTACATCAATGTGGGCAGAGAACCATAAAATTAGACTGGTGCTGGAAGAGGATATCTATGGTGCATTTTAGAAAAAAAGATCCCCACTAGTGAAAACCTAAAGAAGAGATGCTTTTTTGGGCCTAGTTGGTGTACACTATGTAGATCTGTAGAGGAAACAATGGAACACCTTTTTTTAGTATGCCCCTTCACCATTGGTGTATGGAATATTTTGTGTCAATCGTTATCTTTAAATTCTATGCGACATGGTATCTCTTGTAAAGAAGCTTAGAAACTATGGTTGGAAAAAGCAGCCCCAAATAAACTTGGACATCTTCCTCCTATTATAAGTTAGGGAATTTAGATTGCTTGAAACAATGCCAACTTCCAAGCCAAAGCAACAATCCATGAAAGGGTAGAAGCTTAAGTATTAGCCACTTATGTTTTAATTTATGATGTTATATATATCCAAAAGCCACAAAATAGCACACCTGAAGTAATGGATCATTCTAGTCCACAGGACTACTTTGATGGGGCTTCCCTTGCTAAGGGAAATTACACGAGGCGAGGAGGGTTGCAAATTTATATGTCAATGAAAATAATTTAATTTTAACTTCAAAGTGGTTTGGTAGGGGTATCGATAATTGTGTTGAATTATACAATCTAAAGCTTTTGCTTCTTTTGCTACTGAAAAAGGGTTTCAAGCAACTTCGGATTTTAGGGGAATCTATGTTTGTTATATATTGGTTTAATGATTTCACCAAATGTCACATGCACACATTGATCTCCATTTTAGATGAGATCAGATTTAATTTCGTCATATCTACAGGGACATGAATACCATTGTTGATGCCCTTTCCAAGACAATCGCAAAAGAAAAGTTTGGCACGTCAAAGATTGTGGAAAAAACAGGAAACACTCACTATGAGTACTATCACTAGCCTTTTTATAAAAGGCCTTTAGATGAATCTCTAGTCATATTTTGTTAATGTATCTGCATTTTGACTGTAGCTCTCTTCTTAAAAACTTTCTGGATGGCAGTATGCCTTTTATTTTGAATAAGTATTTATTTTAGTGATGCTATTACTAGACAATATTATGAAAAAGGCCATACAAGAATGCTATTTTTGTTTTTTGGAGGTATGGTTGTTTCCAAATAACCCTTTTTGAATGCACTATTGTGCATATACAAAATGTACTTTCCAATTCTATTGATGAAAATTACGATTTTTCTTCAAAAAAGAAGCATACATTATACAAGTCGACATAGTCACCTTAGATCAATGCACATTACATTTAATTAAATAAAAATTACATTTGAATGGGCACCATGGGATTTCAAACCTAACATTAATCCAAGCTCAATTTTTTCGAGCCTTGAAAGTGTGTTGTATCCCATAGAACTCAACATTACTTATTTCTAAGTGTAAAAACATTGAAATTGTGTTGAATTGTGGCTGTAAAGAATTCATGGAAACCAACTACAACTTTGCAAGATTTTCACTATCGAAAGTTGTACAAAAATAGTGATCGCTTCAAAACTTTTAATTCAGATTCCATAAATAAATGCCCAAAGTTAAACTACATTATTAGATGTGCATGCAAGGTTCCCTACATATATATGGAATATATGACCTTGAGAATCTTTGAAGGCTTCCAAAATTAGCTTGCCTTAAATTTCCCTTAGAGGCTCCATTAAAGTTGAGCTTGATAAAACTTAAGGGAGGACGAAGCCATTCTTGGGGTAAAGAGGTTATAGGATGAACAACTTTGGAAGTGCAAGTGGATGAAGAAAGGTTGAAATACCATTTGATAGCAATGATTACATTTGATATCTACAGCATTCCAACAAAAGGATTATAGAGATTCAAGAATATTTTTCCTCGTCTTCTTACTAAACACAGGGAGGGATTGCTATTCATTTTTTAGGATACATTGATTTGTCTCCTTTCAGGTTTCCCAGAGAAGAAAACCAAGGAAGAGTTGCCAACCTTGGTTGAGAATAAAATTTCGAAGTGTGTTTCCTCCATAAATCTATAGAGAGCATGATGTCGTTTCTATTGCCTTCTTATCAGGAAAAGTGCATTGCCCGAGGGTCTTAGAGATATCCATTGAAGGGAAAGGTGTTATGAAGGTGTTCCAAAAATCCCCTTGCTTGTTTACAAATAACACAACAAGCCAGTCTATGATATCCTCACCAAAGTAATTGATCCCATGTATGGATTTTGTGGTGAGTAGTTAATCAAAGAAAGGTGGCAACTTTCAGACACATATTTGTTACATGTATTTTCTCCTAAATAATATATGGAGGGATTTTTTCATGGTTGGCAGCTAAGCTATATGCTTCTTTAAGATTAAATATCCCTTTTGGGATGTAGCCGCATCTTAGTTTTTTTTTTTTTTCTTGAGTGTTGAATCTTATGATTACTCAACTATGTTTCTAGAGCTAAAAGATCGGGATGTAGATGTAAAGGGAGGTGATCTAATCAAAGAGACCAATGCATCCAAATCTAGATTTCTAGGGTTAGGATCCCAATAACAATAAATGGTGGGACCTTGTTGTTCTCCATAAAAACTGAGTGCAATAAAATCAAGCTTGTCTTTAAGTTTTAATTGTTTCTACCTAGAATCTTCATATAAGAGTGTAGTTTTTCCATCACGAATTTCCAAAAAGTTGTGGTTTTGAACTATGGATTTGTTTTGCCAAGTGTGTTCCATGTAGGGGAATTAAGACGATTTTTTTCCATCTGAATATAAATTTGAGGAATGTGATCCCTTAGAGTTTATGTTTCCAAAGGGTGTTCCAGAGTTCACCCTTCCCTGATAACCATATCCATTAGGTTTTAGCATCCAAAATAGTGCTAAGAATTTTTAGATCTTGAAGTCCTATACCTCCTTCCAATTTTGGGGTACATGGTGTGTCCCATGCAACCGAGGTCCATTTTTTTACAACTTTGGCACATATCCATAGTATTGAATGGTGTTTTCATTGATGCTAATGCTTGTTATTGAACAATCTTAATATTGCCATGATTGCATCAGTTTGAAGCTTCAAATGAAGAAGCCTTGAAAACCCTAGAAGCCTCACACTTGTTTGAAGTTTTAAGGATAAAGATCAGTCAGGTTGCACCAAATACCACCATAATTAGATGTTTCTCGTCGTGTTGATTCCAACATTTTATGGCACCCCTTGTGGCTCCTTACAGTTTTCGAGCTATTCCCTTTAAAAGGCCAAAGCCCAAACTTGTGGTAAAAAACTCAAAGAGAGGTGATGTGGCATGACATTATAAGTTGGTCTAAGGCACATTAAATAAGGAAGCCAAAATGGCCAAAGGTTGTTGACTTTGGTTTTATGGTTGGTTTAATTTATGTTCAAATATATGGTGGTCCACCTTGCACAAATTTTGTTTGTTTAAATTTGTTGGCCTTACTCAAGGTTGATGCTCGGGTGCCAAGGAGACCCCTCCAAAATTCTCATGCATAGTAATGGTGTCAAAGCTCGTTTCCTCATCAAACCATGGAATAAAATGTATATCTTCTTAAATTTGTCTTTGCAATTTCAACTTGCACAGTTAAAGCATATATGGAAGCAGTGGTCGAATTTTTTTCCTCAGGTTAAGTTCTAGAAATTGTTTGGGAATCTCCGAATTTGTACATTGATAAATCTATCATTATTTGGCAAGTACATTTAAGCAATCTACTATTCGCGGTTGTTGAATTCTCATAGTCCAGCTCTTGTAGGGTACGTCTTTTGTAGCCTTGTTATGAATAGTTTAGTCACTGAAGATCCAACATTTCTTGAAGTTCATTTTAAGCTTAAAACTATTGTAGTTTTTTGGAAACTCACTCTTTCAATTTTGGATCTTAGTGTGGTGCAAGTGGCATTATATAGTCACCTATGCAATTGTGTTGTGCGAAGTTTGTTATGTTGAAGACCTAGCATGCGTTCTAACTTGACGAGTGATCTATTTTAGAATGTGATCTTTGTGCAACAAACTTATTCAACGACTATAGAATGCACAGATGCAGACCTATACAAGCCTTGAATGAAATCATTATGAAAGTGTTGATCACATTACTAAAAGAAGTCATAACTTGTGATGAGTTAATTATATACTGAAAGACAGAGTTTGGACGTTATTGGTATATTGACCCTTCTTTGTCTTAGTTCGATTTATCCTCTGTGACATCTGTTCGAGTTGGGTTCTAGATGACACATTACCCTAGTTACATATTATATTTGGCTCCCATAGGCACGTTCATGAATCAAGGCTCCATGGCAGGGTTAATTATTTCTATAAGAAAAAATTCCCTACAACACTTAACACCCTCATGATTGTAAATGATAGACTACATTTCATGAGCCTCAATGCAGGGTATGGGCACACACATATGGTATGGTGAGCACAAATATGGGTCCCACACTCAATATCATATAACGCACAGGTGGTAAAAATTTTGGGTTGAGCATTCCAAGCCACAAGAAATATTATTTTTAAGTTTTGTCGAATAATTAATAAAATCAATGGTGTGATTTTGTAGCATTAATATTGAAATTTTCTATAGAAGTGTCCCTTGAAAAAATTAAATTGTAGAACATTTAATGTTTTATACAATGATTTTAAGTTTTCCAAAATCCAACATTGACACTGGTATTAGAACTCATTGACATATTATAGTGATTGTGTTTACATACCTAAGAGGAAGAGGATTGATGAATCATTTTCTTGGGGCTTGATATGTTCCTTATATACGATGAGAATTGGATTTTCGTTGTTTGATATTGAGTGTTGATGCTACTGATGCATTGGATATATGTTGGCATACTTTTGAGCCAGGGAAGTTAGTGCTTTTTGATATAGTTGAGTAGAATTGTTTTGGCATTGATGCATATTTGATAGATCATAATTCGACATAGTAAAGAACATTGTTGACAACTCATTATGTTAAATGAACAGAAGATTGATGCCACATTATTGTAGATTTGACAATGAGAATCTGATGAGCTACAATTTGTTCTAGAGGGAGTTTTTGATTAAGCGGTGCTAAAGTTGGAATTGATGTTATGTTTGATACAAAAACAAAACTTGACTAATGTTAGGTAAAATTGTTTATGGAAATTGATACTAAGAAGCTAGGGTTTCATCTTATGGTTGTTGATGTGTTGTTGAGATAAGTTTTAGTTTCAAATGTTAAGTAGAAGCAGAGGAAGCATTGTTTTAACGGTGACTAGGGTTTTGGCAGGGCAAGAAGTGAATCAAGTGTCTTGATAGTATTGATTGGTGCTTTTCATGTCAGAGGAGATTGATTTGAGATGTGCATAGAAATATTTGTTGATGTAGCTACGGTTTGATATGAATATTGAGCAAAGGCATAATTGATTGAGAAAATGTAGATATTTTATTGAAGTTTTTTATTTTATTTTATTATGAGCACAGGTGGATCTAGTCTGAATATTATGAAACATGTTTCGTTAGTTGATCAAGGCAACAGGGTGGTGCAAGGCAGGAGAGTGAAGTCTCCTCTAGGTTGGAGCCTCAAAACACTCTAGGGTAGCAAGGTGGTGCTAGGGCAGGTTGGAGTTTGCATAAGGTGTTGAAGTGTCTATCCAGTTGCAGCTATTAAATAGGGTGTTGGATCATCCTTTAGGTTAGAACCTATAAACCAGGGCATTGGATCATCCTCCTAGTTGTAGTTGGTAAACAATGCATTGGAGCATCCTACAATTTAGAGCCTGCAAATAAAGGGGTTGGAGCCTCCCTCAGTTGTAGCTGAAAATATTGACGTTTGTAGAAATTATACAATATGCATGTATATCTTAGATTCACCTAATCTAAAAAAATTTTAAAGTTAAATATTGAATTGCTTCTACAAATATTTTGCGGAATTAAAAACAACACAATTGCAAATCACGTGAAGCAAAGAAGAATAGATCAAAACCACAACACCAGATAGGGAAATATTACTGCTCAAAACCCCTCTATCATTTATTGTATATTCCACAAGGAATCATGAAACAATTAAATACAAAAATCGTCTCACAAGAGCCCTTAGTACATCAGCTAATTGTCTCACAGTGTCATACAAAAATTGGCAAATCCCTTAGCCAATTTACTGTCTCCAAACAGCCTGACTTGCTCACGCAGTTCCTGATGAATGCAATCCTTAATCACAAATAATTTCAACCTTTCTCAACTGCACTGAGTATCATGGGCACATCCAATGTGTGTGTGCTTGCATGTGCGCAAGCGAATAATGTCACAACTGATATTTATCTTCCCTTTCACCTAGAACTCAACTGGGTCTCCACTGGATATGACATGCATGCAGTTAATAATAGTAAAAACATTAGTTGCATGTGAAATCACTACATGTGAATTAATTAATATTTAATTCACTTGATCTCTCGCTAGTATATCTGCAGTTACAACTATCAAAACTGACTTTAACTCACTTAACTGAGTTAAACTGATTTACAACTTGCACAACTCATTTACCACTGCACTTCCAACTCTGTTACAACTAGAATCACCCAGTTACAACTCAAGTCACTTTGCATGTCCCACCAACCAACCTCTTAACTCGAAATTCACTTAGCTAACTGATTGCCACTTCAGTTAACTATTTACAAGTCCATATTGAGAATAAATTACAGTTTATTATCCATCTATATTAAGGGATAACAAATATAGACATGCATATATAAAGAGACATGTATTATATAAATAATTATTAACATACACCTATAAATGGACATACACCTAAAAATAACCTGTGTGGGCCCCACCTAGTGTAGGTGCTTAATTTTCGCTAGGATCAAGGATGTTGTTTCCGGATTCCAATTTCATTGTTTCTTGTTGCAAACTTCAACACTACCTCTCAACAAGAAAGGAATGCCCTTACATGCGACATGCAACTCCATGCATGCGATATGCAACCCTTGCATGCGACATGCAACTCCATGCAACTTCATGCATGCACCATGCAACCTTTGCATGCACCATGCAACTCTTGCATGCAACACTTCCGAAATTGAATAGCCTCCAAACAACTGAATCAATATAATGCATCTTTCATCAAAGCTTATGACTTATGCTAGCTACTGCACATGTCTATTGGATCCTCTATGTTGTTGACATCTGCATCCATGCACTCTGCACTTGCTACCAATCTGATCTGCGCTCCAGTATCTAACACTGTCACTTTGATTTCATGTCCTCGGGACATCTGACTGCACCAATCCAACTGATCCTGCTACTGCTGCTCTATGGGCTCCACGTAGCTAGGTCGATTCATGAGATCCACACCATCTAAATGAATCCTGCCCAAAATTTCTTCTTGGGATTATTCATGCATGTCACCCCACCTCTCACCTGGTGGTATAGTTGCATGCACTCCCTCTGCCCATCTAGCTCAAAATTTCTCTGCATGAATGGTTACTCCCACTCCATGATCCTTCGCATGTGGTTGCTCCACATCTTGAGGTTCGCTCTTACCTGCATGCAAATCCAACTCCCTCTCAAGGTTCAATTGCATGACTTTCTCACACTTCCCCATGGTTGGAAGCTCTGTAGAAATCACATCTACATCAAGTCTATAGAGATTCTTCACACAAATCCCAATCTTCTTGACTTTCTTTGTGGCTTTATGCTGAAGGAAGACTTTACCTTCACTAAAGACCACATCATAACCTTTATCTTCCAACATTGCAACTGAAACTAAATTTTTCGTTAAGCCTAGTACATGCATTACACCTTTTAAAAAGAAGGTTTACCTGGCTTCCTTTGTAAAGTAACTGTACCAATCCCGGTAGCACTATACATTTTTTCATCACCCATTTCTAAATGCATCTAAAGGTCCTTGTCCTCCAAGCTACTGAAAATTTCTTTGTCTCCCATCATGTGGAAAGATGCACCACTATCCAAGTACCACATCAAACTCATTGTAATTGACACCATGCATGCAATAAAAGAGAATTCAAGCTCAAATTGTGAGGCAAGGGCCTCACCAGCTGCAGCTCTAGCAACCTTCCTGTTCTTCTTATTTTGTGGCAATATGTCCATGCTCGTGACTGTGAAAACACTTCACTTTGGACATGTTGTGCTCCTTGCCATCTTCACCGGCCTCAGATTTAGAATGGAATTTATTCCCCTTCCCCTTATTCGCCTTGGCAGCCAAAGCACAATCCTCTTCATCATCATGCTTTAATGAAGATCCATCTCTGGTGTTCCACCTGAACTCCTCCTCCACCAGATCCGACCACAGTCGTTCCCAATCCGACAATTTTTCCCGTCCATTGACAGAGTCTTCATAACTGTGCCAACTCTTCGGAAGTCCTAGGAGAGCCAAACTCACCAAATCATCATCAGCGACATTTATTCCTACACTTCCAAGCTCATACCGACATTAGACAAACTTTGTTAAGTATACCATAATAGTGTCGTGCTTTTCCATCTTGATCTTCCTAAGTTTATCTTTGAGCGCCAATTTCCTATGGTCGCTACTGCAATGGAATAGATCTGTCAAAGCCTTCCACATAGAATATGGTGTGCCTTTCCCATGGAGGATTGAGACAATGTGGTCTCGTATTCCCTCCAACAAAATCCTCCTCGCCCTTGCCACTTTCTTTTGCCATGCATCAAGATTTGCAGCATCTGTAGCTATTGGCTTAGGAACGTCTTTGTCAATGAATTCCTTCAAGCCATTGTCTTCAAGTACTGCCTCCATCCTATCCTTCCATGAAATGTAGTGTAGAAATTATATACATTAAGCATGCATATATCCTAGATTCCCCTGATCTCACAATATTTAACTTCTTGCAAAATATAGAATCATTCCACTGTTAATCTTTTGCAAAAAATTAATTGCAAACACATGTGAAGCATAAATAAAAAAAATCGCACATAACACAGTTGTTTAACGGGAAAGCCTGAAGCTTAAAACCCCAACTATCATATATTATGTATCATGGAGATCATGTAACAATCTCATACAAATCTTAGTACATCAAGCTCTCAGTACAATCAATCGTCACACACTAACAAGATGAAATATGCAAATCCATGCACTGATTTCTGCCCTCCCGATAGCCTGCCTCCACTACACAATCCCTGCTGAAGAATAGCTCTGAATAAATTCGAATTACCCTTGCCTTGACTGCAGAATCCTCATTGGCAACTCCAATGTGTGTGTGGTGAAATCAATGCATCACTATAGTCACAACGGATAGTCCATCTTGCCCTTTCACCTATCTCTCCACTGGGTCTCCACTGGAATTGACATGCACTGTAGTTAACTGTTGTATTTGTTCAGTTGATTAATGAGTTATTATTTATGAATTAATTAACTAATTAATTCACTCCACTCTCACTGGTGTATCATTCAGTTAGACTATGTACAACTAGCTCAACTGAGTCTAACTCACTTTAACTGAGTTAAATTGAATACAACTGCATGAACTACTATTCCAACTCTGTCATAACTTTTCCGCTTAAGTTCTAACTGTGTCCTCCATGCATGAACCACCAGTCAACCCTAGGAATTGCGTAATTCCTTATGCCCACTAATTTTCCAAATCTGTACATTGAAATAAAGTGCTCCAAGAGAATAAGTTGTTGTTTATTTTCGGATAATTATTAAGGGCTAATAATATCCGACATGCATCTATTTTTAGATCGATGATCTATAAATAGACTTCACCCAATATTCTAAAAATAGAATTTCATCTATTTTTCCAACTTGACCAACCATCCAAAAATAGCATCCTGCAACTTCTGAAATATGATCACCATGTCTAAAAATACACATAGTCTAAAAATAGACTTGCACCAAAAATAGTTTGCGGGCCCACTTAGTGAAGGCGACTCTTTTCACTAAGCTCATCATCTTGTTGAATCTCAACACTCCCTCTCCACAAGATAGGGATTATCCTTCACCCCGATCCTGCATCTATGGTATTCGAATTTGCTCATGGTGAGCGCCTTCGTCAGAATATCTGCATCTTGATCTTCTGTAGGAATGTACTGAAGCAACATGATCTTCCGCTGCACACAATCTCTGATATGATGATACCGGATATCAATATGTTTAGATCTATCATGAAACACAAGATTATTCGAGAGTTTAATGCAACTCTGATTATCACAATGTATCATTGTAGGATTTAAATGAAAACCGAACAAACTGACCAGGATCTTCCTCATCCATATAGCCTCACATGGAGCTTGACTTGCTGCAATGTATTCTGCTTCCGTTGAACTGAGTGCCACAGATCTTTGTTTCTTGCTGTACCAAGAAACTTCTGTAGATCTGATACTGAAAATCCCTCCTGATGTGTTGTTTCTGTTTGGTGGGCTGCCCGCCCAATCTGCATCAGTGAAGCCATGCAACTTCACTTCATCCGTCTGTGTGTACCATAAGCCATACTCAGATGTGCCCCTGAGATACCTTAGGACATTCTTGCCTGCCTTCCAAAAGATCTTGGTAGGCTTAACCATCGCTTTTGAAATCTGGTTCACCGCATAGCATATGTCCGGTCTTGTATTAACTAAATACATGAGCAAACCCACCAACTGTCGATAAACAGTGGCATCCACTACCTCTGCTGATGTAGCATCCTCTTTCCTCTAATTTCCTGGAAGAGGAGTATCAATAGGCTTGCAGCCTTTCATGTGAAACTTCTCTAGTATCTCCCGGGCGTACTTGCCTTGAAACACAAACAGTTCACCTTCCCGCTGCCATATTTCCAATCCAAGGAAATAATGAAGGAGGCCCAAAAGAACTCCTTTGCAAGATATGCCTTGCATGATTGTATCAATTGATCATCACCCGTTAGTATTAAATCATCAACATAAAGAACAATGATTAAAATCTTACCCTCCACCACAATTTGGTACAAGTTTGCATCCGCCTCACTCTTGGTGAAGCCAAGTCCAGTGAAATAGTTGTCGATTCGAGTGTACCAACCACAGGGTGCTTGTTTCAGCCCATACAACGCTCTTTTGGGTCTGCACACATGCGACTCACTGCTGAATATCTCAAATCCTTCAGGCTTCTCAATGTACACCTCTTCCTCAATGATCCCATTAAGGAACGCAGTCTTCACATCCATCTGATGAATGTGCCAACCCATCTGCGCTGAGAGAGCAAGGATGGTCCATATGGAAGAATACCGTGCGACATGTGCAAAGGTTTCTTCATATTCAATCCCCTCGATCTGTGAGAAGCCCCGGGCAACAAATCTTGCCTTATACTTCTCGACACTCCCATCAACAGCTTGCTTTACCTTGTAGATCCATCTTGATCCTACAACTAATTTACCAACCGGCCTTGGAACAATCTCCCAAGCACTGTTTCTGACAATGGAGTCATACTCCTCCACCATGGCATCTACCCATGTGGGCTCCTGCATTGCTTCTTCGAAAGAATATGGCTCTGTCATGATACAGTTGCTCATAAGAGCCATGTATCCAGTATAACGGTCAGGTAACTGTCTCTGTCTCCACTGTGATGTAGGGACTCCTACATTCTGTGCCGCATCAACCTTTAATCCCTCAGCTTCTGTGGTACGCTTTTTACCTTGTCTGATGTTTGGTTCTGCATGAGTGGACTCCTCCACTCCATGCATCTCCTCCAGTGGATGATCCACATCTAGAGGCTCGTCTTTGGGAACAAGGAGTTCCTCCTATGCATGCAAGTGTAGCTCCCTCTCAAGAGACAACTTCATGGCTTTCACCTCATTGAATTTTATATCCCGTCGCACCGCATTCATTCGACTGTTTGGAAAATACACTCGATAATTATGGGGTTTTTCTGTGTGCCCCACAGATATCCCAACTTCTGCAGTCGGCTCCAGCTTCTTCCTGGCGTCCTTTGTCACATGAATGTAAACAGATGAGCCAAAGATCTTCAAATGAGAAATATCAAGCTTCTTACCAGTAAAATCTTCTTCAGGTGTACTCATGCCAAGTACTCTATGAGGACAACGGTTTTTCACATAAACCACAGTGTTGCATGCTTCCGCCCACAAGTGCATCGGTAAGCCCTGGTCATGCAGCATAGCTCGTGCAGCACCCATGATCATTCTGTTCTTTCTCTCCGCGACCCCATTCTGCTGTGGGTTATGAGGCACTATGAGTTCTCTTCGAATTCCTTCTTTGCTACAGAAGTCTTTGAATTCACCCGAGATATATTCACCACCACTATCACTTTGTAGAGCCTTCACTTGCTTCCCCGACTCCTTCTCCACCAATGCTTTAAACTCACAGAACTTTGAGAACGTTTTTCTCTTCTTTCGCATGAAGAAGATCCAGCATCTACGAGAATAGTCATCAACAAAAATAACATAATACCTGTGTTTTTCTGTTGAAGCAACCAAGAAAGGTCCACACACATCTGTGTGAATTATCTCAAGGATCACCGAAGCACAATTTTCCTTCTCTTGAAGGGTGGTCTTCGCAAACTTACCGATAGTACATCCCTTGCACTGATCTAACTATGCAAGAGTACCCTTGGAAAGTCCAGTATAAATCTGCTGCAAAATCTTCAAAGTGCCATGGTGAAGATGGCCCAATCTCCTGTGCCATAATTCACCCTCATCCCGGCTCACCACTTCTTCTTCTTTTCCCATCATTGCAGCGCAGCCATCTACCTCCAGCTTGTAGAGATTCTTAATTCGAACCCCTATCTTCATGGCTTGACCTATTGTTTTATGTCGAAGGAAGGATTTTCCCTCACTGAAAACAACATCATAACCTTTGTCTTCCAACATTGCGACCGAGACCATGTTCTTCTTCAGACCTGGAACATGCATAACATATTTCAACAAGAGTGGATTACCGGAATCCCTCTCAAATTAATGGTCCCAATGCCTGTCGCACTGTACTGACCATCGTCGCCCATCTCTATATGCATCTAGAGGTCCTTCTCCTCCAAGTCACTAAACAACTCCTTGTCTCCCGTCATATGGAAAGACGCACCACTATCAAGATACCACACTGATCCCATTGTGCTTGAAACCAAGCATACGATCAAAGAGAAATCAAGTTCAAATTGCGAGGCTAAGGCCTCTCCAGCTGCAGCTCCAACAACCTTCTTTTTCTTCTTCTTTTATGGGCAGTTAGTGGCAAAATGCCCATGTTCGTGACAGTGAAAACACTTCACTTTGGGCAAATCCTGCTTCTTGCCTTTAGCTTTGGATTTTGAAGGAAATTTCTTCCCCTTACCTTTCCTTTATTTGGCAGCCAAAGCACAATTTTCTTCATCTTCATTCTTTGATGAAGAACCATCCCTGGTACTCCGCCTTATCTCCTCCTGCACAAGATCCGACCAAAGTCGCTCCCATCCCAGCATTTTCTCCCGTCCATTGACAGAGTCTTTGTAGATATGCGAACTCTTCGAAAGCCCAAGGAGATCCAAGCTCACCAAGTCTTCATCATCAACAATAACCCCCACACTTCCCAGTTCATCCTTGCAGTGGATGAACTTTGTGAGATATTTTGGAATATTGTCGCCCTTCTCCATTTTTATTTTTTTGAGCTTGTCTTTAAGCGCCAACTTCCTCTGGTCACTTCTGCTTTAGAACAAACCTGTCAAAGCCTTCCACATTGCAAATGGAGTGGCTTTCCCATGAAGGTTGGACACAATATGGTCCTTCACACATTCCAACATAATTCTTCTTGTCTTTGCTACTTTCTTTTGCCATGCGTCAAGTCCTGCAACATCACTAGAAACCGGCTTAGGAACATCGCTATCGATGAACTCCTTCAGTCCATTATCCTCCAACACTGACTCCATATTGTCCTTCCAGGCTATGTAATTCGAGCTACCATCAAGGGCATACTGCAATCGCAACCCATTGAACGACATTCCAATGATACTCAGCTTCTGCACCAAGAATTTTTTGCAGCAAATTCGAATTGTCCACCAGCACAAACTCAACAATTCTTCACAATTGCAATCTTCAAGAATTAACACTGCTTAGATACCATGTAGAAATTATATAAATTAAGCATGCATATATCCTAGATTCCCTTGATCTCGCAATATTTAACTTCTTGCAAAATACATAATCATTCCACTGTTTATC
Source organism: Pinus albicaulis (assembly GCA_034641835.2). Classification (NCBI taxonomy): domain Eukaryota; kingdom Viridiplantae; phylum Streptophyta; class Pinopsida; order Pinales; family Pinaceae; genus Pinus; species Pinus albicaulis. The sequence goes on from CM076583.1 coordinate 1,175,506,509, forward strand.
TTTTGCAAAAAATTAATTGCAAACACACGTGAAGCATAAATAAAAAAAATCGCACATAACATAGTCGTTTAACGGGAAAGCCTGAAGCTGAAAACCCCAACTATCATATATTATGTATCATGGAGATCATGTAACAATCTCATACAAATCTTAGTACATCAAGCTCTCAGTACAATCAATCATCACACACTAACAAGATGAATTCTGCAAATCTATGCACTGATTTCTGCCCTCCTGATAGCCTGCCTCCACTACGCAATCTCTGTTGAAGAATAGCTCTGAATAAATTCAAATTACCCTTTCCTTGATGGCACAATCCTCATTGGCAACTCCAATGTGTGTGTGGTGCAATCAATGCATCACTATAGTCACAACGGATAGTCCATCTTTCCCTTTCACCTATCTCTCCACTGGGTCTCCACTGGAACTGACATGCACTGTAGTTAATTGCAGTATTTTTTCAGTCGATTAATGAGTTATTATTTTTGAATTAATTAAATAATTAATTCACTCCACTCTCACTAATGTATCATTCAGTTAGACTAGATACAACTAGCTCAACTGAGTCTAACTCACTTTAATTGAGTTAAACTGAATACAACTCCATGAACTACTATTCCAACTTTGTCATAACTTTGCCACTTTAGTTCTAACTGAGTCCTCCATGCATGAACCACCAGTCAACCCTAGGAATTGTGTAATTCCTTCAGCCCACTGATTTTCCAAATCTGTACACTGAAATAAAGTGCTCCAAGAGAATAAGTTGTTGTTTATTGTCGGATAATTATTAAGGGCTAATAATATCCGACATGCATCTATTTTTAGATTGACGATCTATAAATAGAATTCGCCCAATATTCTAAAAATAGAATTTCATCTATTTTTCCAACTTGACCAACCATCCACAAATAGCATCCTGCAACTTCTGAAATATGATCACCATGTCTAAAAATAGACTTGCGCCAAAAATAGCCTGCGGGCCCACTTAGTGAAGGGGATTCTTTTCACTAAGCTCATCATCTTGTTGAATCTCAACATGTAGTTTGAGTTTCCCTTGAGTGCATGCTCTAACCTCAAGCCATTGAAAGTCATTTCGATCTTGAATCAACTGTAGCACCTAGAAAGTCTTTCCACAAGTTCAAATTCTTTCCAACGACAAACTCAGCTCCTGCTTCACTTCTAATTTCCCATGCTATGATACCATGTAGAAAATTTATAACACTGCTCTGATACCATGTAGAAATTATAAAATATGCATGTATATCTTGGATTCACCCAATCTAACAATTTTCTAAATTTAAATACTGAATCGCTTCTACAAATCTTTTGCAGAATTAAAAACAACACAATTTCCAATCACATGAAGCAAAGAAGAACAAATCAAAACCACAACGCCAGATATTCCTGGGGAAAGATTAATGCTCAAAACCCCTCCTTCATATAATGTATATTCCACATGGAATCATGAAACAATTACATACAAATCTCTTCTCACAAGAGCCCTCAGTACATCAGCTAATTGTCTCACACTGTCATACAAAAATTGGCAAATCCCTTAGCCAATTTACTGTCTCTATACAACCTGCCTTGCTTACACAGTTCTTGATGAATGCAATCCTTAATCACAAAGAATTTCATCCTTCCTCAACTGTGTTGAATATCATGGGCACATCCAATGTGTGCGTGCTTGCATGTGTGCGTGCTTGCATGTGTGCAAGCGGATAATGTCACAACTGATAGTTATCTTCCCTTTCACCTAGAACTCAACTGGGTCTCCACTGGATCTGACATGCATGCATTTAATAATAGTAAAAACGTTACTTGCATGTGAAATCACTACATGTTAATTAATTAATATTTAATTCAATTGATCTCTCACTAGTGTATCTGTAGTTACAACTAGCACAACTGACTTTAACTCACTTAACTGAGTTAAACTGATTTACAATTTGCACAACTCATGCACCACTGCACTTCCAACTCTGTTACAACTAGAATCACTTATTTACAACTCAAGTCACTCTGCATGTCCCACCAACCAATCTCTTAACTCGAAATTCACTTAGCTAACTGATTTTCCACTTCAGTTAACTATTTCCATGTCCACATTAAGAATAGATTACAGTTTATTGTCCATCTATATTAAGGGATAATAAAGATAGACACGCATCTATAAATAGACATGCAATCTATAAATATATTATGCACATACATCTATAAATAAACATACACCTAAAAATAACCTGTGTAGGCCCCACCTAGTGTAGGTGCTTAATTTTCGCTAGGATCAAGGATGTTGTTTCGAGATGTCAATTTCATTGTTTCTTGTTGCAAACTACAACAGATTTTATTGAAAAACAAATGTGAAGAAGCATTCTGTGGTTTTTGACTCGAAGGGGTTTCCACGTAAAAATATTTGTGTCTATTGTCTCTATTATTGTTTATTGTTGAATGGCGTTGATGAACATTTATATTTATCTTATGCTAATAATTAATGCTTTATGAAGTTAAAAATATATTAATTGAAAAGAAATATTGATTCACCTCCATATTAGTATTTCCAACAAAGGATGTTTCCGTAAATTACTCAAATTGCTATGATGATGCACTTAGAAGCAACAAAGGCAGAAAATAAATTTGGCAGCCTTCCACATAGCCTGGTTGTTCAGGAGAAATGAGAAGCAAAAACAAGGGTTTTATATTAGAAGAGATAACCTTAGTGAATATTTTATAAATGACATTACAGAGACATGGGTCTAAATTTTTTGGGCTCAATAGCTTTGTCTTCTTTGGGAACAAGAGTAATGAATCCATTGTTGAGGGCATGAAGAACTCCCATCATTTTTGAGGGCATGAAGAACTCCCATTTTTTTTTTTTTTTTTATTCGGATTCCTTGACCAATTCCCATATTTCATATGTGACAGCGCCTAACAGTGAAAAGTAAAAGGTAAAGTCATCGGGGCCATGTGACTTTCGACTGGGTATGTCTGTCACTTCAATTTTAACTTTAGCTAGATAAATGGGTCTCACTAGGTTTGCATTGTGCTCATCCATTACAAGCTTGGGAATGTGTTAGGTTATGTTAAGGATCTTTGTTGATTGATTTGCTTGTTTTTCAACGAGGATAATTTTGGGCTTGAATTTTTTTTCAAAGATCATTTTGTTCCAAAGCTTCACTATTTGTTCGATGTTTTAAAGTCGTTGTTGGAATCAATGCATTAAGGTACCTTGAGTTGTGTTCACTTCCTTCCACCATCTAGAGATGTTTTCTAGGAAATCTAGATAACAGAGATAAATTTCTCAAATTAAAATGATTTTTTGGAAGGGGTTTCAATGATGTCACAACGGATATAAATTGGCTAGTGATTTGGTCCATACAAGGGGAGGATATTGGCTCCAATGCTCTCATCTAACAACATAAGTGATTCTAAAACTAGAAATAAATCTAGAAAAATTACTGTAAGATGGGCTAACCCACATTTCTCATTCTAAGGTGGAGTTTATGGATTGTTTAAAAACTTAAGATCAAGGATTAAGGTACGTAAAAACTCACTATCAATGTCCATGTGTGGGTCCGTCCCTTTTCTTTGTTATGGTGGTGATTATATTGAAGTCTCCTATAGTATCCAATGCTTTTCTTCAATGAATTTCATCAAGTTTCAAAGTTGTTGAAGGAACACGTGTTTTTTAAATAGATGTTCAGGCCCATAAACATTGGTAATGAGGCCTCCTTCTGAGCTTTTTGTCGGCCTAAATTAAGCAGATATTCCTCTTTCTATGGGAAAAAAATTATGCAGTAGTATGGTATTTGGATTCCAGACTATAGTTATGCCTCTAGTCATACCCCTAGCATGTAGGGATATCATCTAGATTTTTCTCCAAAATTTATTGACAAGGGTTTCAAAAATTTCATTACAACACTTGGTTTCTCACAACAAGATAATATCAGGTGATTCGAAACATAGATTTTTACATAAGAGCCTTTACTTGACCTTGCAATTAATTCCTCTAACACTTTATGAGATGACTTTCATTGCAAACAGTGAGAGATGGAGAGTGGGAAAGAGTGTGTAATCATAGCATTTTGACGAGCGTTAAAGAGTAGGTCTCCAATTTCCTAAAGCAATTGCAGCTTAATGTTGTCGTTGTATTGTATGTCCCCCCAAATGATCTTTTGTGGTTATTTAGTTTGTTAATTTTGATGCTGTTAATTGTTCAAGTTAACATGTTGTTTGCAAGTATAATTACTTCAAAGTTATTTTTTAGCCTAGATTTCCATTAGCAAACACATTAGATATAATCATCATGACAATAACTGAAGAAAGAACATAGATAAAAGATGCAGAAGACGAGCCAAGATAGGAGTACACATGGATATGGCACAAGCCAGGGAAAAACCCCAAGAAGGGGAAAACCCTTGATCAATTCCTCTTATTATTATGAATCAAATGTTTAGTAGCTAATGTGTGTGAGAGAGAGAGTACACATAAAGACATATTGACTCTCAATATGTTGAGAAATGCCATATATGAATCATGTATGTGCTTCTGGATCTGAGCATATATGAAGCCTTCTAAACTGATGAAGAGGATGGCAAGAACATAGTATTTATAGGTCCTCTATATAGTTTGATTTGAGCATTGAACAAGAAACAAAACATACTGGAGAAGGGTTTCTTCTACCACTTATAGGTCATGTCCAGATTAGGTTTTTTGCTTGCTGAAATAACCCTTATCGAACAACCTCCATATGCAACGACCTAGGTATGGTAAGTTTTTTCCACCATATGCTCATGAATCAGGCCCTTTAGACCTCCACGTAAACTTGTAAGGAGTGGCTAGGCCTGCGGCTTATGACTGTCCATTATGGTCCCCAACAGACCTCCGCAACAACCTCTCCTAAGCTTCGAACCACCCTTAATAGACCAACAGATAGTCCTACTTCACCACGCCCCTGAAGCCTAGCATCTTTGCCTGCAATCCAGCCTTTGTTCCTCTTAAATAGGCTTCATAAACACCCTAATTCATCAGCGCGGAACACCTCACCTTATTGCGGCGTAAAAAAAAACCCTTACATTACAACTAGTTATCTCCTTTATGAGTGTGGCACAAATGGACCTTCCTCTCCCATGACCAAACAAAGATCTTATCTCTCCAATGAGCTCATAAAAATATGTGTGTCAAATAAGGATGGGAGAATGCCTTTATATACAATTTGACATGATGATTTTGGAGGCAAATTTAAAATTGAATTTTTCTCGCCTAAACAAAATCATGACTTGTAATATTTCCTTTATTATAAAAAAATATTTCCATTCACCAAATTTGACGATATTTAGATCAATTTTATTCCTCTAAAAAAAAAAAAAATCCAATGATATTGTTATCCCCATCAACTGAACAGAACAAAGTGGAATTTGGCCCTAGTTTCCAATTTTAACACTCCCTCTCAACTAGGGAGAATTACACATGTCGATCCATCTGTTGCCATAGATCATCATGCCATCATGCCATCATGAACCATCTCTGTTATCTCTACTCTGCTATGCTCTGATGAACATTGATGAGAATAATAAATAACAATTGATCGAGAATGAGTCACAAGACCTTGCCACTCTCCACTGACCCAAAGTCATTCTAAAGGTAAAAACCTCAAAGGGACTTGATCCCAGATCAAGTTGTCGAACACTGTGCATCCTAGTCATAGGGAGTACGACAGTATGCGATGCGTCCATCGACAGTGCTATGGTCCCTAACCACTTTTCCCAACTCATTGGCCAAATGAGATTTACTTCCCATATGTCCCAGACAACATGGGTGGGATGATGCAGGAACACTAGCAAGGAAAGAATATATCATATCCTACACATAATCATATGTAGGGAAAGGATGAACCACATCCTACAAACACACATAACAATCACATGTAGGGAAAGGATGAACCACATTCTACAAACTCGCATCATAACCATATGTAGGGAAAGGACAAACCACCTCCTACACACATGAAAATCAATAACAGTAGGAAGGATCCCACATGTGAGGAAAGGAAAAACCACATCCCAGTGGTATGTCAACCATCAATTTTAGGTAATGAGCATCCTACATGTGGGGAAAGGATGAACCACGTCCTACCGACATGTCAAAATATGCCTATAAGCATTTCTCACCATGGTATCTACAGAAGAAGGTGAACCACTCATCCTACTCATATTCCATAGAAGGTGAACCACTCATCCTATTCATATCTCATCACTCTTAGGGGAAGGTGAACCACTCACCATACACACATGTGTTCGCACACATGTCAACCATCATGGGGTGTCACAGGGAAAGGTGAACCACTCACCTTGTACACAACGCACCACTAGGGGAAGGTGAACCACTCACCCTATGGTCGCTCATAACTCAATAAGTACCCCAAGCCCCGAGGAGCTCCCACAACTCAATCTTCAATCGGGACCCTCTTAAAAGGGTCAATCCATGACTCCCAACTTCTTTTTGAAGAAGGATAATCATGATCTTACCAAGGATCTATGTAAGAATGATAGTTAGTAGCTCAAATAGTCAACAATGGTGGAGATTGGTAGCTCTCCTATATACCATATTGAAATAAAGCGATGCCCAATACTTGAATTTCCCGTGGACCATGAATCTCATTAAATAATATTGCAATATAAAATGGTATTACCAGCACATGTTCAAATGGCTCAGGACAATTTGCTTCATAATAAGCCATACTTGCTGCTTATATACAATCAATCTCAATAGTGCTTCCAAAGCAACCAAATCAAGAGATATAGCACTAGATGTGCTCTTTCCGTCAATCATACTACCAACCAAACCACCATCAATATATCCATGGAATCTTAGATTCCAACAATGTGTTATAGATATATCTTAATAAATAACTATACAATCAGGATTACCGAGGATCCCATAGGATTCAATTATTCATATCAACAACTTCACAATGTATCATATCTTTGAGCTATTTATTCTATATTGACTTTAAAAGATAAGGTCATCAAACAAACAATCATCTATAATCATCATGCATTGTCCATAACTCCCTCTAAATGTAGGGAAAGTGGCCTTTCCATAATATAATCAACGAGCCACCTGAAACCTATCCCTTTCCTACCATGAACCCTTAGTTCCATGTGTCAATCATAATCACCTGCCATGAAAACATCAGGCAATAAGAGTCAAAGGCTCCCTCTGAAGTCTTACTCTAATTTGAAATCCGGGCTTCATAAATTTTCTCCTCATCTTTAAGATTTATTATGCAACAAAATTTCAAATACCAAATCCCAGTAAAATGCATGCATGGGCAGTCTCTCTTACGTGCTCTTCCTATTCAACTGACAAAAAATATGATGTTTATGCTACACAGTTTGATATCAAGATAGGGTTACATGACAAAAGATCACTACAATTTATCAGGCCATGCAATATTTCTCCATACCAATGAATCTATTATTACAATATTCTTGGAGGTCAGAATCCTGTTTAACATTCTTCTATTGTTAATACAACTTTACTCATGAAGAAAGTTTTCATTATGCAAAATTCGCTTCCAGATTATATAGTACCATCATTCTGAACTCCTCTGCTAACAAGACACAACAAATATTGTTTCAAATCATAAGGTGCTTCTGCCTCCCATTTTCTTTAAGGATCAAGAATTTTTATTCATAGACAATATTGAATAAGGGTGCTCCCATTAGAGGCTTACACGGTCTTTAGTTCTCTTATTGTACCAGTACCCATGAGGCTTGAAGGTTTTTCTATCACTACTTTGCATGTTGCTCTTTTCAGAATCAAATGATTTGCTTCAGACACCCTACAAATTATGAAGGAGATATCACTGACTAGATAGTGACGATCATGATGAGTTTTGAATGTTGTTCAAATCTTAGCTTTTCAAACTTTTGTTGGACGAATGTCCTGAAATGTGAAGAAATGTGATACTTCTATTCTTGAATGGATATGTGAATAGGATGCCACTAATTTGACCTGTACCCAACCTTACACTATCTCAACTACTGCAATAAAGTCATTTTACTGTCCAATGAAGAAATTGATGATGATGAAGTGTTTACTTTTGTAGGTGAAAACACACTTACTTCAACTGATGACAATTCCTTCAACTGAGAAAAGAAAGAAATCAAACTAAGTTGATGTACCTCAGATTTCCTGAGGATGTGTGTTGTCTTCCTTGTCATTATGAAGATATATTTTTTGTAGATGTCACAATAGATTACTGCTCACAATTCATGTCCTTGGAGAGTTAATATTTGAGATGGTCTTACTGGGAACTGGGTCTTGATCAATACTTTTTTTGTAAACCCTTCAACCAAAGAAGTCTTCTTGCAAGTTTGAAATCATTGTACATCAGATGTATATTAGACATGTAGCCTTTTAAACAGTGAAATATTGATGCATGAAACTTAAGTGAGTTACGACAATGACACTTTATTCTTTAGGCCCTAGTTCCGATAACAAATATTTATTATACTTCTGTTTAATAGACTGCCAAGGAATTCCATTATTCAAAGAATTGAGGAGAGGCCACAACTTTCCATAGATGCTTATGAGAACCTTAAACAACATCAAACCGTAATCTGGTTCAAATATTTAAAACGTAAGAGAATTCAGGCCTGAAAAATCTCAGTTTGTATAGAGGTTGTTTCAAGTGATCAATCCGTAGGACAGGTCGTTTTGATCTAGGGAAGAAGAGAGTGATTAAATTAATCATCAAACTCGGATAAAAGAACCTTTGTACCTAGATCTATAACCTTGTATTATAACTCAGATAAGAATGGCTTGCAATCTTTTAAACTTGTATCAACATGAGCCAGAGTCATTCTTAAAACTCGGATAGGCATGAGGTCTCCTCAACATATAGTTGTGACTCATGTAACCGTAAGTCAAATAGTTTTCAAGAAATTCCTGTAGACTGAGCCCTTATATTCTTTAATACATCTACATGTATCCAACGAATCCCACTCCATAATAGGACTATTACTTCTCCAGAGGGCGAAATATGTCACAACATACCCACTTGAAATTACAAGCATACAAAATGAAGAATCCAATATCAAACAAAACCTTTTGTCCTTAAGGAGGTCTAAATCCATGATTGTGGGTAGGTTTAACATTTCATTCTTATAGTGGCACTACAACAATACTTTTTTTTTTCATATTATAGGAGTCAAGTCAATACTAGGCATTTTGTTTGATTAGGCCAGACTTGGATGAACTCAATTCATGTTAAAAAATTCGAGCTACCTCTTATTTTGACATGCAAATAACTGCTAGACTCCTATGAAAAATCATGTCACTATGAATCAAAGCATGCATCGATACCAGAGTCTTTTAGCTTAGTCATCGACACCTGCATTTCGCAACATTCATTCGTGTTATATATATATATATATATATATATAATGAGTGGGAGTTTTATGCAACTCACACCACTTTTCAGTATCCTTCTTCACCTTCCTGTTATTCTTGGCTTGCAACTTCAAGGAGTTGTCCTAAGGGGTCGTGGCTTGGCTCTTCCCTTTGCTTTGTGGCTTGGTGGTGCCTTTACCCTGCGTTGGGTTTGCAAATACAAATTATTGCTTCTTCTGCTTGAATTCTTGCTCAATATTGTTAGCATATTAGCATGCTTCACCAAGCGACAAGACGTCCAAGAACTCCATTTCCTCCTAAATGTAATTTTTCAAACTATCATGGTACTTGAGCACCAGATGTTTCTTAGAATATTTGAGACCTAAATTTGTGCACAGGGTATGGAAAATATTTGTCAGCTCATGCAATGATCCAAGTGGATATTGGTGGCCACCCGCCTATTCCACTTGGGGCCCCACCATTGTTTCTTTTAGTTTTTTAGTTTTCTTAATTGTAGCACAGTTTACTACTTTTAGCAGTTTTTTGGGTCCTGAACTTCCGAAGCTATTTTGAGGCCCTAAACGAAGTTTTTTGGTAACATGGAGACTAGCATGAGAATCCGCTCACATCAAAATTTGTAGCCCTCAGATAGATATTTCTAACGAGGTATTGTGTGCGTTAAACGAAGACCGTATGCCAAAGTTACATCCCCGAGAAGATTGATGTACCAATTTACCCAAACGGGGCCCATATTTTTGGCGCTTCATCTCCTAGGGTTAGGTTTTTGGATGTTTAAGGTTTTCTATTATTTCTCAATACTAAATAGGCACTCGAGCCTCATTGTAACACAGTTCAGAGGGTTGTAGCTACCACATCTCTTCTCAAAGATAAGCTACCAACGCCTTAGCTAGTTTATTTCCATTATATCTGTAAGCATATTTCATTTATTTGTTATTACTGAAATGAAGTTTTATTTCTACTCATCTCTTCTTTTAAGTGTATTTATGTATTTCATTGTGTTCGTGCATAAATCTGGATTAGTGGAATCGAAGTGGTCTACTATTTCTCGATCCTTCTTTGCATGTCCCCAATGAGGTCGGGGTATAAGGAGTTAGGGCTCAATCTAGTTGAACCTTTGCAAGATCAGCCTCGCAAACCCTGACAACTGCCCATGGGGGAAGAAAAGAAAGATGAGGGAGAAGGATATCCTATCAAAATATTGCTCGAGGACACCCTCGAGAAACAAAGGAACGCGACGATGGATAAATTTTCCCAGATCCTACAACGGCTGCCCACCGACAGTGCATCTAGATCCAGTAGTCACTCTGGAGGTGCCACTCCTTTTAAGGTAAAAGTAAACTTTTACATTCCCATATTTGAGGGCCAAATAGATGCAAACATCGTAGATAGATGGTTGAATCTATTAGAAGGATATTTCTCGGTTCATGATTTTTCCGACCGGGAGAAGATTATTTTTGCACTCCTCAAAGTCATCCCCCACGTCAAGGACTGGTGGGAAACCTACTATGAGAAAAAGGATGAGGGGGAACCCTATCTGTTCTCGGTCGTACCCACTTGGAATTATTTTCGAGACGCCATCAAGATACAATATTATTCCGTGGGGAGCTATGAGGACAAGTACATACAATGGACTACGTTGCGGCAACAAATGGATGAAGATGTGCATGACCTGATGAATATGTTCCATACCCTATGCACAAAGTTGGGTATCAAAGATTCGAAAAAACATTTGGTGCTGAACTACAGTATTTGTCTGCAGAGATATATTCAGCAGGAAATGGAGTTCCTTGACATCTCCTCTCTTGGTACAACATACCGGTATGCTGCCAAGATTGAGAAAAAATTCAAACAGAATAAGCGAGACTTTGGATCTGCAAATCAAAAGCAAGGGAAAGGTGCCCCCAAACCGTAGAACAAAGGAAAAAGCCAAGGCATGGAAACCCAAGACAACCTGCTAAAGATGCAAACAAAGAACAACACCGCGAAGTTGAAGGACACCAAAAAGTGGTGTGAGTTCCATAAGAGTTCCACTCACAACACAAGTGAGTGTCAGGACCAGTAGTCACTGGTGTCTGAGATGAAGGCTTCTTAATCAGATGCATGCTCCAACTCTGAATTAGAACCCGACAAGGGGAGTGACAAAGAGAATCAGATTATCAATACAGAGCCCAATGCCACCGTTGCCACCACGAATATCAAGAAGTAGGGAGCGGAAGATCCATAGGAGGAGGAGTGTCTCTTCCAATCCTAGATGTGGGTAAAGGGTTCCCCACTACAGTTTATTGTCGATAGTGGGAGCCAAAAGAACCTCATTTTAGCAGAGGTCGTGAAGCAGTTTGGCTTGTCGACCATAGCACACCCACAGTCATACGCCATCGGGTGGCTTCACCAGGGACGGGATCTCCGCGTCAGCCAATAGTGTCGCCTTCCATATAACATCAAGCCCTTCACGGATGAGGTATTATGTGACATTTATCCTCTTGATGTTTGTGATGTATTATTAGGCCTACCATACTTGTGGAAGCGACATGTTTTGTATGAGTCCCGACCTTGCGTTGTTATTTTTACTTTAGGAAATAAGTTGTACAGGATACCAGAGGTACCATCGCCTGTCACTGTCTCTTTGGTTACCGAAAAACAATGCAGTAAGCTCATTTCCAAAACTGAGAATTTTTTTTTCTTGATGATCCGCCCTCAGGACAAGAATAAGATTATGGTTGAAACCTCCAAACAGGGCTCTCACATGACAAAAACAAATGAACAAGGTTGTGGAGGATTATGGGGACATATTCACCTGACCCACATGGGTGCCTCTGCACTATCAGGCTTGGAGGCGTTGTCCTAGGGGGTTGTGGCCTGGCTCTTCCCTTTGCTTTGTGGCTTGGGCGTGCCTTTACCCTACTTTTGGTTCGCAAATACAAAGTCCTGCTTCTTCTGCTTGAATTCCTGCTCAATATTGGAAACATATTGGTATGCTTCACCAAGCGAGGAGACCTCCAAGAACTCCATTTCCTCCTTAATGAATTTTTTCAAACTATCACGGTACTTGAGCACCAGATGTTTTTTATAATATTTGAGACCTAACTTTGTGCACAAGGTATGGAAAATATTCGTCAGCTCATGCACTGATCCAGGTGGATATTGGTGGCCACCTGCCTATTCCATTGGGGCCCCACCATTGCTTCTTTCAGTATTTCAGTTTCCTTAAGTGTAGCACAATTTACTATTTTTAGCAGTTTTTTGGGTCTTGAACTTCTAGAGCTGTTTTGAGGCCCTAAATGATGTTTTTTAGAAAAATCGGGAGCAACATAGAAATTCCTTTGATGTTGCAAACATCAAAAGTTGTAATCCTCAGATATATCTTTCTAACGCGGTATTGTGCGCATCAAACGAAGATCATATGCCAAAGTTACATCCTTGGGAAGATTGATATACCAATTTACCCAAACGGGGCCCATAGTTTTGGTGCTTCATCTCCTAGGGTTATGTTTTAGATGTTTAGGGTTTTTCATTATTTCTCAATAATAAATAGGACCTTGAGCCTCATTGTAACACAATTGAGAGGCCTGTAGCCGCCACATCTCTTCTTAGAGATAAGATACCGACGCCTTAGCTAGTTTATTTCCATTTTGTCTGTAAGCATATTTCAGTTATTTGTTATTAATGAAATGAAGTTTTATTTCTACCGCATCTCTATTTTTATGTGAATTTCTATATTTCATTGTGTTCCTACATAAATCCAGATCATGCACATCTTAATCCCTTTGCTGACGCAACATAGTCCATTGTATGTACCTGTCTTTATAGATCCTAACGGGGTAATATTGTTCTTGATGGCGTCTCATAAATAATTCCAAGTGGGTATGGCTGAAAACATAGAGTTTTCCTCAGCTTGTCTCTCACAACAAGTTTCCCACCAATCCTTTACATAGGGGACGACTTTAAGAAATTCAAAAGTAATCTTCTCCTTATCAGAGAAATTATGTACTTAACCATTTATCTCAGGCATCTACATCTATCTAGGCCTTCAAATATGGGAATGTCAAATTTTATTTGTACCTTAAAGGGAGTGGCACATCTAGGGTGGCCACTGGATGAGGATGTGTCGCTTGTGGGTATCCAATGAAGGATCTGGGAAAATTTGTCCATCAACCTTTGTTGCTTGAGTGCCTCTTAGAGAAATATTTTGAAAGGGCATCTACATCTATCTAGCCTTCAAATATGGGAATGTAAAAGTTGAATTGTACGTTAAAGGGAGTGGCGTCTCTAGGGTGGCTACTAGAAGAGGATGTGTCGCCTGTGGGTATCTGTTGAAGGATCTAGGAAAATTTGTCCATCATCGCATTCCTTTGTTGCTTGAGTGCTTCTTAGAGAAATATTTTGAAAATATATCCTTCTCCCTTGTCTTTCTTTTCTTCCTCCATGGGAGGTCGTCAGGGTCAGCGAGGACAATCATGCAAAGGTTCAACCTTGACCTCATTGGGGACATGCACGGAAAAACTGGGAAAGAGTAGACTACTATGATACCACTTATCCATATTTATGAAGGAACAAAATGAAGTACAAAAATAAACATAAACATAGAGATGAAACAACAATAAAACTTCATTTCATTAATATCACAGAACTAAAAGATGTTTACATACATAATGCAAATAAACTAGTTCGGGTGATGGTAGCTTATCTCTAAGAAGAGATGTGCGCTACATGCCTCTAAACTCTGTTGCAATGAGGCTCAATGACCTTTTTATTATTGAACAACAAAGGAAACCCTAAATAACCAAAACCCAAACCTCGGGAGATGGAACGCCAATAATTTGTGGGCCCCCTTGGGGTTAGTTGGACAACCAACTTCCCGATGTCGTAACTTGGTAATGTGATCTCCGTTTGGCGCGTACGATACCTTGTCATAAATGTCTCTCTGAGTACTACAATATTTGTGTCTAGCTCTTACCATTGGCTACGACCCTACTACGAACCTCAAAAAAACATTGTTTAGGGGGTCAAAATAGATCCAGAAGTTCAGGACCCAAAAAACTGCTAAAAATAGTAAATTGTGCTATAATTAAGGAAACTGATGAAACGAATTGGAGGTCCAAGTGGAATAGGCAGTTGGCCACCAATATCCACCTAGATCATACACATTTACACTCTAGTGCATTCTAGTTATTGTTAAACACTAGTGTAATCTACACGTGGAACTGCACTAGTGCTAATAACTGCAATAAGAGTATCGATGCTCCTAATTACAATGATGACTTTGTTCCCTTCAACTATATAATTATTGTCACTATTATTGTTTCCATTATTGGAAATACTAAGAGGGGGGATGAACCAATGTTTATTTCAAATAGTATTATTATTAATCTTTCATAGCATTAGTTAATTTTCAATTATTATCAATGTTTGTACAATGATAGTAGTAAACAAAAGGAACACAAATGCACACAATTTTTAAGGTTGAAACCTCCTCCGGGATAAAAACCACCTGAATGCATTTCTAATAATTCTTTAATCTTAAACTCCAGTTTAAATGAAAGCTCCTACTTCCTAGAATCTAGAAAAGCATTCTTCTCCAGCTCCCACTGGATGGATGCTCAATGCCTGAGATTCTTCAGTAGTCAATTGAACGGATGCCCCAACACCCAATGAGCTACAACTCACCCTAGCACCACCCTACCACCTTGAAGTTTTCACAGGCTTGAACCTGTTGGTGACTTCATGCACCAGCCTAGCACCACCCTACCACCCTATAGAAGAATAAAAGAAGAATGGACTCCCATACTAGGGAAAATGGCCCACTTTACAATGATATATAATGATGTAGAAGAAGAAGACACACTAGACCATAACCCCAACTATGATACAACCAACTAATGATGATCATAGACCTCCCGAAACTGCCTCTTCAACTATTGGCAGATAGACACTTGTACAAATTTTACAATGATGTTTTTGAAATGACTCAGTACGATGATACCTTTAAAATGACTATATGCAGTGCTGCCCACTTGAAGACTAAATGTGGTGAAATTCTTGCTGTTGTTCTGCACCTTGATTGCTGCTCTTGTCATGCTACCATTTCTCACCATTCATAATATTAGATCATGCGTTGAGTCTTATCTTAATGAATATATAATACCTGCAAAAAGTCTTTAAGGAAATACCCATGACATGATAATAGCAAAACTTACCTCATCCTGTAGAGCATATGTAAGTGTTAAACAAAAAAAACAAATTAGAATACAAATAACCTAATGCAATTAAGAGATGAACATGAATATACAAAAGATACTTACCTCGATCTTACCTATGTTGCATCATTTTTTTGCACCTTGCTCTACTTTGCTTCCCTAGAAAGTCTGGCCCTTTGCAGCCCTTGACAACACATGACCTATCTTTTTCTTGCCTTCTAGGAGCTCGATATTGAATATGATGTCTCTATGGTTTCAGATCTTCAATATGCATTGTTTGTTCCTGTATTAGCCCTCTGAGTCTTCTTTCCAATGCCACAGATCTGACCCTCTTCAAGGCAAATTTATGCCCAATCTCTCATAATGACCTAATTATGGACTAGTTCAATAGAGAAAACTTGTACGGCATGCCACGTGTCACTGTTTCCTCCTTCAGCTCTAAAATTGATACACATAAAACCAAATTCCGTGTAATATCTACCACTTCTTACAGAATTCCAATCTGTTTCTCAGAGAGAGAGAGTTCTGACGATTTTCCCAAGGTCACCTCTTTGAGATGAAATTCGAAAGCGTGGAAAAACCATAACTTCCACAGACCATATCTCCGAAAATATAGTGAACCAAGATCTGAAATTCGGACAGGAGCTTCATCAAGATTTCTCCCAAGTGGGTTTTTTGTTTCAGCATCTTAAGCTTCATATAAAAAAATAAAATAAAAAAATAAAAAATAAATAAATAAATAAATAAATAAAAATAAATAAAATAAAATAAAAAATTATAGTGAAAACGCCACGATGGCCTATTATAAGTAGAGAAATCCTTACACGAGGAGGATATGAGGGTCACAATTTATATAAATTCTTATATTGAGAGGGTATTCAAAAAGTGAATGTTGGAGGGATTTTAGGAGCTTAAAAAATTAATAATTATTGACAATTCAATGACCACAACCAATGATTAGTGTTATGCCACAACCCCATGGGGTTTTAGCCCACTAACTGGGGTTACTGACTTCAAACATGAATATCTCTCAAACCGTGAAGAATTATGTGGCGTGCCATATATCAACGGAAATGTATCAAAATTTAGAAACCATCCTAAATACCCTTGACTTACAATAGAGTAATTTTTCAAGTCAAAATTCCCATGCAAGATCGGGGTAGCCCTTGGTGCTACTTGGGTTGACATAAATGAAAACCATTGATAAAAAATCTCCCCCTTTGGCATTGATGGCAACACAAGTACTCCCCCTACGATCATGACACCTCTTCCTACAACATTCTCTCCCCCTTTGACATCAGTGGCAAAGGGTAACCCCCCGACACACAACCATCTCGCGGACCTATACACACTTCCATTCCCCCTTTATTTTATGACTAAGGAAAATATAATGAGAACTTGCGAGAATTCCAAGATTTTTTTGAAGATATTCAAATGCTTCTCTAGGTAAACGTTTAGTGAAGATATCAATGATTTGTTCTTTTGTACCAACATATTCAAGTTTGATATTATTTTTAGTGACTTGTTCTCTAATAAAATGATATTTGATCGGAATGTGTTTTGTTTTTGAATGCATGGCATGATTCTTGGAGATGCTGATGGCATTGGTGTTATCACAAAAGATGGTAATAGGCTCATTGAATTGTACTTGAAGATCTTGCAAATTTTGTTTCATCCAAAGGACTTGAGTACAACAAGCTGTCATTACAATGTATCCTACTTCTGCTGTAGATAACGAGATTGAGGTTTTATTTTTTCTCAACCATGATACGAGACAACCACCTAGATAGAATGATGCTCCACTAGTACTCTTACGATCATCAACGCTTCTCGCCCAATCTACATCTGTAAAGGCTTGAATAATGAGATTATTGTTAGAAAATTATATATTACAGAGAAATGCAACACATAAAATATGCGGAAAACACAAGCACACAAAACACATAAAACCAAAGAGACACATATATACGTTTTTTACCCAGTTTGGGCTACGTCCACCACAAATAGCCAGTCCTTCCTTTCTATTATCACACAAAATGAAGAGACACAACCTACAACAGATCCGATGTAATATCCTCTGTTCTCTCTCACAATAGTCTCTTTATCAGTTTCTCTCTCTGAGAATACACATACAATCCACAGCCGCAATACAATACCCTCATACAAAGAGGGGTTGCCTTTTAGGGGAAGAAACCCTAAACTAAAGATAACTTCTACCGTCAGATCATCCGCCTAATGAACGACCCAGATTGACTAGAAATTACTATACTTTTACAATGCAATTTTACATTTGTTTTTACAAAACAAACAAGATAATCAGGCTCCACACCCAACAATTGTTACTTTTGGGATACCACAAGCCATGTTCTTTTATGCCCTTCAGATATCGAAGAATTCTTCAAATGGCAATAATATGTGATTCTTTTGGTGCTGCTTGGAATCTTGCTACTTGTCCAACTGCTTGCATAACATCTGGTCGAGAGGCTGTTACATATAGAAGACTACCAATCATAGATCTGTATAACCTCTGATCCACATCCTTAGATGAGTCATGTATTCTCAATTTGCAACATGTTACCATCGGAGTAAGGACGGGTTTGCAATCTTCCATTTTGAATTTCTCGAGCATTTCCTTTATGTACTTGGATTGACATATAAATGTTCCTTTCTCTTGTTGAGATGTTTGAAGCCCAAAGAAATATGTCATCTCACCAATTAAATACATCTCGAACTCACTTTGCATCTTTGTAACAAAGTTCTTACTTGGTCGATCATTAGTGCTACCAAAGATTATATCATCCACATATACCCCAACGATTGTTAAATTATATTTGTCTATTTGTACATAAAGATTGATATCAACAGTACCTTTCTTGAACCCTTGTTGACATAGATATCCATCAAGACAAGCATACCATGATATGGGAGCGTGCTTGAGACCATATAGATCCTTATTTAACCTGCAAACATAGTATTATTTTTCTGATAGTAGAAAACCTTCAGGTTGTTTGATGTAAACTTCTTCTTCTAATTCGCCATTCAGAAATGTTGACTCAACATCCATTTGGTAGGCTTTGATTTTTCTTGAACATGCATAGGCGAGAAACATCCAGATGGATTCCATTCTTCCAATTGGTGCAAATGTTTCGTCGAAATCAATCCCTTCCACTTGTGCATAGCCTTTGTAAACCAATCTTGCTTTGTTTGTGGTAACCTGTCCATCTTCATTCAATTTGTTCCTGAACACCCATTTAGTCCTAATGAAATTTTTATCTTTTGGTCGTGGAACTAATTCCCAGGTGTTATTCTTCTTGATTTGATCCAATTCTTCATTCATAGCTTTTTAGCAATGTGAGCTTGTTGTAATAAACGACGTTGTCGACCTTCATTTATGTCACCAATGATTTTATTTGATGGATGTTTCTTTTGAATCCATTCTTTTGTTCTATTTGGAGGAGCTTCTTATTGTTGTTCTTGTATATCTTGATGATCATTATTTACTTCTTCCTAGTTGACAATTGCTTCTTGTTCTATAATTTTCTCTATGTCTTTTTCAGCCTCTGTCTCAAGTTTCAAAGATTCTAGATCCTTATCATTATTTGTTAGAACACCATCTTCATCAAATGTAACATTTATGCTCTCCACTGTCTTTTTTCGTCTTAGATTATAGCATTTATAGGCCTTTCTTTTGCACGAGTAACCAACAAACATACCTTCGTTAACACGTGATTCAAACTTACCCAACTTTTGATCATCTCTTTTGATATAACATTTGCTTCTGAAGATTCTGAAACATTTTACATTAGTCAGTTTTCCTTTCCATAATTCATATGGGGTCTTGTTTTAATTATTTATGAGAAGACTTCGGTTGATAATGAAGACTGCCATATCAATTGCTTGAACCCAAAAATTTTCATCCAATTTTGAGTCCTTTAGCATTATTATACCCATTTCCTGTACGCTTATGTTCTTTCTTTCAGCAACTCCTTTTTGCTGAGGTGTTCATGTTGTTGAAATTTTTATTTTTATTCCATTTTAGTCACGGTATTGCTTAAATAATTTGGAAGTGAATTCTCCGCCATTATCTGATATTAGACAGTTTATTTTCAAATGCACTCAAATGCTTCATTTTTTTCTTTAGTAAAATGACGGTTGTCATCCTGGTATAGTCATCTATCATTAACATGAAATATAATTCTCCATCGAAGCCTTTTATTCTCATAGGACCAGATAGATTAGTATGTATCAATTCCAATGGATGTGATGCAAAGTTTTCTTTTGTTTTAAATTTGACTTTTGTCTGCTTGCGGTGCCGACAGGCCTCACATAGTGTGTTGGAAGATTTTGAGATTTTCGGCATTTCTCGTACTGCTACCTATTTTCTTATCCTCACAAGATTATCAACGTTTGTGTGACCCATTCGTTTGTGTCATAAACAAATTTCAACTTATTTAGCTAGTATACATGATTTAGTTGCTTCATCCAGAACATATATGTCGTTTTTAGCTCGACTTGTTGTAGCCACAATTTTAACATACATGCCTTTCCTGATTTCACACTTTGTGGAGTTGAATATCATTGTGTGTCCTTAATCACACATTTTTCCAACACTGAGTAGATCATGATTCATGTTTTCAACCAATAGAACATTCTTGGCTAGAGCATCTTTTCTTCCAAGAGTGACGGTACCTGATCCCATAACATTTGAAGATCCATCATTTACAAAGGACACGGTTCCATCCTTCTTCTCTTTCAGAGATACAAATTTATTTCTATCTCCATTCATATGCGTTGAGAAACCGCTATCAACATACCACACATCTTTATTGTTCAGATCCTTGAGAGTGAGAGCACAATTATCAGTGTTCTTATTCTTCCATGTTTGTTCGTTCTGCGGGTTCAAATATTCTTCTAGAGGATATTCAAGTCTGCAGTCTCTTGCTATGTGTCCAAAGTTTTGACATTTGTAACATTCAATATTATTTCTTAAATGTTCAAATATATTGATGTTTTGTTGAGCCCTGCGAGGTTCATATTTGACAGATCTCCTGGAATTGTATTGGTTCCTAGGGTACATGTGACATTCTACAGCTTTATGACCAAATTTTCCACAAGAATAACAATAGCCATGAAAAATATGTTGGTACCTGGATGGAAATCTTCATCAAGGAATTGTCTTCCAAGTCTATTCTTGCAAATCTTGTCCAATGAAGTCTAGATGCCTGTCAGATCTCATAGGTTCATTGTATTTTGTTGTAGAAGGTCCTGCTTCTTCTTCTTTGTAACCGAGGCTAGTTTTGTCGTTGTAAGATCGTTGATTTTTGATGAGTTCTTCCAATGCCCTTGAGTTTTTGGCATAGTTTTGGTCATTTTTTCCCTTCTTGGAATGATATCTTTCATATTTTGAACATATGAAGGTTAAAATTATGCTTCCCACCCTAGCATATGTATCACCATTAATGAATCCTTCAATCCACAAATCCAATTATAATTTTTTTATCACAATCTACAATATTTTATATATACCACATTCCTTCTGAATTTAATGAGATTTATAAATAGATTAGGTAGACCATAGTTTTCAAAATGCATCTCAGAGTTCCCTCTAATTCTCACTCTATAAATACTACCAACATCATATACCAATCATTTCTCTATCATTGGAAAGGCCTTTACTACTTCCTTCCAAATGATTAAACCCTTAAAAAAATATTTCACCAATTATTCGATACATTTCATTCTTGATGGACATTGGGTAAGATATTTACACTTCGTTATTTTATTCCAAAGTCCATTTTATTTTAACGACCTCCATAGACTCTTCCTTGCAAGAAATTATCCAAAGTGACATATTTTTTAAGCCCCATCCCCCCACCTCTTTAAACTTTAAATATAATTCCTTTCCACTAATGAAACATAGGGGAAGGGATAGAAGGGTATCTTTGGGGATGGGGATGAAGGGAAAGGTCGCCAATGGGGGAAGAGGAATGGATGGAAGTGAGATCAGAGTGAAGGGAGAAGAGGGAGGAAGGGGGGATAGGGGAAGTAAAACTTGAAAGAGGAATACAGGGAATTAGATGAGTAATAGGATAAGATTCAACTAAAGTAACATTAATAAATCCCAACTATTTTTCTTCAAATCGAGAAAAAATATGGGGAGAAAAATGTTCCATATCTGGAAATGGGTGATCTGCAAGGGGAGAAAGAGATTCTACCATGTCCTGAGCAGTTGTGGCCTTCATGGAGAATTGAGCCTGCACCCATGGATACCTTGATGAAAGGGGTTCATGAGCAGTAGACGACCTTGCAAGAATTTTCTCATTCCTTGGTGACGAACAATGCTTTTGATCTCCCTTTTGAGGCTCTAATATAACCATGCGGGATTTTTCAGGGGAGGGTGACAAAGTAACAAAGTATAAATCACTTTTAAAACCCATAATATGTGATGGTGAAGGTGAAACTCAATCTTTTCAGATGGACAAGTCCGTCGCTATTTGATGCTATAACGAGTCTAACGACAATGAAAACTCGATCCTTTTTCATGTTTAGAGAGTTTGAAAAAGGGACGAAAAGAAAACTCCACAAGTTCTTTTTCATAAAATAGTCCCTCATATCCGAAAAAAAACATAAAATAATACTTGAGGGAACCTCTTAGCCATGTTCGAATAGGGTTTTCCTTTTTCGTAAATGTAATCTATCTCAATTCGAAAAATGGTTAAACTTATACTGAGTAGATGTCGTTTCATTTCCTTTTACGAGCTTGAAAGGAAAATTGCTCGACAATATTTTCAAATTTTGGGAGTCTGAGAAGAGCTAAAAGAGAACTCTAGGGGGGTTCCTTTTTTGTGTTTAACAGAGCTCAAAAAAGAGATAAAAGTGTGCTCCGAGGTAGAATTTCAATTTAATTTACGAGCAGGAAAAGATGAAAAGAACTCGGCATTTTCATGTGTTTTACGAGCATGAAAGATAGAAAAATGATCTTGGGATTTTCATGAGTTTAACGAGTCTTGAAAATAATAACTGAAACGGACTCGAGATATGTTTCATTTTTATACAAGCTTGAAACATAGGAAAAATTATGCTTGAGAGTAGTTTCATTTTCACACAAGCTTGAAATAGAGAAAACTGTGCTTGTAGAACTTTCTTTCATTTTTTAACGAGCTTGACACAAGAAAATGAACTATGCTCATGGGAACCCATTTCATATTTTAATGAGGTGGACACAATAAAATAACCACCCTCATGACTTGATTCATTTTTTAACAAGGTTGACACAGTAAAAGAACTATCCTCATGACCTGATTCATTTCTTAATGAGGTTGACACAGTAAAAGAACTATCCTCGTGACCTGATTCTTTTTTTAATGAGGTTGACTAATCCGGATTTATGTAGGAACGCAATAGAATACACATATAACCATAAACACGAAGATGTAGCAGAAATAATGTTTCCTTTTATTAAAATCAAATTACTGAAATATGCTTATAGACAGGCCATTGGTAGCTTATCTATGAGAAGATATGTGGCGGCTACAGGCATCTGAACTATGTTACAATACAACCATAATAGAAATAAATAGCTAGTGTGCTAGTAGGCTTATCTTTGAGAAGAGATGTGGCGGCTACAAGCCTCTAAACTGTGTTGCAATGAGACATAATGGAGATGAGCGGGTGAGGGAACTGGTAGCGTATCTCTGAGAAGAGATGTGACGGCTCCAGGCCCCTCCATTGTGTTACAATGAGGCTCAAATGCCTATTTATTTTTTAGAAACAATGCAAAACCCTAAAAATCCAAAAACCTAACCCTAGGAGATGAAGCACCAAAAATGTGGGTTCCGTTTGGGTAAATTGGTGTTTCAACTTCCCAGGGACGTAACTTTGGCATACGATCTCTGTTTGACGCACTCAATAGCTCGTTATAAATATCTATATGAGGAATATAACTTTTGAGTGAGAAAAATCAATCTATGGACCCATGTTTTTCCCGGTTTCCCCAAAAAACGTCCTTTAGGGACTCAAAACGGCTCCAGAAGTTCAGGACCCGAAAAAACTACTAAAAATATTAAGTTGTGCTGAAACTTAAGAACTGAAAGAACTGGTGGTGGGGGTTCAAATGGAATAGGTAGGTGGCCACCAATATCCACTTGGATCATTAAGGCCCCAAAACAGCTCCGAGAGTGCAGGACCCAAAAACTTGCTAAAAATAGTAAGCTGCTGGAAGGGAAAAACTAATAGAATTGATGGCGCAGGTCCAAATGGAATAGGTGGGTGGCCATCGATATCCACCTGGATCATTGACATAGTAAAATAACTATCCTAAATTAGTTTCACCTAAACTATTTATTCCAGAATCATTGGGAATCTTCCTTAAGTCATATGAAGTGGAAGATATAATATTGCAGGTCGCTATATTTGTGATTTCCATTGATGTCACAGGAAATGGTAACGAAAAGGTGCCCATTAGGGAAGAATCCTTAAAGAGTCCCACACAAATGTTCTGAATAGATGGTGGGGGTCCGTGAGCAAACAAAACGCTTCCAGTTTCCTTGGAGCCAGAGGCGAAGAAGGAGAGTTGATTAATGAATGTGATGTCTCCCTTATGGGGGAAGATGACCATATGAAAGTAAGTAGATACTACCACAACCATAGCATAAACCCATGGTATTCGAAGTAGTATATCATAGTCAAGGGGTCCGTCAATGACCTCAATTTCAGTAGTAACTTATTTTCCTCCTAGTTCAACTTGCAGGTTACTCAGAATTCCACAAGGCTTATATGTACGACAGCTAAAAGCTTTCAACGTCGTAGGTGATTGTGACAAAGTTGATAAGCCAAGTGACTTCCAGCAACTCATTGACATGATATAAGAAGATGCGCCTTCATCAATGATAGTGCGATGAATAAGGCAATTTAGTACATGTACTTGAATCAAGAATGCTAATTGTGACACATATCCCATGTGATTAAAGACTACGAGATTAGAATATGTCAGATCGATTCCACCAATCGCTAACAACAAAGCCTGCTTTTGGGAGGGACAATTATGAAGAACCTCAAGCGTTGACATAGCAGAAGGTGACTGATTTAGATCTTCGAATACGTTATAATTTTGAGTTGCACGAGCTTGAGGGTTGAAATTTGATTTATGAACAACTCCCTTTGCAGTTTTATTGTTAACTCTGGAGTAATAGGAGGTGGAGCCGAATTAGATGAAGTCGAAGTCGAAGTAGTAGGTTGATATGTAGTCTGACCATTTGATGATGACAACGTATTACTGTAACCTTTACTTCGAGTAGACACCAAAACATCAGTTTTGGGCTTAGTGGTGGATAACATAAGCACTTGCGAACTAGAAGTAGGATCCGTAGCAACCATATGTGTTTTCGGGTTCGAAAAAGGATTTTTCAATAGTGTAGATGCGACAAAAGTCTTAAGAAGCTTCAATACTTCTGAGCGGTGAGAAAAATCTTGTGTAAAATGATCCTCATTACATATCAAGCAAGGGTAACAAGGTTTCTGAAAAGAACCGGATGAATCAGATGATTTTTCCTGCGGGGGTGAATTTGATTTCTTCTTATCTTTCCCCTTCTTCTTATTTCCAGGTTGCTTGTCACTTTTTCCTTTGTCATATGACACGACATGAATCTAAGAAGAAGACGCGAGATCGGATGCAACAGGCTTTTGATTTTAAACAGCAAGTGTAGAACCATATGGTCGACTTGCTGGCGAAGTGCTAGCAGAACCAATCACACCATTGCCGGCATGAATGTCCTTACCATATGGATAAGGAGGAACAATAAAATTTTGTCATGGTGCATTTGGAATATTTTCATAGAGCATGCTAGAATGAGTGTAAATCAAATCCAGATATTGGGCACGAGCAATTACTTGCTCTTGAGTGAAAACACCACCTTTGGCCACATCCTCGGTGATAGATGGCAACAAGGAATTTATAAACCACTCAGCTAAGAGCTGATTAGGAACAAATGTTTAACCATTCGATGATGACGACGCCACTCGTGTATATGATCTTATATATAAGTAGCAGTGGTCTGTTTAAAGTTGGTCAAAATTTCTGTTCCAGTTTCATATCTGACTGGTAACTTGAAGTGGGTTAAAAAAGTAGTGGCTAAAGTTGTAAAGTTATCAAAAGAAGCTCGTGTTAACTCAATGTTCCACTTCACAGCTGGACTAATAAGCGTTCACTGAAAAAGACACAGTCTAACATAATCATCATTTAAGGAATTTGATGAACACCATAAATTATAATTCATAACGTGCGTAGACAGATCTTCTCCAAAATTTTGATTGAATTTTAGAATTTCAGAGGGTAATTTATGAGGAATCACCGGCCACCAAGGTAAATAATGAATGGGATCATTAGTGAGAAGGTTTAAATCAGGTAACTCTAATGTTGCAACAAACGACGATTGTCGATTTAGGTAAGGTTAAGCATAACCAGAATAAGATGGAATTTCCTGGGCAATAGGCCGTGTGTACCAACAAAAGGATTCTATTGTTGGTAACCCAAATAGGGGTAAGTTTGTTGACAAAACCCTTGATAGGCTTGTTGAAAATGACCTGGATAAGCTTGATACTATTGGAATGGTTGTTGTTGCTTCCAAGGAATCTGATAAAACTATTGCCCGCCAGGATAATTCAGACCCGGTTGTGAATAGATGGGACCAGTAGAAGCCTACGACAAAGGTAAACTAGCTTGTGGTTGTGAAATTCCCGATACAGATGG
This sequence comes from Pinus albicaulis, assembly GCA_034641835.2. Taxonomy (NCBI): domain Eukaryota; kingdom Viridiplantae; phylum Streptophyta; class Pinopsida; order Pinales; family Pinaceae; genus Pinus; species Pinus albicaulis. The sequence continues at coordinate 1,175,532,870 of CM076583.1, forward strand.
TTGTTGAATACTAGCCTAGGAAAACGAAGTCTATAGACCTGAAACTTGGGGGTTATAGGTTGAAGGACATACTTGAGAAGACTGAGAAACAACCATAGAAGTAATAACATGCGTAGTAGGTACAGATGCAACAGGTTGAACCGATTGATATTGATACAAAACCATTTCTGGTTGAACATGAAAAGTAGGTTTCCATTGACAAATAGACATTCCAACATAATATTGACCTAAAAATGAAGGAGTATTGCCATATGGCCCGAACATCTGTTGCCCCCCAGCATATGGAGTATAAGGATATTGCACATACCGACTTTCATATGATTTGAATCCAACAAATACTGGATAAGATGGATGGTAATTGGATGGACCAGCTTGATATTGATTTGATGATGTCAATAAAGGATCAGGCTATTCAGTACTCGTAAGAGAGGAACCTGATAGAATTCCAAATGATGACATGGACGAAGTCCATGGACTAGAGGAGACATCGGAGTAGGTTCCATTTAAGGCTTGGCAACCCAGTGGGACAGATGGACCACCATAAAAATGGGACTCGGGTGTCGTAGAAAACATCGAAGATGAAGCAACAATATATGTTTTCATAGTTGTAACTGATGGTATAGTCTGGGATGCTGTCTGAGCCATGGTTAAATAACCCAGAAAATACTCTGACGAATCTACGGGAACTTGAGAAGGAACGATATCAACAGGAGTAGAATAGGTCAAACGAGGGAAAGACGGATAAAAATGAAGCCCCAACCCAAAATTAGTGGGAGATTAAGGGGTTGTCTCTTCCAGAAGTTCCTCCTTTATTGAAATCAAACTAGGTGGAAGTACTTCACCGTCAGGCCCGAGATAAATTTCATGCAGTAAAATTTGTAGTAAAGAGGAAGACTCAATGGTTATGGATGACTGAGGATGAGACAGTTGCATGGGAACAATTTCTTGTTGTTCAACTTCGGGATCAAGATGTTCTGGTAAAATAAAAATAGGTTCTGAATCAACTACCAGTTGAGCAAGCTCGGGTTCCAGATTTACCATTTCATTGGATTGAATTTTAGTGTCCTTAGGTAACTGTGAGGGTTCTATCTCGACAGCAGTAGATAAACCAGGATCGGTCGAAACGACTTGAGACTCGGTACTCAAAGGATCAGATGAATTTGGTAAATTAGATGATGATGTAGCACCAAAGGTTCCCGAGGTACTAGACTCGGGTGGACAAGCTCGCCTCCATCTACTAGGTGTAGCTTCTAGCAGTAAAGGTGGTTTGTTCGTTGTTCTACACGAACGACAAGGAAATGGTTGATCTTCTTCCATGATTTTTGATTGATTTTAATACAAAATAAATAAACAAAAAGAGGGTAATCCTACGCAAAAGGTTTACCAAGCAACTGCGAACTGCAATATATCGCGGCAGTAAACCAAGGACTTATATACGTGCAGGAAATCTCCTGAATGTTGTGTTCGGTGTATCACAGTGTACAAGGCGGTCAACTCGGTTACCTATGGATGGTAAGTAACCTAAAGTTTTCCTCCCAAATATACTCGATGGTACGTGGGGGCCCAATCCGTATTAGCGTTGTCTAATGTGAAACCGCACACTGAAAGCATCCCCTTATACTTTTTGTACTAAAACACCGCCTGATATACCTGAAATTACATGGACGGGCTCTGATATACTTACGTACGTGGAATGAGGTATCACACTTGAAATGTATCGCAGACAATTAATGACAACTATTATGTTTAATGACGCTGAAACACGTCTCTAAACTAGACTTCTAAATGCTATTTTTAAATGACAATGCCCCCTTAGATTAATTCAGATAAATTTTAAGTTGATCTTGCTTATAATTTTATATTGCAGGTTCACCGCGAAATGTATTTGACATTCCTATAATGCAATTAAAATGATAAGCATTCGTTTCTATTTGATTTTCGTCAATGAAAAACTAGCTACAAGGGATAGAGCAATTAGATTGTATGCAATAAAAAATAAGCACATCTAAATGCAAATTCCCTAAACTATTCCTATGAAACACTCACAATTCCTATATGCAAATGCATGTTTTTATTTTAAATTTCTTTAAGTTTAGATGAATGAAAAAGAAACTGTTCTGCACAAACAATCACTCAATACTTTCAAGAGAAAAGAAGACTAAAATGACAATTCCTCTTTTCAAAAATATAGAACTGATAAAATGTAAAATTTTAACTTTGGAACTAATCAACAATGACAAATAGAACAAAAAGAAACATTGATCAAACAAATATACAAAGTGAGGCAAGAATAGTAGAGGCAATTTGGTCTGTAGAGGCAAACAGTCACTTGAAACTTCAGCAAACAAAACATTGAAATGAATTGCAAAAGACAAAATAAAATAAATTTTGGTTGGTCACAGGAGCAACGCACCCTAAGTCAAAGACAGTGCATTGCATAGCACTGTCCCTAAGCCAACAGTGCTATGCAGAGCACTGTGTCAATACCAATAGTGCGTTGGTTCCAGAGGAAACTCTAAAAAATCAATCAAACACAATAATTTTGCTAAAACACATTCAAATGACTAAAAATTAAGTAGGTAAAGTCTACTAGAGGCTGATGAATAAGGATAAAACCACCAAGGATGATTCGTCGATCACCAGTATGGTCGCCAATTTGTCTTACAGAAATCAAACCTACGGATAAGTATGCTTTCCCTAAGTGCGGTGGTTGCACTTAGAACAACGGAAAGAAATATATTTGACCTTTTCCTTAAAATGAATAGATAAGGGAAGAAAACCAACTTGTAATTTGTTCGCTTTTCCTCGCCTCCCTTCGTCGCTTTCATTGCTCTCAATCAAGCTGAATTCACTTGATTGGTATTTGCAATGGTAAATAGAAGACAAAAAGCAACATAAAGGCATATGATCTATTTATGTTAAACAAATTGAATCAATTGTATTTGTAAATATACATGTAACATCATTGACACATGTATTAAGAAAGGAACAAATGTCTTTATTATGAAGTAGAAAGAGAAGTTACAACCAGTTGGATCTATTCAAGGTCAACCCGCTGCAGCTTCAGTCCCATCCTCATCAAAGTAGCATCATCACTCCAGCAGCATAACATTACATGTAGACGACACCTCCAAGAGTTGTGATCTCACCAGCATAAATCTACTTAATACAAATTCTTGCTCTCCTTTGCACTATGATTAGTGCTATATTTATAAGTAGATGAAGGTAGTTTGACATTCAAGAATCATTGAATGGCTTTTCCAAAAATGGATGAAGAGGTTTCCTTGTTCATTGGAATAGGAGGATAAGAGTTTCAATGGATCCATGGTGTACATATTAGAAGCTATCAGATGAGGTGATAGCTGGGACAACTTTTAGAAGCCACTAGAGGTTGGGAAGATTCCCGAAATCCAATGAACAATTCGCTCCTAGTAGACCAACGCACTCTAAATTGGCTACATCCTCTACAACGCGGCCTTGCATGGGAGTAGATGCTCTGCAAAGAACTTACTACAGTCTAGGGGTGTGTTGATGGATCAATGGGGCACTTCAACTGGTATCTAAGCAGTGAAACTTTCATGAAGGAAAAACATCAATAGGATGACTTGTAGCAACTAATTTAGAGCATGATAGACCCTAATTGATACTGATCTGGGTTTTGGGAGTGATTCCAAAATTGACTTGTAACAATAACGAATGTTAAAATTGATGTATCAACCACATGCCATAGGGACATATTTATCCACCGGTCAAACTATGGGTAATAACCATATGATAATTATAGCGAGTGGAGATTCATATCTGCCGGATTAATGTTTATACTCCAAAATTATGAAAGGTTGTAACTATATGATATAGTTTCAAAACCATATATTACATATGGTGCAATCGTATATTATGTATTTATAATTTGGTTATAATGTATGCTATGTTTTCCAAAGAAAATCCTAGGAGGCCCACAGGTTTAACCCCGGGTCCTCCCGTGGGCATTCTAAAAATAATTTTCATTGCAAGAATTCCAGGAGGGTTGAAAGAAATCGAATCCGAATTGGTGTTATTTGTGCGTGTAATTTTCCTTTTGAGGAATAACTTGGCCAATATTGGGCCTTTTTGAGATCTTTAAGTTGCGTTTGGAAGCTGAGGCAAAGAGTTATCAATTGATAGTAGCCATTGAGGCAAGTGAGAACTTTCCATAATGTTGAATTTTATGTAAAGAGAATTTATGAGCATTTTTAATACAATAGGCACGCATTGGAAGCGGACCCGAAGACGTAGTCCAGGAGAGATGAACTTCGTCATCAAGTTTGTTATGTTTGCTTCTTATTCTATGTTATTCATGCATAATTTTAGAATTCAAGTTTTATGTTTAAGGCACATAAAAAATAATTTCTCTCGTTCATTCACTTAAAATAAACCTTAGTTAATATTTGGTGAAATTGTGCAAATAGTCAATCCTCTTGTTTTTGGATCATATTTTGGTATCATAGGAGTGTTGATCATGTATAACCAGGATATTTTCTAATATGAATGTTGACTAGTGTTGCCCAGATAAATCCCCTCTGCAAACAGATGCGATCTCTCTAGCCCTAGAGTGGGTCTAGCAATAGGAGATTATTTCTAACGCAAAGCTTTCTTAACTAATGTTTTAAATGCAATGAGGAAAGAGACATAAATACCTTTTTCCAAATGCTACGCTTGAATCCATTGATGGTGACCTTGATCCACGATACTTGTAGGCCTGCTTCCTGCTATTAATGGCACATGAATACCAGTGGATGATCAAGAGACAACAACAAACGTGATACAATACATAATAAATGTAAACACTAGCTATATAGTAGATCAAGGAGTACCAGAATATTTGCATAAACATGTAGACAAATATAGAAATCAAACACTAGATTTTATTATTGGTAACTTACAAAAGGAGATCTTACAACCAGGCTTTGATGTTGGAGGCGTCCTTCGGTGAAAATATGAATCCTTCACTAAAAGTAAAAAAGAATTCCTTCTCCCGAGCACTTAGGCTTTATCACGATGCTAGCATGCAAAGGGATGAGAGTTCAGACAAGTTTGACAATGGTCAACCAATCTATAAACTTTGGGGAATGAGGGATGTGAATTTATAGGAAGGGAGAAGAGGTCGAGAGCCCATGAAAGGAGGAGGAACATCCACTTTCTAAGGGATGATCCCCCATGGATGAGATAAAGGTTCTAAAATGGGAGAGCTCGACCTTATCACTACTGGCCAACAACCAACTCACTGACAGCGTTAGGCCAAAACTGTGAAAAGGACATCAGCGCGATCATGGCACTAGGAAGAGCATTAAACCAAGAAAATAGGAATTTGACCAAGTTTCTTTAGTAATATTTCAAGGAAGTCTTATTTGGGTCTTCAAGGGAATATGTTAGCATATTTCTTGATGGTGGAAACATTGCACAGGATCTTTCATAGTGCATTTAAGGATCATGGATGGTAAAATTAGCATGGTGACAAATTACTGTACATCAAATTCCCACTAAAGCATGAAGGCGGAACACAGAGTGATGGCTGAAATGCTTTATGAACCAAGGCAAAGAAGGCAGACTACCTCCAGAACACCTGGAAAATCAAACATTTTACAATATATGACATCTTTGGTATGAATATGCCCAGCCAAATAATGTCACACTAGGCATCAAATGACATATGAACCCATGGTATGGTCACAACCATCCATCTAAAACAGATAATAGAAATGGATCCATGGTATGGACACAACCATCCGTATATATAGGATCATGTATACAATCATGAATACTCAATAACTCCTCGCAGCCTGGACCAAAAATAATATGCAGCCCAGGGTCTTCACCGCGATCTCAATCATTCCAATGTACAAATCTAGCCATGTGAATAAATGTGTTTATGTCGAACATGGTAGAAACCACCTGATTACCAGTCAATGATGGAAACCGTTAATAGGCACGAGAGAGACCACCAATAATAACGTTGGACCTCAAGGTACAATAGCACAATATACAAGTGCGAATGAATGTGTTGAAGTCGAGCACTTGCATGATCATTCAATCGAAGGGAACTGATGTGAACATGTCGTCGAACATGATGAACTTGCCATTGAGGCAGGCAAGCTCCAAGGTACTAAACAAAAGTTTCTAAATCACCTTCCCAGATAATGAGCTGAACTCGACAAGAAGTTATTCTTCGAAGGAGGGCCATGATGATTCCCACATCATCGACATGAAACAACAAATATCTTAAGATGATATGAGTGATTCAGGATTGTAGCAGAGGAGGTCAGGTAAGTAGAGGATGTTTGAAAAAAAGTACTTTTCTTGAACATATTAGCAACATGACTTCGGAGTGTGGCAACATTTCACTCAAATAGGATCAAAGGTCATTTTGACAAAATTGGTAATCAAATGAGAGGCAAACGGATTTCCCAAACGCATGGAGGAAAAGTGACGAATGTAGGATGTCCCCAACCCGACACAAAATTCAGATGAGTGTCATGTTCAAGAGCAACAAGCTGCCCAAAATACACATAGGACGTTCACTTTCAATTTCCCCCCATTATTTCTAACAAGTACCTCTTTATTTTTTATAGCCAGTGTGAAGAGGATATCATATGCTGAGCATGTAAGTTCATTCTTCGAATGAATCCATCCTAATAAGTTTTACAAGCCCTAATAAGGAGGAACTCGGTCTCGTCATGGTGACAAGTCTTTCATCGTTTACTATTTAACGAGTCCAACAAAAGGTAAACTCGATAACTTTTCATGTTTAAGGATTTTGAAAAGAGACAAAAAGGAAACTCCATCATGTCCCTTTAAGTAAGTCGTCTCTAGAATCCAAAAAGGTAGAAAAAAATATTCGAGAGAACCTCTTGACCATGTTCAATAAAGGTATTCATTTTTCATAAATAGTAAATCTCAGCCCGAAAAAGGGGCAAATGTACATTGAGATCACGTCAATTCATTCACTTGAACGAGTTCGAAATGACAAGTACTCGACAACCTTTTTCATTTTTCGAGAGTCATAAAAGAGCTGAAAGTTGACTCTAAGGGGGGTTCCTTTTCGTAAATGTCTAACGAGCCCAAAAAAATATATATATATTAAATTCAACTCATTTGCACCAGAAACAATCATCAATAGTGTGGAATTTCTGTATTGCACATAAACAACAAACATCATCCATATCGAAGAAAAATAATAAAATATTGGTGATTTTTTAAATCTATAAATAGACCAAAAAGAAAATTCATTTTCACCTTTCTATTTTGAGAAGAGCATTTTGTCCATTTTTCGTCCGAATTTCAAATTAGCGGTGTGGCCGATCTAGGACACCATTCGTCGATCCGTAAGCGTCAGGTAAGATCTCTAAACCTCCTTTTCAATTTGATTCCATTCATTTTCCATTTAATTTAAAAAATATGGAGTTTAAGGGGCAAAATTTTAAACTTTAAAATCGCTTACGACCAGCGTGATTTCAAGCTACTGAGGTCGCACTGGTTACGTTTAGCCCGTTAGGGTAGCGCGCCACTAGCGCGGAATTAATTCGGCGGGAAAAATTTTAAAACATGAAATCGACCCAAATCCACCGTTAATTTATGAAAATACTACAATGGAAAATCCTAAAAATCCCATTGGACATGTTTTGCAGGTGCTTTCGTAAAATATGTCAGTCGATTGGAAAGAACGAGGCAATGAGGTGGAAGACCACCAAGATTTGCAGGACCAAATTGCGTCGATGCTTTGCGCAATTGCAGGTTGTTGAAATCCTTCCAAACATTCGGTCTAAGAACTCAACTAGGGCTACTCCAATACTTGATCAGTATATGGGATGTGGACCGGTAGTTGTTTGTCATAAGGGACTAGGAGTTAGAGCTAGAGGTGATGGACATCTATTTCATCATTGGACTATCTAGGAGAGGGGAGAGTATTTAACTCTTTGGAGCCGATGCAGGGGGTGAGTGCACCAACATGATCATCCAGAGATATTGTCCTGGGGTACGGAAAACAGAGAGGGAGAAGGTATAAATTTCTTCCATCAGAGTGCCTCCCCTATGCATGATACTACATTGCATCACGAGAGTGGCAGGAGCCTAATATTTTCATGAGGCAACAAAATCTCAGTTCCAATACGCGGTGGAATCCTTGGCCCCAACGATGTTCAGTTGGTGTGAGGGGTTTTTGGCTAACATGAAGAGCCAGCTAACCAAGTGCAAGACAGGGGGATTGAAACAGTTAGGGTACGGGTCAATCCTAGTGACCTTCTTTCTAGAGGAGATCCAAATCTTCCGATTCCACTAGGCACAAAGTGGACCGATTCAGGAAAATTTGTTTTTATAACATTTTCACTTTTTGAACGTTTTTTTTTTTTATGTATTCTGAAACGTAAACTTATGATGTTTTCAAAGACATGGGTCCTTAGCGACCTCTAGGCATGTCACCTATTGCGCAGAGGGTAGCTCATCCAACAGAGTATGCTCCTTATGAGGAGGGAGAAGATACACTAGCTGAGCTAGATAGGAACCTTGTTGGCCTCACGAGAGGAATTCCAGAGTATGCTACGTTCGATGAGATTCCTCTACGCCTTCAGAGACATTCAGTCAGAGTTCCAGGCAAACTGCGTTGATTACTTTGACGAGTAATTCAAGTCGTCACCTGCTACCACGAGCACCATGTGGGCGGATAAAAACCCTATTTTTACATTTTTGTACTAATGTAGGCTCAGAGAGCCATTTTTGTAACAAAACACATATTTTTTGAGATTTTGGAGGTAACACACTTGACAGACCGCTATATATATATATATATATATATAGACACACACACACACACACACACACACACACATGCATGTTTCTACGACCACTTGTGTATCATGATGATGTATTGTGCAAATGTCTATATAATACACGGTTTGCTAATGTATCTGTTAATGTATTTAAACGTCTTGGAATATGTTGATACATGATGAAATCAAAATTTCTCTCCAATAATCTAACACGCAAATAAATACGCAAAATATGAGGATTGTGCACAGAATAATGCCCATTCAATTGTAACACAACAAGTTGAGTCTAACTTAACAACCAAATCTCTAATCCCAAGATCAATGGAACCCAATAATAGTTCAATCACCTCACTATACCCGACAATATTGTTAGTTGTTTGACCCAAACAAATACCTTTTAAATTAATTAAACTTGCCATCAGGAGCAAAGAGTGCCCATGCTGCGGAAGACATGTTTCGTGTGCTACGACAAGTGCCATCATCAAAACCAACGTAATGATTTGAAGACATCTACAGACCAAGTGGAACACAAGGTGAGTGGAGGAAACATGTCTGCAAGGCAAAGAATCACCCCAAAAATCAACGCAAAGCACACTAATGAATAAAACACTAACGTACAAAGTATCACACTTATGATGAAGCATAATATTTTTTCAGATAGAGTTCAAGAATGAACTCATATGGTGGAATTATGTCACGATCAACAGAAATAAACCCACAGTTCTACCATTGACACCACATGTAAGTATTACCTCGGCCAATTTTTTGAGAAGATTCACAGTAACATGGAAATAAGGGGTACGAAGAATGGAAATAATTCCCCCGAGGGTAAATGACCAAACAGTAAGAATAAGGTCGAAGGGAGTGGGTGGGTCATTCTTTTTCAGGAAAGCAGTGTAAATATTGAGCTCATGAGGAGAACAAGAAACTCGGAAAAATACATTCTCGACAATCACGGAGATGTCGAACAGATTGGTTAGAGTGATATTTCCCATGTTCCCTTCAAACAACACTTCATGAATCAACGTTGGACTCTGAAGTGGGTCAATCGGTACTGGCGAAGCATGGGATGCTAGACATGTGGAGATGTCGCAGATTGGGAGAAACAAGGAACGATGATGTCCATCATCCCACAGAGTTTCTTCAAGAGACACACCTACACGATACTCTCGTCGGTGGGGAAAGTCTTATTCAGGGGATCATCAGAGTCCCAAGAACCAAACTAGGGAGACTGTGCATAAGAGTCTAGAGAGGAAACCAAATGAGTGTTAGTTTCAGATGCAACCCCAGAAGCTGCGAGAATACTTTGATACATTTTCTTTGCTGTGATTAGAGGCATAATGTCACCAAAAATCACGAGCTGGTCGGGATTGGGAAAAATCCATGGATTTTGACTAGATGAAATCATATCAACAGAGGTAAAATTCAGAGGCGGAAGCAGAAAAACTACCATAAGAGATGAGTCTTTGAACAGACCTGGACCAATGTTCTCATAATGAGTAGCGGTCTTCCCAACATACATAATATTACCTGCTACAAATTAAGAGGGGAAGAAAGCAAATTGATTGACAATCACTATCTTCCCTTGATGAGGGGAACAGAGGATGAAAAAGAGGGTGGAGACCATGCAAACCATCGCATTTCTCCAACGTCATCCAAGATGGAGATTATAGTTCAAGTTGGTGTCTACCACTTCAACTTCCATGGTTATCGTTTTCCCCTCTAATAGGATGGGTAATGCCTTGATAATACTATACGACCAAGAACCTCTACCATCGAAAGCTTTTAAGGTATTCGAGGAATGAATTAATGGGAGAGAGTTGATGGCTTTCCAGCACGACACAGACATGATGCAGGTCGAAGCGCCTTCATCAATGACAGTATGATGGATATTCTTTCCCATAAAGGTAACTTGGATTAGAAAAGCTACCTGAGATGGGAGGCGAGGAATGAAATTCTCGAGATCGAAAGTAATCATATTATAATCTTTGTGATCAATCCCTCCAATAGCAGAGAGTAGTGCCTTTCATTGTGATGGACACGAATGAAGGACCACCAAAGTCGACATCATCGAAGGTGCTTGAGCGAGATCTTCTACTATATTGTAGTGTTGTGCTGCTCTCGCATTCAGGTTGTAAGATGATTTCTGAAGAACACATTTTGGGGGTGGTCTGATGATGGAGTCACTACGTGGCTTCTCAATCTGGAGAGGACTAGAGGTAGGAGGCGTGGAAGAGGAAGGGTGATCTGCAACTTCCGATTCCACGGGAGCCTTGGATGGATTAGGATAATCTTTCGTTCTCATGGTGATAGCGACAGATTGCATTCCAACCATGAACATCTGAGAGCTTCTAGACAATTGAACTTGATCTACGATTTTCATCTTTAGGGAAGGGAAGGGTTCTTTCAAAACTACTGAAGTCCTAGGTGCCCCCTTCAGAAGATGGGAAACTTTGGCACGTCGAGGAAAATCCTTGGTGTAATGATCGTCATCACATATCAGACAAGGATATTTGGGCTTACATGTTGAAGAATCATCAGCATATGACTTCTTTGAATCCTATTTAGGGTTTTTGGATTTAGACTTGCCTTTACACTTTTTCTTACCCTTTGAGGAGTTATTTTCTACGATAGACTGAATTGCATTCACCTCTGAGGCTTTACCAAGATTCTTCTAGTTATGGAAAGGAGTAGGGGGCGCAAAGGCAACAGTGGATTTAGACTTCAAAGAAGTTTTAGTCGCACTACTGTTAGTATGAGACATTGTCCCAATAACACCATCCACTAGAAGCGCAACGAGAGACTGAGATGATGCAGGATCAATTGAAGGATGTGACACATCAAGTAATAAATCATATAGAGTCCCGGATTGGGAATAGACTAGACTGAGGTATTGAGATCTGGCAATGACCTCCTCTTTTGTGACACACCCACCCATTGCAAGATCTTTTGAAATCCTAGGAATGAATGGTTTCATACTGAACATGTAGCTAGAAGTGAGTGAGGAAGGCCATAGCCAAGGAATTGAAATCGAAGAAAATTCCTCGAGGGAGCTTAATGTACCATTTGGCCGTGACACTGGTCAAAGTATGTTCTAAAAGATGAAGATGAATAGAATCATCAACCCAAGAATTAGAGGAACACCACAAGTGGTATGCCATAACATGGGTTTGGGGGTCTTCCCTAGATTTTCCTTCAAACTTGGGACAATCTCCATGAATCTTTGTCAAATTTGGCAGCCAATGCAGCTGATGCTGGATGGGGTGATTTGTGAGCTTTGAAACATATGTCAAATCCAAGGTAGCTAAGAATGGCAAGGGTGGATGATGAGGCGAAAAGGGTTGGGGGTTCCAACCTGACTGATATGGATTTTGCCCCCAATAGCATGAATTCTATCCCAGATATGCATACTTCCCCATGGCTGGTAAAGACCTTGCTGAAAATATTGTTGGTAGGGACCTTTCTAGGGTTGTTTATATGACCCCTCAGGGAACTGAGGCTGCATACCTTGCTAGACATAGGGTCCAGGATAAGGTCGCTACTGAACATGAGGTCTAATTCGTGGTCCCTACTGAACGTAGGGTCCAGCTCGCTATCCCTCGTGAACATAGGGTCCAGCTTGTGGTCCTTGATGAACCTGTTGATACTGAGGAATATGTTGATATGAAGCACCAGGTTGAGGCCCAGACTAGGTTTTCCAGTACTGACCTTGAGGAAAAGGATGGTATTAAGAACCAGATTGATGAGGGAAAGGACCAAATTGACCCAAAAGGAGATTCAGACTAGCTTGGGTGTAAGAACAAAACTAAGGATTGGTCGCAACAACACTCACTGAAGCCTAGGGATATTAGATGTACTGCTGAGATACGTTCGTTTGAGGAACATATTGATACTGTACGTTCAACCTTTGAACATAAGGAATGTTAGGTTGCTGAACATATGAATATGATACATTCGGTTGCTAAAGGGGCTGCTAAACCTAAGAATATTGAACATGAGGTTGTCCTGCCCCGGGAATAGACCTAGAACTCAGATGCCCCCCACCCAATAGGGGAGGTACATAAAGAGGGTTAGACTCCCCCCTAGGCATGAACGAAACCGTGGATTTCCCATTCAATGGTGGAACTACAGTAATCGTAGATGGCAAATAGGGGACAGAGGTTCCGATCGACACAGTCATTTGACCAATGGTGATCGTAGGTTGAACAACAGGTTGAGACACAGTGACCACATTTGAAAATAATGGGCTGGAAGATGGAGAAATACTCGTTGAACAAACGGGATCCGAAAATAAAGGTGTACCACCGAAAGCTCCAGAAATGAGGCTTCCCAAAGAGGTATAACCATGCGGGAGCGTTAACGCAACATGAATAGACGATATTTCAATTTCACTACCTCAATCGTGAGGTGTGGATCCAAACAACTCTCCCTCGGAGGGAAACACCGATGAAGAAGCTTCTGGGATATAAGAACTAGAGGTTTCCTGAAGAGTGCTCTGAGGAGCACTCACGAATGGAACGTCGTCAACACTGGATGCCATTTCATTAGGAAACAACCGATGGACAGTAGAGTGAGATACTATTGGAGAAGCCCGAAAAGGGATTATAGGTTGATCAAAAGCGCTATAAGGCTGTTGAGGTGAGACTACAATCGGATCAAAGAGAAGATTTTGAGTAAAGATCGAGAACTCTGCAGATGGCTCAGGACTTTCCCACTCAGATTCTTCCGTTGTTGTCCAAGGAGAATTGTTAGGCAGTGCTTGAGATGATATGGGTTGAAAATTGATGAAAATTCCAATTTATTCACCTTGCTCTTCGAAGTGGTCCAACCGGAAAACAAGGGACCTTAGGAGGAGGTTCTTGAGATCCATAAGAGGAAATAGGCGAATTCAACGATTCAACCATGATGACCTTTCAAAAGAAGATAAAAAAGGAGAGGGTGAAAAAAATCACAATTTACCAGGCAATAAAAGGCTGGAGAACTGCACGGGTGAGATTTTTTCGTGGGGAGATACTTTTAGAATTAACAAAAAATAAATAAAAAGGGTGTGTTAGGCATTAAGGTTTACCAGGTATCTGGGAACTATAATATACACCTTGGTGATAAAATTATAGAAAAATGACCAAGGACTTAATGTACGACATCCAATCTCCCTGAATGTTGTGTTCGGTGTATCATGTCTACAAGGCGGCTGACTCCGTTACCTATGGCAGGCTTGAAACCTAGTGGTGTCTCCCCAAATATATGGGATGGTACGTGGGAGTCCAGTCCATAGTAGTGTTTTCTAATGCATAACCATTCGATGAAAGTGCCCCAAATATACTTATCATACATCAATATACTTCCATACGTGGGACGGGATATCATCCCCGGGTTGTAACGCATACTGTTAGTGACATATCCTATGTTTAACAACGCTGGAACACGTCTCTGGCCTAGACCACTAAATATTCTCATTGATTCTAATGCTCCTTAAGGTAAATTGGGTTCATTTTAAGTTGATCTTGATTAAAGTTTCAATTTCAAGGCTCAAAACAAATGTCACCTGAATCCTTATAGTGCAAGCTAAATGCGGAAAAGAAAGATTTCCATTTCGATGAATCCTAAACTATTTAGGGAAGAGAGACAAGCAAGAGTGCACTCGATGCAACTACAATAATGCTTCCCAAACTAGTTCAAGTTTACGAAATGCAATGATTTTCAGTTGAATTCACTTTTCCCAAAAAATGCAACTTATTGAAAAATGAAAATGCTTCTCTTTTCACTAAGATGCATGAAAATATTTTTGTTTTTCATTTTGAAATGTAATCAAAAGTAAAACAAATGAACGAAAGAAGAAATGCAAATGCTTTCACTTTTATTTCAATCGAACCAAACAAAAACCACTTTAGAGAATGCACTAATGAAATGCTTTTCACACTTCTTAAAAAAACAAAGATAATCTAAAAAGAAAAACTTCCAATTTCTTTTGAATTTAGACAAAACACACTCTTCTAGACTTTTGTGTCAAATAATTTGTAATTTTGTGCTTGACGCTAAACCGTAGGGAAAAAATCAGATATGCAGAGATGACCAAAGCATACAACAATTCACTTCGAAACAAGACAATAACAATGTGACAAAGGGTGTTTGAAATGGCGAATAATTCCCAAACTTACAAACAAATTAAAGAGATGAAAAAGACTCGCTCAAAGAAGATAGGTAAGTGAAACACATAGCAAGGAGATCACTGAGATCTCACAGAATCCTTGAAGGTCCAAGACACACTAGAAAATAAAAAAGGGAAACTCAAATCTTCCTAAGCCTGAGATCGACACTATTGTGCTAAGAAGAATGGTGCTGAAAGGCCAATCAGCGCGGTTGTACTATAAAGAACAACGCTGCCACTGCTACTTTGTGAAAAGAAAAGGAGTTAGTCTCTAAAAACAAGGAAAAAATAAAAATATTCTCACACAAACACCAAACATGACACAATTAAGTGACTAACAATCCTTACACAAGCTCACAGAGGCCTAAGCAGATTTAAATTTCAAAAATCGATGAAATTGATCCAAGATCAGTTTGGGGAAGGAGGACAAAAAGGATAAAGCTCTCAGGTGGAGTCGCTAGTTCTGTTGTTAAGATAAATCCCCTCTACGGACAGAGGCGATCTATATAGCCCTAAAGTGGGTCTAGCAACACGAGATTCTTTCTAACACAAAGATTTGTTAACTAATATTTACAATGCAATGAGGATAGAAACATAAATACATTTTTCCAAATGCTACGCTTGAATCTGTTGATGGTGACCTTGATCCAAGATCCTTGTAGGCCCACTTGCTTCTACTAATGGCATGTGAATACGTGGGGATGATCAAGAGACAACAACAAACGTGATACAATAATTAAGAAATGTAAACATTATCTATCTTGCAGATCAAGGAGTATCAAAATATTTTCAAAAACATGTAGACAAATATAGAAAGAAAAAATCAGATTTTATTATTTATAAAGTACAAAACAAGATCTTACAACCAGGCCTTGATGTTGGAGGCGTCCTTAGGTGAAAATTTGAGTTCTTCACCGAAGCTCAATAAACATTCATTCTCTTGAGAACTTAGGCTTTATCACAATGCTAGCATGCAAAGGGATGAGAGTTCAGACAAGTCTGACAATGATCAACCAAGCTATAAACTTGGGGGAATGAGGGATGTGAATTTATAGGAAGGGAGAAGAGGTTGGGATCCCATGAAAGGAGGAGGAAGGCCCACTTTCTAAGGGATGATCCCCCATGGATGAGATCAAGGCTCTAAAATGAGAGAGCTCGACCTTATCACTATTGCTCAACATCCAACTCACCGCCCTTGAGATTTTAGAGGTTGAATCTTCTCCTCCATTTGAGGAAGCACTACCAGAAAGGGGATCATCATGGTTTTCCAAGAAATTAGGGCGCTGACAGCGCTGGGCCAAAACTGTGAAAAGGACATCAACGCGGTCATGGCACCAAGAAGAGCTTTGACCCAGGGAACTAGGTATTTGACCAAGTTTCTTCAGTAATCTTTCAAGGAAGTCTTCTTTGGATCTTAAATGGGATATGGTAACATATTCCTTGATGGTGGAAACATTACAGAGGATCTATCTCGAGGCATTTCAGGATCAGGGGTGGTAAAATGACCATGGTGAAAAATTATTGTGTAACAACTAGATCGAGGTTGCAATGTGGAGAAGGGAAACTTGAGAAGATAAATCCAGAGATTGGAAAGAGGAAAGTATCTCAAAATTTAGAGATGGGAGAGTCAAATGAAGGAGAAACTCCTGAAACAAAGGTTGTTCGCGAGGAGAAATTTCAACAAATGTTCCGTTATATGCAAAGGATGATTGCAAAACTTTAAGAAGACAAGAAGACTATAGATGCAGCTTCATCTTATAATGGCACGAAAGAGAAAAATGGCAAGGGAAAATCTAATGGTAATTAACCTCCTTCTCCTCCATCTTCGGCTTCTTCTTCTTTATTATCTTATCATTCAAGTTCAGATTCAAAGTCACAAAAGAAACCAAAGAAATCTCCTTTTTTGAAGCTTGATGTTAAGTTTGAGTTGTGAATATATGGTGGTGAAATGAATCCTGAAAACTTAGATAAATGGATAAAGCAACTTGAGGTGTATTGTAGAATTAAAAATATTGTTGATGAATCTACCAAAATTCAGTTAGCTACACTTAGAATGGGAGGAACACCTTTTATTTGGTGGGAAAGTAAAACTCAATTAGATTTGAAGCAAAAAGTTAAAATTATCTCTTCATGGTCTAAGTTTGTTAAATATCTTAGAAAGAAATTATATCCTTTAGGATATATGAAACATATTGTAATGGATTGGCAACATTTAAGGCAAGGTAAAGGACAGAGTGTGCAAGATTTTACGTAGGAATCTAGGAAAAAGGAATTAGCACTTTATGTTCCAATAGACACATGAGAAACTTTGTTAAAGTATATTGGAATTTTGCATTCTTATTTGCGACATACATTGCTTATGTTTAATCCAACTAACTTAGATGAAGTGTGTTCACAAGCCATTCATATTGAATTAGGTGGCAGACGGTTTCAGTCAAAATTTCAATGAAACCATTCAAGCATTCATAGAACAAAGATTCCAAAGAAAGCAAAGGAAAGAGTAAGTTAAAAGGGAATAAATCGGCAACAACCAAGAAGGAAGGAGAAAGGCATACTTGTACTCATTGTCAAAGGGTTGGACATCATGAATCCAAATGTTGGAAGCTTCTTCCTGAACTTAAAACAAATAATTTCCTTAAGAAGAAGGTTGAAATGAAAGCTATTGTTGCAGTCCAATAAGATTTGGGATTTGAATATGGTGATGAAAAGAAGATTATTGCTATGGGTCTAACATGTATTCCTTCTTAAGCTAGTTCTAGTTCTACTTGTTCTGCATCGTCTTCAAAATATAATAATGTGATTGAAGAAAAGAAGTGAATTTAATTGTTTCACACAAGGATAATATCCAATCACACTAAGGTAGACACATTATTCGATAGTGGATCACAAGAAAACTTAATATATGAGCAACTAGTAAGAAAATTGGGATTGGAAACTAAAAATCATCCAAAACCATACCATTTAGGATGGTTGAAAGAAAAAACTTAGATGTATGTCACAAAACAGTGTCACTTTAAGGTTTGCAATTACAACTAATTTTGTTGATGAAGTTGAATTAGATGTGATTCCTTTGGATATATGTGGAGTTGTTTTGGGTAGTCCATATATTTATGATCGAGATGCCATATTTCATAGAAAGGATAACAAGTATCATCTCTGTAAATATTGAATTGAATATGCTGTGAGGGCACACTAAATCAAGACAAACTTGGATTTAATCAATGTCAGTCAGATGAAAAGATTAATAAGTTCGAGTAAAAAGTATATTCTCATTATTGGTAAAGAACGACCTAAAGATAAGTATGATGCTTTTCAAGGGTGTGATTCTCAATTTCAGGAAAAATTGGTTGAGATAGTATATTTTTATAAAGAATTGTTTAAAGAACCAAAATATTTACCTCCAAAACAAGAAATACAACTGTAAAAGAACACATGGAAAGGAACTATGCTCATGGGAATCCGTTTCATTTTTTAACGAGGTTGACATAGCAAAAGGACCATCCTCATGACTTGACTCATTTTTTTAGAAGGTTGACACAGTAAAAGAACTATCCTCATGACTTGATTCATTTTTTAACAAGGTTAACACAGTAAAAGAACTATCCTCATGACCTGATTCATTTTTTAACGAGGTTGACACAGTAAAAGAACTATCCTCATGACCTGATTCATTTTTTAATGAGGTTTACTGATCTAGATTTATGCAGGAACGCAATAGAATACACATATAACCATAAACACAGAGATGCAGTGGAAATAAGGCTTCCTTTTTTAAAAATCAAATTACTGAAATATGCTTACGGACAGGGCATTGGTAGCTTATCTATAAGAAGAGATGTGGCGGCTACAGGCCTTTGAAATGTGTTACAATACATCCATAATATAAATAAATAGATAAGGCACTGGTAGGCTTATCTCTGAGAAAAGATGTGGCGGCCACAAGCTTATGAACTGTGTTGCAATGAGACATAATGGAGATGAGCGAGCGAGGGCATTGGTAGCGTATCTCTGAGAAGAGATGTGATGGCTCCAGGCCACTCAATTGTATTACAATGAGGCTCAAAGGCCTATTTATTGTTGATAAACAATGCAAAACCCTAAATATCCAAAAACCTAATCCTAGGAGATGAAGCGCCAAATTTGTGGGTCCCATTTGGGTAAATTGGTGTTTCAACTTCACGAGGACGTAACTTTGGCATACGATCTCTGTTTGATGCGCTCAATAGCTCGTTATAAAGATCTATCTGAGGAATACAACTTTTGATTGATAAAAATCAATATAATGCCCCATGTTTCTCACGGTTTCCCCAAAAAATGTCGTTTAAGGCCTCAAAACGGCTCCGAAAGTTCAAGACCCAAAAAAATACTAAAAATAGTAAGTTGTGCTGAAACTTAAAAACTGAAAGAACTGATGGTGGGGGTTCAAATGTAATATGTGGGTGGTCACCAATATCCACCTGGATTGTTAAGGCCCCAAAACGGCTCCGGGAGTGCAGGACCCGAAAACTTGCTAAAAATAGTAAGCTGCTGGAAGGGAAAAACTAAAAGAATTTATGGTGCGGATCCAAATGGAATAGGTGGGTGGCCACCGATATCCACATGGATCATTGACACAGTAAAAGAACTATCCTCAAATAGTTTCACCCAACCTATCTATTTCAGAATCATTGGGAATCTTCCTTAAGTTAGATGAAGTAGAAGGTATAGTATTGCAGGTCGCTATATTTGTGATTTCCGCCGATGTCACAGGCAATGGTAACAAAAGGTGCCCATTAGGGAAGAATCCTTAAAAATTCCCACACAAATGTTCTGAATAGATGGTGTGGGTCCGTGAGAAAACATAATGCTTCCATTTTCCTGGGAGCCAAAGGCGAAGAAGGAGATTTGATCAATGACTGTGATGTTTCCCTTATGGGGGAAGATGACCATACGAAAGTAGGTAGATACTACCGCAACCATAGCGTAAACCCACAGTCTTGCAAGTATTATATCGTAGTTAAGGGGTCCGTCAACGATCTCAACTTCATTAGTAACTGATTTTCCCCCTAGTTCGACTTGCAGGTTACTGAGAATTCCACAAGGCTTATATGTATGACCGTCCAAAGCTTTCAACGTCATAGGTGATTTTGAAAAAGTCGACGATCCAAGTGACTTCCATCAACTCATTGACATGATACAAGTAGATGCGCCTTCATCAATGATAGTGCAATGAATAAGGTGATTTAGTACATGTACTTGAATCAAGAATGCTAATTGTGCTGGTAATTGTGGCACATATCCCACATGATTAAAGACTATGAGATTAGAATCTGTCGAATCGATTCCACCAATCGCTGACAACAAAGCCTGCTTTTGGGAGGGACAATTATGAAGAACCTCAAGCGTTGACATAGCAGAAGGTGACTGAGCCAGATCTTTGACTACGTTATAATTTTGAGTTACACGAGCTTGAGGGTTGAAATTCAATTTATTAACAACTCCCTTCAGCGGTTTTAATGTTAACTCTGGAATAATAGGCGGTGGAGCCAAATTAAATGACGTCAAAGTTGAAGTAGGAATTTTTTTATTCTGACCATTTGACGACGGCAACGGATTACTATAATATTTACTTCGAGTAGAGACAAAAACATCAGTTTTGGGATTAGTGGTGGATAACATAAGCACTTGTGAACTAGAAGGAGGAACCGTAGAAACCATATGTGTTTCCGGGTTTGGAAAAAGATTTTTCAACACTGCAGATGCGACAGAAGTATTAAGAAGCTTTGAGACTTCTGAGCATTGAGGAAAATCTCGTGTAAAATGCTCCTCATTACATATCAAGCAAGGGTAACGAGGTTTCCAAAAAGAACTAGATGAATTAAATGATTTTTCCTGCGGGGGTGAATTTTATTTCTTCTTATCTTTCCCCTTCTTCTTACTTCCAGGTTGCTTGTCACTTTTTCCTTTGTCAGATGACACGACATGAATTTCAGAAGAAGACATGGGATCAGATGCAACAGGTTTTTGATTTGAAACAACAAGTGTAGAACCATATGGTCGACTTGCTGGCAGAGTGCTAGCAAAATCAATCACACCATCACTGGCATGAATATCCTTACCAGATGGAGGAGGAACAGTAAAATTTTGTCACGGTGCATTTGGAATCTTTTCATAGAGCGTGCCAGAATGAGTGCAAATCAAATCGAGATACTGGGCACGAGTAATTACGTGCTCTTGAGTGACAACACCGCCTTTGGCCACATCCTTGGTGATAGATGGCAACAAGGAATTTATAAACGACTCAACTAAGAGCTGATCAGGAACAAATGTTTTAACCATTCGATGATGACGACACCACTCATGTATATGATCTGATATATAAGTAGCAGTGGTCTGTTTAAAGTTGGTCAAAAGTTCTGTTCTAGTTTCATTTTTGAATGGTAACTTAAAGTGGGTTAAAAAGTAGTGGCTAAAGCTATAAAGTTATCAAAATAAGCTCATGGTAATTCAATGTACCACTTCGCAATCGGACTAGTAAGCGTTCGCTGGAAAAGACGCAGTCTAACATAATCATCATTTAAGGAATTTAATGAAAACCATAAATTATAATTCATAACGTGCATAGACAAAATTTCTCCAAAATTTTGATTGAATTTTGGAATGTCACAGGGTAATTTATGAGGAATCACCGACCACAAAGGTAAATAATGAATGGTATCATTAGTAAGAAGGTTTAAATCATGTAACTCTAATTTTGCAACAAACAATTTTTTTTTGATTTAGGTCAGGTTGAACATAACTAGGATAAGATGGAATTGCCCGGGCAATAGGCCGTTATGTACCAAAATAAGGATTCTATTGTTGGTAACCAAAATAGGGGTAAGTTTGTTGACCAAACCCTTGATAGGCTTGTTGAACATGACCTGGATAGGTTTGATACTGTTGGAATGGTTGTTGTGGCTTCCATGGAATATGATAAAACTATTTCTCGCCAGGATAATTCGGACCGGGTTATGAATAGACGGGACTAGTAGAAGCCTATGACAAAGGTAAACTAGCCTGTGGTTGTGAAATTCCCGATAAAGATGGTTGTTGAATACCAGCTTGGGAAGACGAAGTCTGTAGACCCGAAACTTGGGGGTTAGGGGTTGAAGGACCCACTTGAGTAGACTGAGCAACAACCATAGAATTAATAACATGCGTAGTAGGCACAGATGCAATAGTTTGAACCGGTTAATATTGATACAAAACCATTTGCGGTTGAATACGAAAAGTAGGTTGTCATTGACAAATAGGAATTCCAACATAATATTGACCTAAAAACGAAGGAGTACTGCCATATGGCCCGAAAATATATTGCCCCCCAGCATATGGAGTATAAGGATATTGCACATACTGACTTTCATATGATGGGAATCCAATAGATACTGGATAAGATGGACGATAATTGGATGGACCAGCCTAATATTGAGCTGATAATGTCAATAAAGGATCAGGTTGTTCAGTGTTCATAAGAGAGGAACCTGATAGAATTCCAAATGATGACATGGGCGAAGTCCATGGACTAGAGGAGACACCGGAGTAGGTTCCATTTAAAGCTTGGAAACCCAGTGGGACAGACGGACCACCATAAATATGGGACTTAGGTGTCGTAGAAAACATTAAAGATGAAGCAACAGTAGATGTTGTCACAGTTGTAACAGATGGTACAGTCTGGGATGCTATCTCAACCATGGTTAAATAACCCAGAAAATACTCTGATGAATCTATGGAAACTTGAGAAGGAACTGTATCAACAGGAGCAGAATAGGTCAAACGAGGTAAAGATGGATAAAAATTAAGCCTCGACCCAAAATTACTGGGAGATGAAGGGGTTGTCTCTTCCGGAAGTTATTCCTTTATTGAAATCAAACTAGGTGGAAGTACTTCACCGTCAAGCCCGAGATAAATTTCATGCAGTAAACTCTGTAGTAAAGAGGAAGACTCAATGGTTACGGATGACTGAGGATGAGAAAATTGCACAGGAAAAATTTCTTGCTGTTCAACTTCAGGATCAAGATGTTCTGGTAAAATAACAATAGGTTCCGAATCAACTTCTAGTTGAACGAGCTCGGGTTCCGGATTTTCCATTTCACTGGATTGAATTTCAGTGTCCTTCGATAACTATGAGGGTTCCATCTCGACAACAATAGATAAACCAGGATCGGTTGAACCGCCTCGAGACTCGGTACTCAAAGGATCAGATGACTCTGGTAAATTAGATGATAATGTAGCACCAAAGGTTCTAGAGGTAGTAGACTTGGTAGGACAAGCTCGCCTTCGTCTACTAGGTGTAGCTTCTGGCGGTAAAGGTGGTTTATTTGTTGTCCTAAGCGAACGACAAGGAAAGGGTTGATCTTCTTCCACGATTGTTGATTGATTTTAATACAAAAATAAATAAATAAAAAGAGGGTAATGCTAGGCAAAAGGTTTACCAAGCAACTACGAACTGCAATATACTGTCGCAGTAAACCAAGGACTTATGTACGTGCAAGAAATATGGCCAAATGTTTTGTTCGGTATATCACAGTAAACAAGGCGTCCGACTCAGTTACCTATGGATGGTAAGTAACCTAAATTTTTCCTCCCAAATATACTCGATGCTACGTGGGGGCCAAATCTGTATTAGCGTTGTCTAATGTGAAACCGCACAGTGAGAGCATCCCCTTATACTTTTCGTACTAAAACACCGCCCGATATACCCGAAAGTACGTGGACAAGCTCTGATATACTTACATACGTGGAATGAGGTATCACACTCAGAATGTATAGCACATAATTAATGACAACTGTTATGTTTAACGACGTCGGAACACGTCTCTAGCCTAGACCTCTAAATGTTATTGTTAAATGACAATGCCCCCTTAGATTAATTCAGATAAATTTTAAGTTGATCTTGCTTATAATTTTATCTTTCAAGTTCACCGCAAAATGTATTTTAAATTCCTAGAATGCAATTAAAATGATAAGCATTCGTTTCGATTTGATTTCTGTCAATGAAAAACTAGCTACAAGGGATAGAGAAATTAGATTATATGCAATCAACAATGAGCACATCTAAATGAAAATTCCCTAAACTATTCCTATGAAACACTCACAATCCCTATATGCAAATGCATGTTTTTCATTTAAATTTCTTTTAAGTTTAGATGAACGAAAAAGAAATTGTTTTGCACAAACAAGCACTCAATACTTTCAATTGAAAAGAAGACTGAAACGACAATTCCTCTTTTCAAAAATAGAGAACTGATCAAATGTAAAATTTTAACTTTGGATCTATTCAACAATAACAAAGAGAACAAAAATAAACAGTGATCAAACAAATATACAAAGTTAGGCAAGAAAAGTAGAGGCAACCTGGTCTCTAGAGGCAAACAGTCACTTGAAACTTTAGCAAACAAAACATTGAAATGAATTGCAAAAGAAAAAATATGATAGATTTTGGTTTGTCACAGGAGCAACGCACCCCTGAGTCGAAGACAACGCATTGTAGAGCACTGTCCCCAAGCCAACAATGCTATGTAGAGCACTGTGTCAAGACCAACAATGCGTTGGCTCCAGAGGAAACTCTAAAAAAGCAATCAAACACACTACTTGCTAAAACACATTCAAATGACTGAAAATTAAGCAGGTAAAGTCTACATATGGTGTAGTCATATATTATGTATTTATAATTTGGTTATAATGTATGCTATGTTTGCCAAAGAAAATCCCAAAAGGCACATGGGTTTGACCCTAGGGCCTCCGCTGCGACAGTTCCAGGGGGGTTGAAAGAAATCGAATCCGAATTGGTGTTATTTGTGCATGTAATTTTCCTTTTGAGGAATAACTTGGCCAATATTGGGCCTTTTTGAGATCTTTAAGTTGCATTTGGAAGCTGAGGTAGAGAGTTATCAATTGACAGTAGCCATTGAGGCAAGTGAGAACTTTCCATAATGTTGAATTTTATGTAAAGAGAATTTATGAGCATTTTTAATACAATAAGCGCGCATTGGAAGCGGACCCGAAGATGTAGTCCAGGAGGGATTAACTTCGTCATCAAGTTTTTTATGTTTGCTTCTTATTCTATGTTATTCATGCATAATTTTAGAATTCAATTTTTATTTTTAAGGCACGTAAAAATCAATTTCTCTCGTTCATTCACTTAAAATAAACCTTAGTTAATATTTGGTGAAATTGTGCAAATAGTTAATCCTCTTGTTTTTGGATCATATTTTGGTATCATAGGAGTGTTGATCATGTATAACCAGGATATTTTCTAATATGAATGTTGACTAGTGTTGCCAAGATAAATCCCCTCTGCAGACAGAGGCAATCTCTCTAGCCCTAGAGTGGGTCTAGCAACACGAGATTATTTCTAACGCAAAGCTTTCTTAACTAATGTTTACAATGCAATGAGGATAAGAGACATAAATACCTTTTTCCAAATGCTATGCTTGAATTCGTTGATGGTGACCTCGATCCACGATACTTGTAGGCCTACATCCTACTATTAATGGCACACGAATACCTGTGGATGATCAAGAGACAACAACAAACGTGATACAATACATAATAAATGTAAACGCTAGCTATCTCGCAGATCAAGGAGTACCAAAATATTTGCATAAACATGTAGAAAAATATAGAAAGAAAACATTAGATGTTATTATTGATAACTTACAAAAGGAGATCTTACAATGAGGCCTTGATGTTGGAGGCGTACTTAGGTGAAAATTTGAGTCCTTCACCGAAGCTCAAAAAGAATTCCTTCTCCCGAGCACTTAGGCTTTATCACGATGCTAGCATGAAAAGGGATGAGAGTTCAAACGAGTCTGACAATGATCAACCAAGATATAAACTTTTGGGAATGAGGGATATGAATTTTGTTGAGATTCAATAAGATGACGATCCTAGTGAAAATTAAGCACCTACACTAAGTGGAGCCCGCAGGCTATTTTTAGGTGATATGTCTATTTTTAGCAGTAATGTATTTATAGATGGTTGAGAAAATTGCATGGATAGATGGGCGTCTAAGTTTGGAATGAATGTGCGAAGTTGTTTTGTGGAATGCATGTCGATTATTGTTAAGCCCTTAACAATAATTAGACAATAAATAATTATCTATTTTCAATGAGCACTTGGAAATAGTTAACTAAAGTGGAAAATCAGTTAGCTAAGTGGATTTCAAGTTGAAATGGTTGGTTGGTGGACCATGCAGTGGAATTCGTTGTAACTGAGTGATACAAAGTTATAACAGAGTTGGATGTGTAGTTATGTGAGTTTTTATTTAGTTTAACTCAGTTAAGTGAGTTAAACTCAGTTATGCTAGTTGTAACTAAAGATACACTAGTGAGAGATCAGTGAATTAAATATTAAATTAATTCACAAGCAGTGGTCTCACATGCAACTGAATAAATATTATTGTTAACTACATGCATGTCAGATCCAGTGGAGACCCAGTTGAGAGATAGGTGAAAGGGCCTGGTTGACTATCAGTTGTGACTATAGTGGTGCATTCAATGCATATACACACACATTGGATATGCCAATGAGGATTTCACAGTGAATTCAAGGCAATATTGAATTCATTTAGAGATCTTCATCAACAGGGATTGCACAGTGGAGGCAGGTTGTTAGGTTGCAGTAAATTGGTGCATGTGTGAACCAATTTTTGTATGACAGTGTGAGACGATTGTATATCATACTGAGAGCTCTTGGAGTATATTTTTGTATGAGATTGTTTCATGATCCATGATATACATAATATATGATAGTTGGGGTTTTTAGCTTTATGCTTTCCTGGTAAAAACATCTTGTTATGTGTGATTGATTTTTCTTCATGTGTTTGCAATTGGAGATTAAATTTCCACAAAATAATTAAGTAGAAGGATTATATATTTAACAGTGGATATAATTGATAGATTAAGAGAGTCTGGTAATACATCACAGTATTTATAAAATTTCGACATTGTATCGGAGCAAAGAAGATTGCAATATTGAAGCAGTAGCTGATTTTTTTTGGTGGAAACAATTTGAATTTGCTCCAAGAATTTCTTGGTGCGACAGTTGAGTAAACATCGAAATGGATTTCGATGGTTTGTAGTTAGAGTAGGAACTCGAGGGCAGCTCGAACTACATTGCATGGAAGGATAGGATGGAGGCGGTGCTTGAAGATAATGGCTTGAAGGATTTCATCAAAAGCGATGTTCCTAAGCCCACTTCGACGGATGTTTCATTACTTGACGCATGGAAAAATAAAGTAGCGAAGACGAGAAGAATTCTATTGGAAGGTGTGAGAGACCATATTGTCTCAAGCCTTCATGGGAAAGCCACTCCATTTGAAATGTGGAAGGCTTTGATAGGTCTTTTCCAAAGTAGCAGTGACCATAGGAAATTGGCGTTGAAGGAAAAACTCAGAAAAATCAAAATGGAGAGGGGTGAAAATATTCCTAATTATCTCACAAAGTTTGTCCAATGTAGGGATGAACTGGGGAGTGTGGGAATCACTGTTGCTGATGATGATTTGGTGAGCTTGGATCTCTTGGGACTTCCTAAGAGTTGGCACATTTATCAAGACTCTGTCAACGGACGGGAAAAACATTCGGATTGGGAACGACTGTGGTCGGATCTTGTGCAGGAGGAGTTCAGGGGGAACACTAGGGATGGCTCTTCATCAAAGCATGATGATGAAGAGGATTGTGCTTTGGCTTCCAAAGAAATGAAAGGGAAGGGGAATAAATTCCACTCAAAATTTGAGGCTAAAGGCAAGAAGCTGGATTTGTCCAAGGTGAAGTGTTTTCACTGTCACGAACATGGCATCTCGCCACTAACTACACAGAAAAAGAAGAACAAGAAGGTTGCTGGAGCTGCAACTAGTGAGGCTCTTGCCTCCCAATTTGAACTTGATTTATCTTTGATCGCATGCTTGGTTTCAAGCACAATGGGATCGGTGTGGTATCTTGATAGTGCTGCTTCCTTCCACATGATGGGAGATAAAAATATTTTCAGTGACTTGGAGGAGAAAGATCTCCAAATGCATATAGAGATGGGTGATGATGGACGATATAGTGTGACTGGAATTGGTACTATTACCTTTGAGAGGGAGCCAGGAAAACCATTTCCATTGAAAGATGTTATGCATGTTCCAGGTCTAAAGAAGAACTTGTTCTCAGTCGTGATGTTGGAGGACAGAGGTTATGATGTTGTTTTCAGCGATGGAAAAGCTTTCTTGCGACATAAAACAATGGGTCAAACCAAGAGGACAAGGATTCGAGTCAAGAATCTCTACAAGTTGGAGGTAGATGGCTGTGCTGCAATAGTGGGCAAAGAAGAAGAAGTGGTGAGTTGGGATGAGGGAAAATTATGGCACATGAGATTGGGCCATATTCACCATGGGGCCCTGAATATTTTGTAGCATATTTCTACTGGACTTCCCAAGGGTACACTTGTGCAGATAGATCAGTGCAAGGGATGTACTATGGGTTAGTTTTTGAAGACCAAATTTCATGAAAAGGAGAACTGTGCTTCGGTGATCCTGGATAGAGTTCACACAAACATGTGTGGGCCATTCTTGGTTGCTTCAACACCAAAACACAGGTATTATGTTATTTTTGTTGATGAATATTCTCGTAGATGCTGGATCTTCTTCATGCAAAAGAAGGATCAAACATTCTCAAAGTTCTGTGAGTTTAAAGCACTGGTGGAGAAATATTTGGGAAGAAAGTGAAGGCTCTGTGGAGCGATAATGGTGGTGAATATATCTCAAACGAATTCAAAAACTTCTGTAGCAAAGAATGAATTCAGAGAGAAATCATAGCGCCTCATAACCCACAGCAAAATGGGCCGCAAAGAGGAAGAAAAGAACGATCGTGGGTGTTGCATGAGCTATGCTGCATGATCAGGGCCTACCAATGCACTTGTGGGCAGAAGCATGCAACACTGCGGTTTATGTGCAAAATAATTGTCCTCATAGAGTACTTGGCATGAGTACACATGGAGAATATTTTAGTGGTAAGAAACCAGATGTTTCTCACTTTAATATTTTTGGCTTAGCTTCTTATGTTCATGTGACCAAGAACGCCGAGAAGAAGCTGGAGCCGACTGCTGAAGTTGGGATATTTTTTGGGTACATAGAAACACCCCATAATTATTGTGTGTATTTCCCAAACAGTCAAATGACTGTGGTGCGACGGGATATAAAATTCAATGAGGAGAAAGTCATGAAGTTGTTGCTTGAGAGGGAGCTAGAATTGCATGCAGAGGAGGAACTGCTTATTCCCAAAGATGAGTCTCTAGATGTGGATCAACCACAAGAGGAGGTTCGTGGAGTGGAGGAGTCCACTCATGTAGAGCCAAACATCAGAACTGGTAGAAGGTGTACCACAGAAGTTGAGAGGCTGAAGCTTGATGCGGCACAGAATGTAGGAGTCCCTACTTCACAGCGTAGATAGAGACAGTCTCCTGACCGATATACTGGATACATGGCTCTCATGAGAAAATGTATTGTGACTGAGCCATCTTCCTTTTAGGAAGAAGTGCAGGAGCCCACACGGGTAGATGCAATGGTGGAGGAGTATGACTCCATTGTCAGAAACAGTGCTTGGGAAATTGTTCCAAGGCTGGTTGATAAATCAGTGGTAGGTTCAAGATGGATCTACAAGGTAAAGCAAGCTGTTGATGGGAGTGTTGAGAAGTATAAGGCAAGATTTGTGGCCCGAGGCTTCTCACAGATCAAGGGGATTGATTATGAAGAAACCTTTGCACCTGTCGCACGATATTATTCCATAAGTACCATCCATGCTCTATCATCGCAGATGGGTTGGCCCATTCATCAGATGGATGTGAAGACTGTGTTCCTTAATGGGATCATTGAGGAATAAGTGTACATTGAGCAGCCTGAAGGATTTTAGATCTTCAGCAGTGAGTCAAATGTGTGCAGACTCAAAATAGCATTGTATGGGCTGAAGCAAGCACCCTGTGCTTGGTACACTCAGATTGACAACTATTTCACTAGACTTGGCTTCACCAAGAGTGAGGCGGATGCAAACCTATACTAGATTGTGGTGGAGGGTAAGCTTTTAATCATTGTTCTTTATGTTGATGTTTTAATACTGACTGGTGATGAGCAGCTGATACACTCATGCAAGGAGGATCTTGCAAAGGAGTTCGAGATGAAGGATATGGGCCTCCTTCAATATTTCCTTGGATTGGAAATATGGCAGTGAGAAGGTGAACAGTTTGTGTCTCAAGGCAAGTATGCAAGGGAGATACTCGGTAAGTTTCACATGGAGGGCTACAAACGCATGGATACTCCTCTTCCAGGAAACTGGAGGAAAGAGGATGCTACATCGACAGAGGTAGTGGATGCTACTATCTATCAATAGTTGTTGGGTTCGCTCATGTATTTAGTTAATACAAGGCCGGACATATGCTATGTAGTGAACCGACTTAGTCAAGAGATGGTTAAGCCTACCAAGCTCTTTTGGAAGGTTGGCAAGCATGTCCTGAGATATCTCAGGGGCACAACTGATTATGGCTTATGGTATAGACATACGAATGAGGTGAAGTTGCATGGCTTCACGGATGCAGATTTGGCAAGCAACCCAACGGAAAAAAAGAGCACATCAGGAGGGGTTTTTAGTATCAGATCTAAAATTGTTTCTTGGTACAACAGGAAACAGATATCCGTGGCATTCAGTTCAACGGAAGCGGAATACATGGGAGCAAGTCAAGCTGCATGTGAGGCTCTCTGGATGAGGAAGATCCTGGTCGGTTTGTTCCGTTCTCATTTAGATCCTACAATGATTCATTGTGATAATCAAAGTTGTATTAAACTCTCGATTAATATTATGTTTCATGATAGATCTAAGCATATAGATATCCGATATCATCATATTAGAGATTATGTGCAGCAGAAGATCATGTTGCTTCAGTACATTCCTACGGAAGATCAGGATGCAGATATTCTAACGAAGGCGCTCACCAAGAGCAAATTCGAATACCATAGAGATAGGATTGGGGTGAAGTATAATCCCTTTCTTCTTGAGAGGGAGTGTTGAGATTCAACAAGATGATGGTCCTAGTGAAAATTAAGCACCTACACTAGGTGCAGCCCGCAGGCTATTTTTAGGTGATATGTCTATTTTTAGAATTTGGATCAAAGTCTATTTTTAGCAGTAATCTATTTATAAATGGTTGAGAAAATTGCATGGATAGATGGGCGTTTAAGTTTGGAATGCATGTGCGAAGTTGTTTCGTGGAATGCATGTCTAAAATTAGAATTCATGTTGATTATTGTTAAGCCCTTAACAATAATTAGACAATAAATAATTATCTATTTTCAATGAGAACATGGAAATAGTTAACTGAAGTGGAAAATCAGTTAGCTAAGTGGATTTAGAGTTGAAGTGGTTGGTTGGTGGACCATGCAGTGGACTTCGTTGTAACTGAGTGATACAAAGTTATAACAGAGTTGGATGTGTAGTTATGTGAGTTGGTATTTATTTTAACTCATTTAAGTGAGTTAAACTCAGTTATGCTAGTTGTAACTAGTTGTAACTAAAGATACACTAGTGAGAGATCGGTGAATTAAATATTAAATTAATTCAGAATCAGTGGTCTCACATGCAACTGAAGAAATACTACTTTTAACTACATGCATGTCAGATCCAACAGAGACCCAATTGAAAGATAGGTGAAAGGGCCTGGTTGACTATCAGTTGTGACTCTAGTGGTGCATTCAATGCATATACACACACATTAGAGATGCCCATGAGGATTGCGTAGTGAAGGCAAGGCAAGATCGAATTCATTTAGAGATCTTCATCAGCAGGGATTGCACAGTAGAGGCAGGCTGTCAAGAGGCAGTAAATTGGTGCATGTGTGAACCAATGTTTGTATGACAGTGTGAGACGATTGTATATCATACTGAGAGCTCTTGGAGTAGAGTTTTGTATGAGATTGTTTCATGATCCATGATATACATAATATATGATAGTTGGGGTTTTTAGCTTTATGATTTCCAGGTAAAAAAAATCTTCTTATGTGTTATTTATTTTTCTTCATGTGTTTGCAATTGGCGATTAAATTTCCACAAAATAATTAAGTAGAAGGATTCTGTATTTAACAGTGGATATAATTTTTAGATTAGGAGAGTCCGGTAATACATCACAGTATTTATAAAATTTCTACATATAGGAAGGGAGAAGAGGTTGGGAGCCCATGAAAGGAGGAGGAACGTCCACTTTCTAAGGGATAATCCCCCATGGATGAGATAAAGGCTCTAAAATGAGAGAGCTCGACCTTATCACTACTGGTCAACAACCAAATCGCCGCCCTTGAGCTTCTAGAGGTCGAAGATTATCCTCCATTTGAGGAAGCATTGCCAGAAAGGGGATAAGTGTGGTTTCCCCATAAATTAGGGCGTTGAGAGCGTTGGGCCAGAACTGTGAAAATGACATCAGCGTGGTCATGGCTTCAGGAAGAGCGTTGACCCAGGAAACTACGAATTTGACCACTTCAGTAATATTTCAAGGAAGTATTATTTGGGTCTTCAGGGGATTATGTTAACATATTTCTTGATGGTGGAAACATTGCACATGATTCGTCATAGGGCATTTTAGGATCAGGGATGGGAAAATTAGCATGGTGACAAATTACTGTGTAAAAAATGCCCACTAAAGCATGAAGGTAAAACAGGGAGTGATGGCTGAAATGCTTTATGAATGAAGGCAAAGAACACAAACCACCTCCAGAACACCTGGAAAATCAAACATTCCACAATATATGACATCTTTGGTATGAATATGCCCAGCCAAATAATATCACGCTAGGCATCAAATGACACATGAACCCACGGTATGGTCACAACCATCCATCTAAAAGAGATCATAGAAATGGATCCACGTATGGATGCAACCATTCGTGTAGATACGATCATGTATAAAATCATGAATACTAAATAACTCCTCGTAGTTTGGACCAAAAATCATATGCGACCCAAGGTCTTCACCGCGATCTCAATCAACCCAATATACGAATCTAGCCATGTGAATAAATGCATTAGTGTCGAACATGGTAGAAACCACCTGATTACCGATCAATGATGGAAACCGTTAATAAGCACGAGAGAGACCACCAATAATAATGATGGAACTCAAGGTACAATAGCACAATCAACAAGTGTGAATGAATGTGTTGAAGTTGAGCACTTGTAGAATCATTCGATCGAAGGGAAATGATGTGAACCTATCGTCAAACACGATGAACTTGCCATTGAGGCATGCAAGCTCCAAGGTACTGAACATAAGTTTCTAAATCATCTTCCCAGATAATTAGCTGAACTTGACAAGAAGTGATTCATCGAAGGAGGGCCATGATGATTCCCACATCATCGACACGAAACAACAAATATCTTAAGATGATATGAGTAATTCGGAATTGTAGCAGAGGAGGTCAGGTAAGCAAAGGATGTTTGACAAAAATGACTTCTTTTGAACATATTGGCGACACGACTCCAGAGTGTGGCAACATTTGACTCAAATAGGATCAAAGGTCATGTTGACAAAATTGGTAATCAAATGAGACGCAAACGGATTTCCCAAACCCATGGAGGAAAAGTGACAAATGTAGGATGTTCCCAACCCGACACAAATTATAGATGAGTGTCATGTTCAAGAGCGACAAGCTGCCCAAAATACACATAGGATGTTTACTTTCAATTTTCCCCCATTATTGCTAACAAGTACCTCTTTATTTTTTTATATCCAACGTGAAGAGGATAGCATATGCTGAGCATGTAAGTTCATTCTTTGAATGAATCCATCCTAGTAAGTTTTACAAGCCCTAGGAAGGAGGAACTCAGTCTCGTCATGATGACAAGTCTTTCGTCGTTTAATCTTTAACGAGTCCAACGAAAGGTAAACTTTGTAAATTTTCATGTTTAATGATTTTGAAAATAAACAAAAATGAAACTCCATCATGTCCCTTTAAGTAAGTCGTCTCTCGAATCCAAAAAGGTAGAAAACAATATCCGAGAGAAAATCTTGACCATGTTCAATCAAGATATTCATTTTTCATAAATAGTAAATCTCAGCCTGAAAAAGGGGTAAATGTACATTGATATCACGTCAATTCATTCACTTTAAAGAGTTTGAAATGACAAGTACTCGATAACCTTTTCATTTTTCGAGAGTCATAAAAGAGCTGAAAGTTGACTCCAAGGGGGGTTCCTTTTCGTAAACGTCTAACGAGCCCGAAAAAGAGATAAAATTCAGCTCTTTTGCATTGGAAACAATCATCAATAGTGTGGAATTTCTGTACTGCACATAAAAAACAAACATCGCACATATCGAGGAAAAATAATAAAATATTGGCGATTTTTTTAATCTAAAAATAGACCAAAAAATAAATTAATTTTCACCTTTCTATTTTGAGAAGAGAATTTTGTCCATTTTCCCTCCGAATTTCAAATCAGCGGTGTGGCCGATCCAGGACACCGTTCATCGATCCGTTAGCGTCAGGTAAGAGCTCTAAACCTCCTTTTCAGTTTGATTCCATTCATTTTCCATTTAATTTAAAAAATATGGAGTTTAAGGGGCAAAATTTTAAACTTTAAAATCACTTGTGACCAGCGCGATTTCGAGCTATTGAGGTCACACTCATCGTGTTTAGCCCGTTAGGGCAGTGCGCTACTAGCGCGGAATTAATTCGGACAGTCGTGCTGGCCCGGGAAGAATTTTAAAACATGAAATCCACCCAAATCCACTGTTAATTTATGAAAATATTGCATTGAAAACTCCTAAAAAGCCAATTGGACATGTTTTGCAGATGCTTTTGTCAAAGATGTAGGTCAAATGGAAAGAACGAGGCCATGAGGTGGAAGACCACCAATCTTTGCAAGACCAAAATTGCATCGATGCTTTGCGCAATTGCAGGTTGTTGAAATCCTTCCAAACTTTTGGTCTAAGAGCTCAGCTGGAGCTACTCCAATACTTGATCAATATATGGCACGTTTACCGACAAATTTTTGTCATCGGGAACCAAGAGTTAGAGCTAGAGGTGATGGACATATATTTCATCACTGGACTATCCAGGAGAGGGGAGAGGATCCAACTCTCTGGTTCTTGCACAGGGGGTGAGAGTACCAACATGATCATCCAGAGATATTGTCCTGGGGTACGGAAAACAGAGAGCGAGAAGGTAGACATTTTTTCCATCGGAGTGCCTCCCCTGTGCACGATACTACATTGCATCACGAGAGTGACAGGAGCCTAGGAGTTGCATGAGGCAACAAAATCTCAGTTCCAATACGCGGTGGAATCCTTTGCCCCAACGATGTTCAATTGGTGTGAGGGGTTGTTGGCTAACATGAAGAGCCAGCTAACCAAGTGCAAGAGAGGGGGACTAAAATAGTTTGGGTACGGTTCAATCCTAATGACCTTCTTTATAGAGGAGATCCAAAACTTTCGATTCCACCAGGCACACAGTGGAATGATTCAAGAAAAAATGTTTTTTTTAACATTTTCACCTTTTTTTTTTTTTTTTTTTTTTTTTTTTTTTTTTTAAATGTATTCTGAAATGCAAACTAATGATGTCTTTAAAGACATGGATCCTTAGAGACCTCTAGGCATGTCACCTATTGCGCGGAGCGTAGCCCGTCCAGCATAGGATGCTCCTTATGAGGAGGGATTAGATACACTAGCTGAGCTAGAGAGGAACCTGGTTGGCCTCATGAGAGGAATTCCAGAGTATGCTACGTTCGATGAGATTCCTATACACCTTCAGATACATTCAGTCAGAGTCCCGGGAAGACTGCGTCAATTACTCTGACGATTAATTCGATCCGTCACCTGCTACCATGAGCACCATGTGGGCGGATAACAACCCTATTTTTACATTTTTGTACTGATGTAGGCTCAGAGAGCCATTTTTATAACAAAACATATTTTTTTGATATTTTGGATGTAACACACTTGATATATATATATATATATATATATATATAGAGAGAGAGAGAGAGAGAGAGAGAGAGAGACATATGCATGTTTCTACGACCACTTGTGTATCATGATGATGTCTTGATTTTACATATTGCGCAAATGTCTATCCAATAAACGGTTTTCTAATGTATCTGTTAATGTATTTAAATTTCTTGGAATATGTTGATACATGATGAAATCAAAATGTCTCTCCAATAATCTAACACGCAAATAAATACACAAAATATGAGGATTGCGCACAGAAAAATGCCCATTCAATTGTAACACAATGAGTTGAATCTAACTTAACAACCAAATATTTAATCCCAAGATCAATGGAATCCAATAATAGTTCGATCACCTCACTATACCTGGAAATATTGTTAGTTGTTTGACCCAAACAAATACCTTTTAAATTAATCAAATATCCATCAGGAGAAAAGAGTGCCCATGCTGCAGGAGACAAGTTTCGTGTGCTACAAAAATTTCCATCATCAAAACCAACGTAATGATTTGAAGACATCTGCAAACCAAGTGGAACACAAGGTGAGCGGAGGAAACATGTCTGCAAGGAAAAGAATCACCCCAAAACACTAACGTACTTATGATTAAGCGTAATATACTTTGTACTTATGATTAAGCGTAATATCAGTCCACTGTGTGCGTAATGTTTTTTCAGATAGAGTTCAAGAATGAAATCAAATGACGAAATTTTGTCATGATCAATAGAAATAAACCCACAATTCTACTGTTGACACTGCGTGTAAGCATTACCTTGGCCAGTTTTTTGAGAAGATTCGCAGCAACATGGAAATAAGGGGTACGAAGCATGGAAATAATGCCCTCGAGGGAAAATGAACAAAGGGTAAGAATAAGGTCGAAGGGAGTGGATGGATCATGCTTTTTCGGGAAAGCCATGTAAATCTTGAGCTCATTGGGAGAACACGAAACTCAAAAAAATACATTCTCGGCAATCACAGAGATGTCAAACGAAATGGTCAAAGTGATATTTCCCATGTTCCCTTCGGATAACACTTCATGAATCAACGTTGGACTCTAAAGTGGGTCAGTCGATACTGGTGAAGCATTGGATGCTAGACATGTGGAGATGTCGCTTGGGTTTGAGAGAAACGAGGAACGATGATGTCCATCATCCCACAGATTTTCTTCAAGAGACATTACCTCCACAATATTCTCGTCGGTGGGGAAAGTATCATTCAGGGGATCATCAAAGTCCCAAGAACCAAACTAGGGAGACTATGCATAAGTTTCTAGAGAGGAAACCAAATGAGTGTTGGTTTCATATGCAACCTCAGAAGCTACGAGAATACTTTGATACATTTTCTCTACTGGGATTAGAGGCATAATGTCACCAAAACTCTCGAGCTGGTCGGGATTGGGAACAATCCATGGATCGTGACTAGACGAAACTATATCAATTGTTGCAACATTCAGAGGCAGAAGCAGAAAAACTACCATAAGAGATGAGTCTTTGAATAGATCCAGCCCAATGTTCTCATAATGAGTAGCGGTCTTCCCAACATACGAAATATTACCTGCTGCAAAAATAAGAGGGGAAGAAATCCAATTGATCGACAATCACTATCTTCCCTTGATGAGGGAAACAGAGGACGCAAAAGAGGGTGGAGACCATGCAAACCATCACGTTTCTCCAACTTCATCGAAGAAGGAGATTATAGTTCAAGTTAGCGTCTACCACTTCAACTTCCATGGTTACTGGTTTCCCCTCCAATAGGATGGGTAATGCCTTGATAATACTGTATGACCGAGAACCTCTACCATCGAAAGGTTTTAAGGTATTCGAGGAATGAATTAATGGGGGAGAGTCGATGGCTTTCCAACATAAGACAGACATGATGCAGGTCGAAGCGCCTTCATCAACGATAGTCTGATGGATATTATTTCCCATAACAGTAACTTGGATTAGAAAATATACCTGAGATGGGAAGCGAGGAATGAAATTCTCAAGATCGAAAGTAATCAGATTAGAATATGCATGATCAATCCCTCTAATAGCGGAGAGTAGTGCCTTCCATTGTGATGGGAACGACTGAAGGACCTCCAAAGTCGACATTGTCGAAGGCGCTTGAGCGAGATCTTCTACTATATTGTAGTGTTGTGCTGCTCTTGCATTCGGGTTGTAAGATGATTTCTGAAGAACACCTTTTGGGGGTGGTGAGATGATGGAGACACTACACGGCTTCTCAATTTGGAGAGGACGAGAGGTAGGAGGCATGGAAGAGGAAGGGTGATTTGTAACTTCTGATTCCACGGGAGCCTTGGATGGATTGGGATAATCTTTCATTCTTGTGGTGATAGCGACAAATTTCATTCCAGCCATGAACACCTGAGAGCTTCTAGACGATTGAGCTTGATCTACCATTTGCGTCTACTGGGAAGGGGAGGGTTCTTTCAAAATGACCGGAGTCCTAGGTGCCCCCTTCAAAAGACGGGAAACTTTGGCATGCTGAGGAAAATCCTTGGTGTAATGATCGTCATCACATATCAGAGAAGGATATTTGGGCTTACGTGTTGAAGAATCATGAACATATGACTTCTTTGAATCCTATTTAGGGTTTTCGAATTTAGACTTTCCTTTACATTTTTTCTTACCCTTCGAGGATTTATTTGCTGTGATGGACTGAATTTCATTTACCTCTGAGGTTTTACTAGGATTCTTCTCGTTATGGGAAGGAGTAGGGGGCACAGAGGTAGCAGTGGATTTAGACTTCAAAGAAGTTTTAGGCGCACTATTGTCAGTATGAGCCACTGTCCCAGTAACACCATCCACTAGAGGCATAACAGGAGACTAAGATGATGCAGGATCAGTCAAGGGACGTGACGCATCAGGTAATAATTCATATAGAGTCCCGTATTGGGAATAGACCAGACCAAGGTATTGAGATCTGGAAATGACCTCCTCTTTCGTGACACACCCACCCTGATCTGGATTTATGCAGGAACGCAACATAATACACATATAGACATAGATACAGAGATTCAATGTAAAATAATGCTTCATTTTATTAATAAAACAAATGACTGAAATAAACAGCTGGGGCACTTGTAGGCGTATATCCTAGAAGAGATGTGGCAGCTATAGGCCTCTGAACTATGTTACTGTTGAGCCCTAAAAATGTCCTTTCCTTTCATCAAATTTCACTCCATTCCATTTGTCCTTTATTAGTTATAGGCTTAAAAGATCAATAGGAATGACTAAAATCACTTTAAGAATGCATGTAATGACTGACTTATTATACTTTTGTGGTTTTGTTGTCATAGTGATTTTTGAGCAGACTTAGCTACAGAATGCAGTCATTCTGTAGCTAGTCGCATATTCCGTAGCCATCTTTATGTTTACACGGGTTACAGGTGTCATTTAAGGGAAATACGCATATCTTTAAATTCCAGAACTCTCCTACATCATTCCTTGTCCTCCACGAAGGTTGAGAAAAAATATGAAAGTGGTTATGCACGTGGACAAAGCCAAAACCAAGAAGCAGACTTCTACAAGGATAAGGACTCTGCAGATGTCTTCAGCAAAATACGATTCCTCAATAGGAGTTCTAGTTCGATTTTGATTATAAAAGACACCTATGCCTATTTCTACTTAATGACAGTTATGTATTTGCTTATAAAAATAACTCGGTGAACCGAGAAACAGTTAGTTGATGTTTTGTTGTTAGTTCTCAAAGACTGTGATACTCTATTTCTGAGCATTTTTCCTTTAATGAAAGAAGTATAACTTTGATGCATGACCTGAAGCAACTTTAAGGAGTTAAGGATTCGTGTGCTAATCTGATGGTAGAGGGCCCCTACTTTCCGAAAGGATTTGTGCATATTTTCTAGATAAGTGACCTTTAACTCTGTTTTGTTCTTAACTTAGGCAGTTTTCTGAGTTTATTCTCTTGCATCATACGTATGTCATTTACTTACATGGAATATTACAGTCAATCTTGTTCTCATGAGCTGTTAAAATATATCACTAATGCGTGAATGAGATATAGCTGTAGTACTCTTGAGTTAATTTCATTTTAGTTCAATTATGTTCATTACATTTAAGTTCTATTAGTTAATTGTATTTTAGTCCTGTTAATTAGACTTAAAAGACCCTCATTATTTTGTAAGCTGCTCTTGTTCTTAACTTCTTATAACACATCATTATCATATGAACAAGAATTAGTTATATCATTTTGAGCTCTTGATTGTTCTGCAATTTCTCATAATTTTACAAACATCCTTTTTCCCAAGTTGTTCCAAGAGATCTCTAACCTTTGAACGAGGCTTAATAGTAACATTTTGAGTTGCAGAATGAGTTAATTCTAGTGTCATAAGTTATTTTAGCATAGGGTTCCTTACTATGTTGCAGATAATCTTTTCTCAAAATGTTCCAACAAATTTCTAACAACGGATGAGATTTTCTCTGTGATATTTTAAGTTGTTGTTTACTAAAGAGAACCTCATTACATCAAACTAATCCTTTTCTCAAATTTTTCCAACATACCTCTAATGAAATGAATTGGACTGAGCTTAATGTTATGAGTTACTTTTCTTATCAGCTTTACAATCTGTGGATTAGCTTTTCCTGTTCTTAGGTGCCATTCATAGTTTAGAGTAAATTTTATTCTGTTTTAGTGTGATCAGTAACTTCTCTTTGCTAGAAATTTAGTTCTTTTCCCCTTAGTATAAAAACAGAAAACCAAAAACACTAGAAAAACACCAAGCGCAACGAAGTAGGAAGAAGATACCTAGGCACATATGGTGCACTTCACTTCAACAATTTACTAGCCCTGGTTGACAATTTATGACATCAATTTAGGAACACTAAGTTGAGTAGACATTTACAATGAGAAATTATGGAAATGATTGGAGAGGGCACTGGTAGCGTATCCTTGAGAAGAGATGTGACGCCTACAGACCCCTCCACTGTGTTACAGAACTGAAATGATGGTAACAAGTGAGCTAGGGCACTGGTAGCTCTTATCTCTGAGAAGAGATGTGTCGGCTACCAACCCCTTGAACTATATTACAATGAGGCTCGAAGGCCTATTTATTGTTGAGAAACAATGTAAAACCTGAAACGTATAAAAACCTAACCCTAAGAGATGAAGCACCAAAACTATGGGCTGCAACCCGAAAAAATGCTAAAAATAGTAAGTTGTGCTGCAACTTACAAATTAAAAGAACTAATGGTGGGGGTTCAAATGGAATTGGTGCGTGGCCACCAATATCCACTTGGATCATAAGTCCCCAAAACGACTACGGGAGTGCAGGACCCGAAAACCTGCTAAAAATAGTAAGTTGTGCTAAAGTTGAAAAACTGAAAGAATTGATGTTGCAGGTCCAAATGGAATAGGTGGGTGGCCATCGATATCCACCTGGATCACACCCATTGCAAGATATTTTTCAATCATGGGAATGAATGATTTCGTAAACCATTCGATTAACAACTAATAAGGCATCTCATATTTGATGAGGCGATGATGACGTCGCCATTCATGAATGTGATCCAAGATATTCATATCAGTTGACTGCTTCTTTGAGGTGAGAAGATGAGTCTTAGTTTCATACTGTACAGGTAGCTAGAAGTGAGTGAGGAAGGCCATAACCAAGGAATTGAAATCGAAAAAAATTCCTCGAGGGAGCTTAATGTACCATTTGGCCACAACACCGGTCAAAGTACGCTCGAAAAGATGAAGACGAATAGAATCGCCAACCCAAGAATTAGAGGAACACCACAAGTGGTATGCCATAACATGGGTTTGGGGGTCTTCCCTAGATTTTCCTTCGAACTTGGGACAATCTCCTGTAATCTTAGTTGAATTTGGCAGCCAATGCAGATGATGCTGGATGGGGTGATTTGTGAGCTTTGAAACATCTGTTAAATCCAACGTAGCTATTATCACTCTAGTAATTCTCTAAGTTGTGAAATTTTGATTTAAAGTTAAAAGAACTCTAGAGGTAACCACAGACCAACTTTTAAACTCTAAGATCTAGCCTTCCTAGGGTTCAAAGAGGGCTCTCTCTATAAAATTTTACTTTGTTTTGATTTATAAAATATTAGGCTAGTTATGATTATGCAATTTGGTTTTGGTTTGATTTGGTTTGATTTGGTTTGGTGGGAAAAATCACTTAATGAGATGGATAGTGGGAAATATGTTTGTCCATTGGGCTAAGGAGTCAAGAGTCAAGCAGACAGAACTAGGATCAAGGTCAAAAATTCAAATATTTTCAGGGCAAGATAGATAAGATTTTGAAGATCTTGGAAGGCTGGTTGGTGAGGTGATTTGATCGAGATAAAGAGCAATGAAGGGTTCTTTGATCCGGAATAGGGAAGTATTAGGCAGAGGTTAAACGAAATAAGGAGCAATTAAGGGTTCCCTACTCTGTAAATCAGCAGAAAACATAGAAATGATAAACATTAAAGACAGGGTGCTTTTAAAAAATCCTGAAATAATACTCCTCAATTATCATTCAAATTTGGAACACATATATGGATGAATGAAACAAAGAAGATAAACAATGA
Organism: Pinus albicaulis; assembly: GCA_034641835.2. Lineage (NCBI taxonomy): Eukaryota > Viridiplantae > Streptophyta > Pinopsida > Pinales > Pinaceae > Pinus > Pinus albicaulis. Next base: position 1,175,575,344 of record CM076583.1, read on the forward strand.
CAAGTAGAAAATACTTCACTTCAATAGCTCATCACATGAATCCTGAAATATCATGCTAACTGATTTGATCCAGTCTACTACTCGAATTTTAAACACAAAAGCCTTCAAGTACAACAAAAATGACTATAGAAATCTTCAGCAATTTATTCCACAATAATACTTCAAAGAGTGAAATATTTATACAAAAATGTTTACAAAATATCCTAGAATGCTTCTAGGAATTATCTAAGGAAAATAGAAATATCTTTACAACAAAATAGAGACAGTTGCGTAACAAATCAACAAGCTTAGAAATACAAAATAGAGACAGTTGCTTAACAAATAAGAAGCTTAGAAATATCAGTTGCTTAATATTCCATTTAACCTGATACTCTTTAATCTTTGATAATTTTTAACTTTGTAAAAATTATTTTACTGTTGTAAATAAATTATGTTTTGACTGAAAAATCAACAAATTGCTTCCTTCCTTCTATCTGCCTCTTAACTTTCATAGTAAATCAGTAAGTGATTGCCAAGATTCATCATCTGGAATTTGTATCTTTTTCATCTTCCTGAAGTTTTCATCTGCCTCAGTATATCTAGAAAAGTTGGTTTTATGACAAACAAATGTCTTATCTCATGTTGCAAATAAAATAAATCCTCAAAACTTCTGAGACCTTTCCTGTAGGGATACCTTTTCCATCTGTCTTGTTCACTTGCTCTTTTGCATATTCTCTTATCTTTTTTTTTGTAATCATCTTAAGGCATAAGCTTATGTTAGGCAAAATTATTTGCCTCAAATTTTCAAATTTAAAAATAAACTTGGTTATGGTTATGTTCATATTCTCACATTTCTCTTCAAGTTGTTTCATCAGGTTCTTCTTTGAAATGGCTTTCCTTATTTCAAGGATTGTTTCAGTCCTGTCAGTGATCTCAATTTCATCTAACTCTTGCTTGTTTTTACTGTTAAGAAATTTGATCAATTCTATGGCTTGCTCAGGTTTTCACCTAGCTCATCTTTGGTATTTTGAATTTCTGCTAGTGCTGCCTTTAGTAAATCTCTCTGTTCAAAGATCACTTGAATTGAGGGCCATACATCATTGATGGCTTCAATGATTTTGTTCCATAACTGGTTTTTCACATAGTGTATTGGTTCCTTTAAGGTTAAATCCTTTTGAAGTTTCTTGAGTTCTTCATTTAACCTTTTAGCCCTTTGCTCATGAGTTTTATAATTTATTTGGGCTAATTTCTTTGTATCTTCAAGATTCTCTATCACTTTTTTCAATCTGTTAATCTCACTTGTCTGAAGTGATATTTCTTCCATGGCTTTTACTAGTTTACTGGCCTCATTTGAAGGTTGAGTTGCTGTAGTTGATGACTTTGTATTTGAAGTTGTAGATGATGTCACTGGAACTGCAGTAGCCAAGTGTACTTTGGGTGCCAACTCTTCTGCTAGAGTTGAAGGCACAACTATTGTAATCATAGGAATTAGTGAAGGAACTTCATGTGTTTTTGTTGTTTCCTTTTCATGGACAAGCTTGTCCATTTGAATTTCCATTTCTTTCATCTGTCCTGTTAGCTGGAATATTAAGTTCATCATATCATCCTTCTTAGTCTATTCTTGTATAATTTATTTGGCTTGAGGATGTTTAATTGATGGAATTTTGAGTTATTTCCTTATTGCTACAATGTCCTAATTCTTTTTCTACATTAACTGTTTTGCAACTTTGACATTTGTAGGATCATATCCAACTTGCATGACCAACTCTTCTAAAGATTTAATTCTAAGATCTTTAGCATATAATGAGGCTTTTTCAACTTTCATTTGATATTTCATGTTTATGACTATGTTTTGAAGTTTTTGAACACTCATACCTTTGGTTGTAATGGTATAATACAACATTTCTGAACTCAGTCTATGAAATTCTATGTGATCAAGTGCATGATTTTTTGTTTGTTTGTACTTCTAGATCAACCTTTTTTGTAGTCTGCAACTATCTTTGGAATCTTCACTGTAGGCTGTAACACTGACATGAACAACTTTTTATTTGAGTAATCAAAGGCAGATAAAAGTCTGTTTTGAACACTTGGTGTTTGCTTCAAATATTGAGAGTAAATCTCATTTTTTATTTCTTCATTATTTGTCTTAATCTGTTTGTACTTTTCCTTGATATCAAGGTCCTTTTCCTATGTTGTTCGTGAAGATGATGCTTCCATGTTTTGTTGTTTTTCTATCAAATGTGCATTTGAATTATCAATCTGTTCTTCCTTCAAATTCTCTGTAACCGGCTCATTTGTGATAACTGTAGCAGCATCTGTGTTGGTTACTGGGACATCTATGTCTTCAACCTTAATAGTCACTTTTTCTTTGTCCAATGAGTTTAATTTAGGCTTTTTATTATATCTTAACTTGGACCTAGTCTCTGTAGTGGTTTCAACAACATAAGAACCTTCTTCTCTGACTCTTTTGGTGGCTTTCTCTGCTTGATTTGCAGTTTGTAAAGTGTGACTAGTATCACCTTGCTTTACTGCATCTATCAAAGTGTTTTCTATCCACTTAGTCTGATTGACATACTTCTCAATCTCTGGTTTTTTCTCATGAATGTAGGGTTTTAGTTTGCACTTAACCCTCATTTTACTCAATATTCCTTGTGGATCATAGTTCCAGGAGAAAATTTCTTCAAATCTGTACTCTAGAAACTGTTTGGCTGCTTCTGTCTCTGCATCTCTGTGATTAAAAATGAAGGGCCCCACTTGATTCTTCAACTTAAGTTGTTTTCTTCTTTGCTGCTAGGAAGTTGATAGAATCAGAATTTAATATTTTCTTGATGTATTCCAAGGCAAAGACCCTCATTGGTACATATTTGGGTAGTTTGTAGGGCAACAAATTAGACCCAAAAACTTTGATTTCTATGTTTTTTTCATACAAATAGCAATCTCCAGTTCTTCTTTGTTCAGATAGCTGTAAAATTTTCTTCATTTCATCATTGATTCTTGGTTGTTCAGTATTTGTTAACATATTTATCAATGGATGAACAAAGAAGTCTGCAAACTCTGTATAAGTAAACTTTGTGGACTCTTTTTTGATTAGAGATGTCCAAAAAATAACTGAAAGTGGATTTCCTTCTATGTCAAGCTTCTGGAGGGTTACTGGAAACTTATCTGCTTGAAAATACAAAGACATATGGAAGAGAAAATATGTGTATCTAAACACTCCTTTAGGTGGCAATTTAACCAGTTGTTCATGGATATTGTCAGCAATGTACTCAGCATAATTGAAGATGACAGAAGGAGGTTGTCCTAGTGTAAAAGTAGATAGGAAACCCAGGATGGATTCATCTGTAAAGTACCCTAGGATGAATGATAACATGGAAATAACATGCCTTGAACATTCTGGAAATTTTGAAGTGGAATATGGAGGATTGATTTGAGGAATTTCCACATATAAGGGCATGAATACTTGGAAGATCTGAAATCTTTTGGGGAAATAAAGGCCAATGTACAACTTGGTAAGAACTTCTATTGACAAAGGAACTGATTTAGGATCATGTTTAAGTTGTAACATATGGTTTATGGATTCAATAGTAATTGTAAACAATAATTCTTTGTTTGCATTCACTATTGCTCTTTGTTTAGGCACATAATAGTGCCGACACAACCTAATCAGCTCTGGGCATGGATGAGTGACTGGAACAACATATTTGGGAAAATTTGATTCCCAAATTTGAACTTCTTCCACCTGATCTAAGGATTTTTCAAAGATCCAGTTGTGAAGTTCTAACATATTGAATTCTACAATTAGATCTGATATTTTATAGTTTATATCTTCTAAGGGGATGTGATCAATGTCTACAACAGGAGGTTGCAGAGGATTCACAATGATAGCAGTCTTGGAGGACACAGCTGGAGTAGATTTAGGCATTTTTAGGATTTTAGGATTACTAAAACTCTTTTTTTAGGCTTTCTAATTTCCTCTGTAAGATTAAATGGTTTACAGAAGTGTTCTTGATTTCAACAGAGGTTCTTGGATGAGAATAAGCAGAATATGGTTCTTTTCTTGGATTTATCTTTCAATTTCGATCTTGAAAATGTATTTAAGACCCTTAATGGTAATGAAAATAAGAAACAGGGGTTTCTTAGGCTTTTCAGTAGATAATTGGACAGAAAAATTGCTTCAAATAGGGCGCAGAGGGTTGGGTTACCTGTAGAAGGTTTCTAGGCAATTTTTAGGATTCTTTTTAAGTCTGCAAAACTAGAATAAACCAAAGTTTCCTTTAATAACTGAACGGAATGTAAAACAAGGTTTTATGGGAATTTTGACAGTGTTTTGCCTCTTTTTGGACAATTTAAAGGTTTTCTTGGATTGAATATGTTTATACAGGTTTCAATTTCTTTAATAAATTGATAACAAGCTCGATTTTTTTGGGAAATACTTGTTTTACGCAGGTATGGAACTTTGAAATAGGCTCTGAGGCATTTTGACGGGTCTGTGGTATCTTCTGGAAGCATTTCAGGACTTCCAACAATCTTCAATCAACAATAGGTGAGCTTTTCACTAGTTCTAGGCATATAACAGTATAAAGGTTTCATTTTCTGAGTCGGGAGGGAAAATACAGTCGGGAAAATGCAAGAAAAAGAGTCAATGGAGTGATTTCAGAGTTTATTAGGCAATTTAGGTTTTAAACTACCTGCAATTAACGGCGGTCACATCGGGCGATGGGAAGTTTTCGGGTTTCAAAGGAGAAAAACTGCGAGTGGTTATTGCGTTCGTTTTGAGTGGTAAGTGGTTTCAGTTGGATCGATTGCGATCCAATGGAACTGGGCCACATGGAGGAGAGAGAAAAGGCTAAAACAACCTATTTCGCATGGAAAGGAAATGTATTTTAGTCGGGCAACTTAAATTGCGATATGGGCAGATGATTGTTAGATCTGGGATGGCTCATGTGAACGGTCGCAATTTATTCTTGAAGTTGCTCGGTATTCAGAGTGGGGTCCAGGGTCTAATATATGCGGCGGGATGGTTTTGAACCTTATAAATATACATTTATAATGTTAAAACTTTGTGTTATATGATTGGCGAAGGGGGTAAAGCTTTTATGTTTTTAACTTAAACTTTTAACAAATGTTTTGATGATATGGCGTGGGTATGTTTATTATATGTAAATCAAACATTAACAAGTGTTTTAATACCATAGGGGGCGAGATATTATTATATTTGTTACGTTTAAAACTTATGGGGAAAAAGGGTGGGGGTATTTTCGGCACATGGGATATTAACCATAGGTTAAAACTTTAAATAATGGGTTTTTGGGGTTATTTATATAGAAAGGATTTAGTAAATACGGGAGGGATGTAATATAGGGATTTAATATCTTAGGTTAGTAATTAGTATGGAATAAAGGTGTAATATATGAAATGAATAAAAAATACATAAATTAACACTAAGTAAAGTGTAAAAATAGGCAATAAAACATAGTTTTGTCCCATTTTTGTTTCCTACACATGAACTTAGGTTAAATGCATTTTGTAGGTTTTTTGAATGTTTTTGAATGAAGATGAAATTAGTTAAGTAGGTTCTTTTTTTACTTTTACTAAGCAAAAGGTGTTTTTACTTAGGAAAAAGGGATCATATCTTTGGAAAAGGGTGAATATGCTGATGAAATGGGTTTTATGTAGGGAATTCAATATTTTTAACCAATCAGTTATCAAGCCTTGGGTCCAGTCCCAATAGAAGTCAAAGAAATGCTCTGAGCCTCTTTAACTGAAGGTTTAGAATACTGAATCATTGTGGGGAGGGGAAATTAGTAATTTTTGCCTGATGATGCTTTATCACATGTCTTGCACAACTTCTTTCTACCTATCCATCATTATTTCTAACATTTTTTACTTCATTTTCATGGGTGCATTTAAGCTTGCAACCCTAAATCCATTTTTCTTTCAAAACATAAATCTATCTAAGTCTAACCTTATATCATCCGAGGGCTCAGATTAAACTGTTGAGCTCCTCATTTATTCTCTAACTATCTACTGATTTGTCAAGTTTATATTGTTTTACATATCTTTATTCTCTATCTAAATCATGAAATTCAAAGCATGAAAAGTTAAGATTAAATTGTTTAACTGATCATGGATTATGGCATTTATTGATAATATGCACATAATCATTATTCTTGCAGTAAAAGTAAATAGTAGTGGCATTTTGAATTGCTCACTTTCATGTCTTATTTTATCTCTTTTTTTCTTTTGGGGCTTATGTTTTTTCTAAGTCCTTTGATATTTCTTTTTATGACTTTTACCCTCTTTTCATTTTTTATTATTTTTCATTTTCAAAATATGGGAAAAAAAACTTGTAGAAAACAAGGTATGTACATATTTACATGACTATCAAAGTCAATTCCGAGAATTATGAATCCTATTATTATAGGACCCTAACATTGGATCCACATGGAGATGGCATTTCCTGGTGAAATATCAAGAACTTTAAGACTGCCTTTGAATTTTGACTGTGATGATCCTGTAAGTATCTTTTGATATATGCAATTATTAATACTTATGATATTTTACCTCTCAAAACTTAGGGCCTTCTCTCCGGTTTTCAACTTTGTTAGGAAAACATCCAATCCAATCTAAGTATATACAATGATCAAAGTAAATGAAACTAACTATTTGTTATCTCATAGGAGTAGTAGTGCTTTAGCATTCTGCCATTTACTGGTCCATCAAGCATAGATGATCCATCAATTTATTTTAGAAAGAAAGCATTGTTACCTCTGTATCCATAAATATGATAAGGTCCTCTCCATAGAAAATCAAATTTTCCATATTTACCTTTGTCTTTTCTTCTTGAATCCCATTTTAAAACTTTGTCTCCAATGTAGAAATCATCTTCTTTACTCTTTTTGTCAAAAAATTTCTTTATCTTATCCTGGATAACTTGAGACTTAATATAAACTTCTTATCTTGTTTGTTGCAAGTGAATAGTTTGATTAATCCTTCTTTGTATGTCATTTGTTTCAACTTGTAACTCTTGGATAATCTTCATTATTGGTACTCCTAGAGAAGATGGAAAAACAACATCCATTCCATAAACAAGTTGGTAAGGGGATGTACCAATAGATATTTTGGTTGTAAGTCTATATGCCCATAAGGCATTGACTAACTTATTGTTCCAAGTCTTTTTGTTATCTTCCAGTAACTTTTTGATGATGTTTACAAGGCTCTTCTTTGAAGATTTAGCTAGGCCATTACCTTGAGGATAATATGCAGTAGAATGGCCTAAGGTGATGTGATATTTATGTCAAAAGTCAATCATCTTTTTAGATTTGAATGTTGCTGCATTGTCAGTAATTATCTTTTGGGGACATCCAAATCTTGAAAGTATATTGCTTTCTAAAAAGGGGATAATGACAGTATCTGTGGCTTGCCTAGAGGGTATGACTTCAATCCACTTGGTTAAATAGTCAGTGTCTGTAAGAATCCACTTGTGTTGGGCTGATGATGGGGGGTGAATTTCACCAATGAAGTCAAGACCCCATTGTTGAAATGGAATTTTTGTTGAGATGGGCTTTAAGGGCAGGGGTAACAACTTTTTCTTACCCTCAAATATTTGACACTTGTGACAGGAGGTCACATAATTTTTAACATCCGCAAACAAAGTAGGCCAGTAAAAACCAGCTCTCAGGATTTTGTCTGCAGTAGTCTTCCAGTAGATATGTCCTCCACAGTCACCTGCATGAAATTCTTGTAATATTTTTTCAACTTCTTCTTTTAACAAATAGTTTAATAAAATCCCACTTTGATCTTTTCAAAAAAGTACATTGTCTAAAATACAAAATCTTACTGCCTTTAGCTTTAAGAATCTAGCTTTTGTTCTTGATAATCTAGGAGGAGCTTGTAAGTTTAGTAATACAAATATAATATCTTCATACCATGGTGAGTCTTAAAAGGCTTCACTGATCTCTAGAGTCGCCATCTCTTCCTGATCATCTACTTGGGTAATAAAATTTATGTCTAGGGCATGACAATTTGATTCAGCCATGAGTTTGGATAAACCTTGACCTTTTATCAATTTTGTGGGTTTTATCTCTATGTCATATTCTAAAATTGTGGCAATACACTTGCCTCTTCTTCCATTAGGACCATCCTGAGTAAGAATGTCTTTTACTACTGCATTTGGGACATAGGCAATGATGTGGGAATAGAGTATGTATACTCTGAAATCTTTAATGGCCTTTACCAAACCTAGGGCCTATTTTTCCATGATCTTGTATTTCAAAGTAGCATCTCTAAGTGTTCTGCTAAATAAAGCTATGGGTTGTTCATAACCCTGGTCATTTTTCTGCAATAATATTGCAGCAATGGTGTGCTTTGAAGCAAATGAAAAAAATGATGAAATCCTTTTTGAAGTCGAGACTTATAAGGACTGGGGTTTTAGTTAAGGCCTATTTGATGGATTCAAAAGATTGTTTGGCTTCAACATTCCATTTAAGAACTGAACTTTTTTGAGCATATTATTTATTTTTCTAATTATTTCAGCTAAATTGGATATGAATCTTTTTAAAAAGTTAATCTTACCTAGAAAGGCTTGTAACTCTTTTATGTTTCTTGGTGGACTGATGTTAAGAATTTCTTCTATTCTTACATGATCTAAAGCTTTTATGTTTTTAACTTAAACTTTTAACAAATGTTTCGATGATATGGCATGGGTATGTTTATTATATGGTAAATAAAACATTAAGAACTATTTTAATACCATAGGGGGCGGGATATTATTATATTTGATACGTTTAAACCTTATGGGGAAAAAGGGCGGGGATATTTTCGGCACATGAGATATTAACCATAGGTTAAAACTTTAAATAATGGGTTTTTGGGGTTATTTATATAGAAATGATTTAATAAATATAGGTGGGATGTAATATAGGGATTTAATATCTTAGGTTAGTAATTAGTATGGAATAAAGGTGTAATATATGAAATGAATAAAAAATACATAAATAAACACTAAGTAAAGTGTAAAAATAGGCAATAAAACATAGTTTTGTCCCATTTTTGTTTCCTACACATGAACTTAGGTTAAATGCATTTTGTAGGTTTTTTGAATGTTTTTGAATGAAGATGAAATTAATTAAGTAGGTTCTTTTTTTACTTTTACTAAGAAAAAGGTGTTTTTACTTAGGAAAAAGGGATCATATCTTTGGAAAAGGGTGAATATGCTGATGAAATGGGTTTTATGTAGGGAATTCAATATTTTTAACCAATCAGTTATCAAGCCTTGGGTCCGGTCCCAATAGAAGTCAGAGAAATGCTCTGAGCCTCTTTAACTGAAGGTTTAGAATACTGAATCATTGTGGGGAGGGGAAATTCGTAATTTTTTCCTGATGATGCTTTATCACATGTCTTGCACAACTTCTTTCTACCTACCCATCATTATTTCTAACATTTTTTACTTCATTTTCATGGGTGCATTTAAGCTTGCAACCCTAAATCCATTTTTCTTTCAAAACATAAATCTATCTAAGTCTAACCTTATATCATCCGAGGGCTCAGATTAAACTGTTGAGCTCCTCATTTATTCTCTAACTATCTACTGATTTGTCAAGTTTATATTGTTTTACATATCTTTATTCTCTATCTAAATCATGAAATTCAAAGCATGAAAAGTTAAGATTAAATTGTTTAACTGATCATGGATTATGGCATTTATTGATAATATGCACATAATCATTATTCTTGCAGTAAAAGTAAATAGTAGTGGCATTTTGAATTGCTCACTTTCATGTCTTATTTTATCTCTTTTTTTCTTTTGGGGCTTATGTTTTTTCTAAGTCCTTTGATATTTCTTTTTAGGACTTTTACCCTCTTTTCATTTTTTATTATTTTTCATTTTCAAAATATGGGAAAAAAAACTTGCAGAAAACAAGGTATGTACATATTTACATGACTATCAAAGTCAATTCAAAGAATTATGAATCCTATTATTATAGGACCCTAACATTGGCTCCACATGGGGATGGAATTTCCTGGTGAAATATCAAGAACTTTAAGACTAGTAGCCTTTGAATTTTGACTGTGATGATCCTATAAGTATCTTCTGATATCTGCAATTATTAATACTTATGATATTTTACCTCTCAAAGCTTAGGGCCTTCTCTCCGGTTTTCAACTTTGTTAGGAAAACATGCAATCCAATCTAAGTATATACAATGATCAAAGTAAATGAAACTAAATATTTGTTATCTCATACAAGTAGTAGTGCTTCAACATTCTGCCATTTAATGGTCCATCTAGCATAGTTGATCCATCCATTTCTTTTAGAAAGGAAGCATTGTTGCCTCTGTATCCATAAATAAGGTAAGGTCCTCTCCATAGAAAATCAAATTTTCCATGTTTACCTTTGTCTTCTCTTCTTGAATCCCATTTTAACACTTTGTCTCCAATGTAGAAATCATCTTCTTCACTCTTTTTGTCAAAAAATTTCTTTATCTTATCCTGGATAACTTGAGACTTAATATAAACTTCTTCTCTTGTTTGTTGCAAGTGAATAGTTTGATCAATCCTTCTTTGTATGTCATTTGTTTCAACTTGTAACTCTTGGATAATCTTCATTATTGGTACTCCTAGGGAAGATGGAAAAACAACATCCATTCCATAGACAAGCTGGTAAGGGGATGTACCAATAGATTTTTTGGCTGTAAGTCTATCTGCCCATAAGGCACTGACTAAATTCTTGTTCCAAGTCTTTTTGTTATCTTCCAGTAACTTTTTGATGATGTTTACAAGGCTCTTATTTGAAGATTCAGCTAGGGCATTACCTTGAGGGTAATATGCAGTAGAATGGCCTAGGGTGATGCGATATGTATGGCAAAATTCAATCATATTTTTAGATTTGAATGCTGCTGCATTGTCAGTAATTATCTTTTGGGGACATCCAAATCTTGAAAGTATATTTCTTTCTAAAAAGGGGATAATGACAGTATCTGTGGCTTGCCTAGAGGGTATGGCTTCAATCCACTTGGTAAAATATTCAGTGGCCGTCAGAATCCACTTGTGTTGGGCTGATGATGGGGGGTGAATTTCACCAATGAAGTTAAGACCCCATCGTTGAAATGGAATTTCTGTTGAGATGAGCTTTAAGGGCAGGGGCAATAGCTTTTTCTTACCCTCAAATATTTGACACTTGTGATAGGAGGTCACATACTTTTTAACATCTGCAAAACAAAGTAGGCCAGTAAAAACAAGCTCTCGGGATTTTGTTTGCAGTATTATTCCAGTAGATATGTCCTCCACAGTCACCTGCATGAAATTCTTGTAACACTTTGTTAGCTTCTTCTTTTAAAAAAAAGTTTAATAAAATCCCACTTTGATCTTTCCAAAAAAGTACATTGCCTAAAATACAAAATCTTACTGCCTTTAGCTTTAAGAATCTAGCTTTTGTTCCTGATAATCCAGGAGGAGCTTGTAAGTTTAGTGTTACAAATATAATATCTTCATACCATGGTGAGTCTGAAAAGGCTTCACTGATCTCTGGAGTCGCCGTCTCTTCTTGATCATCTACTTGGGCAATAAAATTTATGTCTAGGGCATGACAATTTGATTCAGCCATGAGTTTGGCTAAACCTTGACCTTTTATCAATTTTTTGGGTTTTATCTCTATGTCATATTCTAAAATTGTGGCAATCCACTTGCCTCTTCTTCCATCAGGACCATCCTGAGTAAGAATGTCTTTTACTACTGCATTTGGGACATAGGGAATGATGTGAGAATAGAGTATGTGTACTCTAAAATCTTTAATGGCCTTTACCAAACCTAGGGCCTATTTTTCCATGATATTGTATTTCAAAGTAGCATCTCTAAGTGTTATGCTAAAGAAAGCTATGGGTTGTTCATAACCCTGGTCATTTTTCTGCAATAAAACTGCAGCAATGGTGTGCTCTGAAGCAAATGAAAAAATGATGAAATCCTTTTTCAAGTCAAGACTTATAAGGATTGGGGTTTTAGTTAAGGCCTGCTTGATGGATTCAAAAGATTGTTTTGCCTCAACAGTCCATTTAAGAACTGAATATTTTTTGAGCATATTATTTATTTTTCTAATTATTTCAGCTAAATTGGATATGAATCTTCTTAAAAAGTTAATCTTACCTTGAAAGGCTTGTAACTCTTTTATGTTTCTTGGTGGACTGATGTTAAGAATTGCTTCTATTCTTGCATGATATATTCTAATTCCTTCCTTATATATTATGTGTCCTAGTAACTTGCCTTTTTCTAATCCAAATAAGGTTTTCTTAAGATTTAATGAGATGCCAAACTTTCTGCATTTTTTAAAGACTTGCCTAAGATGATCCAAGTGTTCATAATCAGTCTTAGAAAATACAGTTACGTCATCTAATTAAATTACCATGAATTCATGAATTTCCTTTGCAAAGGCTATATCCATAGCTCTTTGAAAGGTTGCCCCTGCATTCATTAAACCAAAAGGCATTTTTACATACATAAAAGTGCCCCAAGGAGTAATAAATGTTGTTTTGGCTTGATCCTTTGGTTGGACTAAAATATGGTCCCGAAAATCCATCTAAAAGTGAAATCCTAGAAGAACCAACTACCCTTTGTAAAGTGTGAACCATTTTTGGTAAAGGATAATTATCTTTTAAGGATACTTTGTTTAGATTCCTAAAATCAACACATAATCTAATCTCTCTTGTCTTTTTTCTGGTTGGAACTAGGTTAGAAACCCAATCAAAATATCTGATTGGTGCAGTTATATGTGCATCGTACATTCTTTTTACTTCTTTTTCTATTGAGGGCATCAAAATAGGGTTGATCCTCCTTAAATTTTGTTTAAAGGGCTTTTGATCTTCTTTTATAGGAATTTTATGTTGAATTATGTTAGTTTCATAGTATTTTAGGTCCTCATAACTCCAAGCAAAAACATCTTGAAATTTCTTGAAAAGAGCAATATATTTTTCCTTTTCTTGTTGAGGTAAGGCTTTGGAAAGTTTGATCATTTTGGGTTTCAGTTCTATGCTAATGTTATATTCCTCAATATCAGAACTAAGTGGCTCCATCTTTCGTTTTCTAGCAACATCATTTGAGTCAAATAAATTTTCTAAAGGAGTTAAACCTTTTGGTAAGAAATTATCTTTGAGATTTAATATATCATATTCTTGATCAATTATTTCATCAATTTCTACTCTCTCTAATTTATCTATATCTGATTGACTGAATTTTTTAGGTCTAGCAAACTTTACTTTATTTACATCTATATTATTCAAATCAATTTCACTGTCTAAATCTTGATCTATGGTACAATCAACGTCTATTTTATAGTTCTGAAATTCACCTTCATTATTCATAAAATGGTAAATTTGTTGATCTTGTGAGAAAATTTTCCAATATTTGAGGTTGTCTGGAATCATTGGTCTATGTTTTACTTCTGCAGTGTACACATGATTGGGCTCAAAAGGTAAATTACAAGTACTAGCAAAAGTTTCTAAAGGGTGTGCTTGTAAGTTTTTCTTTCTTGGTATTGCAGAGAAATTACATTTCAACAAATCATCAATCAAATCTAGTACAGTCTTTCTATATCGGCCTTATCTAGGATTGTAAATAGAATATTCACCATTAATTTGTTTTACAATCAACTGTGAATCTCCCATTATTTCTATTCTTTTACCTCCTAAATTTTTGATATACTGGAGTCCTAAAATGAAGGCTTCATACTCAGCCATATTGTTGGTGCATTTGAAATTGAGTCTGAAAGCATGGCCTTCTGCATGATTTTTTCTAGGTTGGTTATCCAAAATCTAGCTCCTGCTCCTAACTTGTTTAATGAGCCATCAAAATCTAAATGCCATAAATATTCATGAAAGATATTATCATTGTTTGGTGTTTTCTTTTCTTCCCTTAGTTCAGTCTTGATTTCATTTTCAATTTCAGAATTACATAGGATGAATGAATCTAGGTCAGTACATGTAGTGTAAACTGGGTAATTTATTGACCTTTCGGCACTTCTCACCATATATTTCATCAATGTTTCCCTATATAACTTCTTAGGTTGACCAAAAACTGATATAGTAGCATAAGACATGTCCAATTGTAGAGATCCCTATAACTTTTCTCCCCATGAGTGAGATAATAACATTCCGTATTTGGGTGGTACATCAACTACTACAGTGTCCATAAGTATACTCTTACCAAGGTATTGAACTAATTTTACACGCAAATCTTTGATTAAACCTAGGCATTTTACTTTGATAGAATCAAATGAAAATAAATCTTTGTAAGGCCTTGTAATGTCTAAATTCAGGGTTTCCATTATGGCTTTGGGCATTATATTATGTGAAGCACCTGAATCTAACACTGTGTTGTGTAAAATTTGATCATGAATAGTTAAAATGATGTAAAATGGAGGAACTGATCCATCTTGATGCTTTCCATGGCCAAAAATCAACTCTGGTTGATCATCATTCAAGTTTATAGAGTCTTCTCCATCATTTATGTTTAATGTTTCAGTGATAGTTGTTTTATACAAATCATGTTTTACCAACTCTGTCAAAGGAATTGGTATTTTTAACTTTGCAATTTCAGTTTATATATTGAATGAAGGTTGTGATTTACTTATTTGAATTAACTCTTCTGTGGTAACTGTAGTTTGTGTGGGTTTATCTTGTTTTTCTACAGTTACGTTTTCATTTTCTATTTGAGTTTCTAGTGTTTTGTTGTTCCTATTTTTCTTTTCAGGTATGGTTTGTGAAGCAGTAGATGTTTTTTCAGATTTTGAAGTGTCAGAAGTTGTTTTTGCAGTGGCATCTTTTGGATCTGCTGATTTTGGATCAACAGTGGATGTTTTAGGATCTAAGTTTGTTGTTTTAGCAGAATTAGGTGCTTTAGCAGCATCATATTTTTGTGAATCTTTTGTAGCTTGAGAAAATTCATCTTCTATGTTAACAATCTTAGGGCTTGGTGAAATTTTAGGGGTGGAAACTTTTTGGGAAGAACTAGAATTTTTCTTATTTTATCTAAGGAGAATTTGCAGAACTTTTGTTGTTGGGGCTTCTACTATTTTTTATAATCGAATGACTCACCTGAATCTAATTGAAGTTGTTGGAGTTCAAATAACTCTTGATCTTCCTATGTGAGAAAGATAGTGTTATTATCATTTATTCCCGTTAGATTTATGGTATCCTCATCCTCATCATTGTTTTGAGAAATTTCAGCATAATTCTCCTGAAATGGGGGTCTTATTGTCTGATCTGTGGTTGATTCTTTTGATTTTACTGAATTTGTGTTTTTCCTAAAGTTGGGATTTCTGATTTGCTGTTGATTATCCCATTGAGGTCTTTTTTCTATGTTGTGTAATCTATCCATCATTCTCTCTAAAGTATTAGCTAACATATCTATTTTTGTGTCTGAACTAGAGGCTTCTTCTTTCATGGTTACTCTCCTCTCATTCCTTAATCTGGCCTTTTTAGCTAAAATGTTTACTTCTACACCTACAACATCTATTTGCATTCTTTCTAAAGTTTCTGCATTTCTCTCTCTTAACTGATATGCCATGTCTGTGTCAAATCAATTTGGGAATTTAAGTAAGACAGAGTCAGGAGTAGGTTTGAGATTTGCCGGAATTGAATTGTAAACACTGTTATATCTAGTGCAGTAGTCTTGTACTGATTCATTAGGAGCTCTTTTCATTGCATCAAATTCAGACAATATTTGAAGTGGATTTTTCTTCTTTTCCCATTTATTTAAAAATAATCTATGAAAAACAGCTAAATCAGCTATACTACCTGCAACAAGACCTTTAAACCATTTTTTGGCTTCTCTTATTAATGTTTGTGCAAACAACCTCATTTGTACATCAGAATCATCTATTTCATGGAGTTCAAAGTAATCCGTCATTTTGTTTATATGTTGTTGTGCAGTGTACTGTGTAGTAGCATCAAATTGTGGTATCTTACTTTGGTAATCCTGAGGCATGTCATATAGTTGTCCTGGAAGAAGTAGGGGAGCATACCTACCAGCCATAGCTTGAATTATAGCTTGGCTTGGGGGTAGATTGGAAGTGCTTGGGGCTGAACTGGAAGCAGTAGCTGATGTAATAACAGAAGTAACTAATGAAACTGGACTATAGGATGGTGAACTAGAAAAGGCAGTGGAGGAAATAAAGGATGAAGTGGAGGTACTAGGGAATGAAACTGTAATATATAAGGAACTAGTAGGAAATGAGAATGATGTGTTTGAAATAACAGAAGGTAAACTAGTGGATGAAGTGGATGTAGGGGATGAAGGAAATAATATTCTAGGTTGTAAGGGTAGTCTAGAGATAAATGGATCTGTAGATTGTATGGTAGTGGAAACTATAGATGATGTAGTGGTATCTACATAAGGAATAGAAGGTTTAGATGTGTAAGCTAACAATTGGGCTAATTCAATAGCTTCATCTATTTCTTTGAGAATAGTAGCATTTATCTCTTCAAGTTTATCTTGATTTTTAACTTTCTTTAATTCAAAATCTACTGTAATATTTTTCCGTTTTGTTTCCAAAAATGAAATAAAAATAGGGTCTAAAACAATAGTACTTAAATCAGATTCTGATTTACTTTTGGACAAAGAATTTTCAAATTTCAGATCAAACTATATATCTTGTAAACTTACTAATTCTTGTGGTAATGAATTAGCTCTAATTAATGGAACTTTAGCATCTAAATCATCTATCTGTTTTTTCTTTTTCCCAATTCTGTCTGGGTTGTCTACTATAACAACAGGTTTAGGATCCAGGTTTGACCTGGTATAGTAAATTTTGCTAGAAGACATAATTACAGTTTTCTATACTCACAACTTGTCAAACTATCTTAAAGGCAAAAGGATGATAACAATGATTTCCTTTAAGATTTATTTCACAACTAAGGATTGGTTAAGTCCCCAGCGGAGTCGCCAGTATGTTATCACACTAATAATTCTCTAAGTTGTGACATTTTGATTTAAAGTTAAAAGAACTCTAGAGGTAACCAAACTAAAGTTTTAAGTTTTAAAGTTAAACTTTTAAACTCTAGGATCTAGCCTTCCTAGGGTTCAGAGAGGGCTCTCTCTATAAAATTTAACTTTGTTTTGATTTATAAAATATTAGGCTAGTTATGATTATGCAATTTGGTTTTGGTTTGATTTGGTTTTGTTGGAAAAATCACTTAATGAGATGGATAGTGGGAAATCTATTTGTCCATTGGGCTGAGTCAAGAGTCAAGCAGACAGAACTAGGATCAAGGTAAAAAAGTCAAATGTTTTTAGGACAAGATAGATAAGCTTTTGAAGATCTTGGAAGACTGTTTGGTGAGGTGATTTGATCGGAATAAAAAGTAATGAAGGGTTCTTTGATCCGAAAAAGGGTAGTAGGCAGAGGTCAAATGAAAGAGGGAGAAATTAAGGGTTCCCTACTCTGTAAATCAGCAGAAAAAATAGAAATGATAAACAATAAAGACGGGGCACTTTTAACAAATCCTGAAATAATACTCCTGAATTATCATTCAAATTTGGAACACATATATGGATGCATGAAACAAAGAAGATAAACAATGACAAGTAGAAAATGCTTCACTTCAATAGCTCATCACATGGATCCTGAAATATCATGCTAATTGATTCGATCCAGTCTGTGACTCGAATTTGAAACACAAAAGCTTTCAAGTACAACAAAAATGACTATAGAAATCTTCAACAATTTATTCCATAATAATTCTTCAAAGAGTGAAGTATTTATACAAAAATGTTTACAAAATATCATAGAATGCTTCTAGGAATTATCTAAGGAAAATAGAAATATCTTTACAACAAAATAGAGACAGTTGCTTAACAAATCAGCAAGTTGTCCTATTTATCCAAATAAAATAGTGTAATATTCCCAATTAGCCACTACTACTTGGAATATTATAACTACTCCATTTTTTAAATTAAGAGTAGGGAGGACAATAAAACATATCCCAGTGTGAAAAGGGATTAGATTAGGAGGACAAAATAAAGCCACTTTGGTGTGAAAGAGGGGCAAAGCAATGAGCTAGATCCAGTTGACCAAGTCAACAACGCGGTTACAAGGGGAGGGAAACTAACTAGGGCAGCGCAGTTTTGAAAGGGGAATATTCTCAAGGAATTCACGTCACCAATGAGTGGGGTCTGGGGTGAGGAAGCTCACCAAGGAGAAGAAGGAGGAGATATCAGAAAGGAAGGCATTCAGTATTCATCTTTGTTTGGTCTTTTGACTGATTGCAAGCTTCAGTTGTTTATCCGGAGTTGCAACATTGTTTAGTGCAAAGAATTCTCATGCGGGAATTCCATCTTCATCTTTGGTCTAGCTGATTGGGAGATATAAGGAGAAGGTCCTGAGCTTAATTTTCATCATTTATCTTGAGGATAGCCATTCTGCATCATATACAGCGCAGTCACTTCCAGTAACTGCGTCATTTCTGCAGTAGCAGTAACTGTTAGGTGAAACCCTCCTATTTTGTGCTTGTTTTAGAGGAGGAGGTGTCTATTTCACTCAGGGAGGCCAATTGAGGAAGGCCTTGAGCCAATTTATGTACCATTCATCTATTTGAGATCATATTCAGCATTTTATAATACAGAGTTGCTGTGTACATCATTATTTTATGCAGTGCTGCATTTTATGTTGTTATTTTGTCGGAAACCCTTGCCGGGATGTTCTGATGTGCTTGTAAAAGGGGTCTAACCTCTTATTTATGATCTCATGATTAATGGAAGTTCCATATGTTTACTACATCATATTTTTTTTTAGATTCCCTAATGAAAATCACACTGTTGCAGCCTTCAGTAGTTCTATTTTGTGAAGTTGTGGGATTGGGGTGTTTTTTAGCATATATGAGTTGGGGGAGATTTGTTTAATGTAGCTAGGATGATTTGTTTCTGATGCCCTTTTATATTTAAGATACATAAAACATATATAATAGGATCCATGTCATGTTCTGTGTTTTTATTGCAAGGTTTTACTTATACAGCGTCCTCACTGAAGAAATTGCAGAAATTCCTGAAAAGGAATATTACAGTGGTATCAAAGCTCTGCTCTTGGCTCAGCTTGTGGGTGGAATTTATCCTCAACATGGAGGAGGAAGACATTTTGAATCTCCTACTTCAAACCCTGCATAACATTTCAAGGGACCTCAAGGAGATGAGACATGAAGGGGATTCTAGAGGATTTTGTCACGAGGCAAGCACCATCACTGCAAATGGCATGGGGCATTCAGCTGCATCACAAAGCTCTACCATGCCTTCATTTGTAATTGGGGGAGATAAGGAGGGAACCCTGGGAGAATATTTTGAAGAATATGAACTCCAATCTCAAGGGTTAAAGGAGCACTTCAGCTTTAAGGATTTTTGCCGGATCAAGGATGGGAGGAGGATTAATCCTCATCAAAAGGAGGAGAACTTGATGTAGGGATCAGCCCTACAGCGCAGTATGGTAGGGTTATTCTTGCCCACATTTGATGGGACACCTAAGTGCACAACGAAGGCTTGGGTGGAGAAGCTGGACACATACTTCCAGCTCAACAAGGTTTTTGAGATAGAAGCCATCAAGATAGTTGCGCTGCATCTAGAAGGGGAATCTCAAGAATGGTGGTTTCATTGACTAACCACACTTGGGCATCATCATCTCACTTCATACTCAGCTTTCACCAAGAAGCTAGTGGAGAGGTTTGATCCAAGAGATCCGGAAGCACACTTTGTCAAGTTAACCAAGCTCAAACAGGAGGGAGATCTTGACGATTATATTGCTGAGTATTTGCAGCTTTCAGTGATGGTATCCAACCTCACTATGAGCAGGAAGGTATGCATGTTTATTAATGGGGTGGCTACACCATTGCAAGGGTTGGTCAAATCCACTAAACCAACCACACTCCTTGAAGCTGTGGAGAAAGCTAGAGATCTACAACACATCTTGCCCAGGGAAAGAACATTATTGCAGCAAGAGGCTTACTCAAGACCAAGGAAGACAATTCATGTCGAGGATTCGGAGGGAGAATGTGTTGTAGGGAGGACACATCATGACAATACCTTCTCCAAGAAGGATGCCAGCGTTTTACCACCCACAGAAGACTTTTCTCCAAGAGGGGGAGCTATTGCAGTGTTAAGAGGGGTCCAAAAGTATCTAACCTTGAGGGTGAGAGGTATTATTGTGGGGCAAAGAGTCTCTATGTTGATAGATAGTGGGGCTACTCATAATTTTATTGATGCACAGCTGGTACAAAGGAGAGGAATCCACATGGAGGAGTTTGAGGGATTCTCAGTTTTAGTCCCAGGAGCTATGACCCTGCAGTGTGCCAAGTATGTTTCGAAACTGACCATCACCATGGGGACCTACACCTTGACAGACCACTTCTTTGTGGTAGACATTCCAGACACCAATGTCATATTGGAAGTCCAATGGTTAATCACTCTTGGGAGAGTTACCACTAATTGGAGAACTTTGGAGATGGAATGGACAGGAGGGAAGGATGGCCAACAACAAAAGATCAAGGGTATAAACACATACCCCCCTCAGGTTGTTTCAACACACAGGATGGAGGCAGATTTTCACAGAGGGGATGTTGAATGGGAAGTGGAGCTGCATATATCAGAGGTGAAGGGCAAGGATTCACCAATGCATCCAAATGTTCAGTCTCTCTTGGACCGGTATTCTACAGTATTTGGAGATATCTCGCCAGGGAGACCTCCTGACTAAGGGTTTGAACACACCATTGAGCTGGAACAAGGGATACAAGAAGTAATCACCACTCCTTATAGGCATCCCAAGGCTTATAGGGATGAGATTTAAAGGGATATCCAAGAGCTGCTAGCTCTAGGACACATCCGGCCTAGTACTAGTCCTTTTGCTTCTTCAGTGGTCTTAGTAGAGAAGAAATGTGACACATTGAGGATGTGCATTGACTATAGGGCCTTGAACAAGAATACCATGAAGAACAGGTACCCTATATCCAGGATCGATGAACTCATGGATGAGTTGAGGGGATCTAAATACTTCTCCAAGATTGATTTGAGATCTGGGTATCATCAAATCAAGGTGAGGGAGCAAGATATCCCCAAGACAGCGTTTAGATGTCACTATGGGAATTTTTATTTTCTGGTAATGCCCTTTAGATTGACCAATGCCCCAAGAACTTTCCAATCCTACATGAACCACATCTTTCATGGTCATTTGAGAAAGTTTGTATTGGTATTATTTGAGGAGGAGCACTTGCAGCATATTGAGACAGTTTTACATATCCTCAAGGAGCAGCAATTCTATGCCAAGCTCTCCAAATGTGAATTTGGCCTCACAGAGATGTTGTTTTTGGGGCACATCATAGGAGTAGATGGAGTGAGGGTACATGAGGAAAAGATCCAGGCTATAAGAGATTGGCCTGAGCCCAGGAATGTTACAGAACTCAGAGGGTTTGTGGGCATATGCACTTATTACCGAAAGTTTGTGAAAGGGTTTTCACAACTAGCAGCACCACTGACAGACTTGACAAAGAAAGGAGCTTTCCATTGGACACATACAACACAGAGGGCTTTTGATAAGCTCAAAGAGGTAATGAGTATTTGTCCTGTTTTGATTTTTCCTGACTTTTCTCAACCTTTTGTTCTAGAATGTGATGCATCATGTGAAGGTATTGGGGTAGTCTTGATGCAAGGTGGGCATCCTATAGCCTTTGATAGCAGGAAGTTTCTCCCTCATGAGAGGTTGTACCCCATCTATGATAAAGAAATGTTAGCAATCATGCATGAATTAGCCAAATTTCGGCAATACTTGGTGGGGAATAAGTTCAAGGTGAAGACTGACCATAACAGTCTTAGATTCTTCCTTGAACAGAAACAACTCCAGGAGAGACAACAAAAGTGGGTAAGAAAAATCCAAGCTTATGATTTTGACATAGAGTATGTCAAGGGGAAGAGAAATGTAGTATTTGATGCACTATCTAGGAGGCCTACAGGGCTGTCTTTGAGAGGCATGGATGCAGATTGGAAAGCTCAACTTTTAGTTGAGTATTCCAAAGATGACTTTGCATGTGAGATACTTGATGGGGTGGTATCAGATGAGAGGTTTAAAGTAATGGATGAGGTCATATATTACCGGGACTGGATCTTCTTAGCTAAGAACTCCAAGCTCAAGGAGAAGATCTTATTGGCCTCACATGATTCCCCACTTGTCGGGCATCAACGTTTCACAAAGACTTACAGGGCCATAAGGGGGAGAGATTCTCATGGAAGGGTCTCAAGGAGTATGTGCTCTGACATGTCAGAGAGTGCACCATTTTTCAACAAAACAAGGGAGAACACACCCACCCTGCTGGGTTATTGCAGCCACTACCTATTCCAGATGGGAAGTGGGAAAGTATTTCTATGGACTTCATCACCGGCTTACCGACAGTACAGGGTAAGGATTACATCTTTGTTGTTGTTGATAGAATAACAAATTACTCTCATTTATTTGCCATTTCTGCACATTATACTACTTCACAGGTAGCTGAGCTCTTCTTCACAGATGTATTTAGACTCCATGGCCTCCCGAGGACCATAGTGAGTGATCGGGACAATCGATTCATGGGTAGCTTTTGGCAAGAAATTTTCCGGTTAGTGGGGACAGATTTGACTCCAAGCACTAGCTATCACCCCCAAACTGATGGACAGACCGAGATAGTGAACAAGTGGCTAGAAGGTTACTTGAGGAACTATGTGGCAGGGCAGCAGAGGGCTTGGCTGCGTTGGCTCCACTTGGGAGAGTATTTTTATAACACTACTCACCATATTTCTATTGGCATGACTCCATTCCATGCCTTATATGGGTATGAGGCACTCTCATTTGAAGATGTTATGTTTGTGGCAAGTAAGGCTCCAAGGGAAAAGGAATGGATTCAGGAGAACTAGGACATACTCAGGGCACTCAAGGACAACATTGATACTGCCCAAAACTAGCAGAAGATGTATGCAGGCCGGGGTCGGATAGAAAGACAGTTTGAGGTGGGAGATCTTGTCTATCTACGTCTTCATCCTTACAAACAGTCCACACTCAAGGAGAAGGGAGATGAGAAGCTCAAACCCCGTTTCTATGGGCCATATAGGGTGGCCAAATGTATCGGTAAGGTAGCATATGAGTTGGAACTTCCTAAGGGGAGCAAGATCCACAATATCTTCCATGTTTCTTGCCTCAAGAAGGCCATTGGGAGGAATTTAGTTTCCAACATGGATCTCCCCCCTATTGATGATGAGGGCCACCTGATTTTGTAGCCAGAAGCAATCTTAGACACAAGGGAGAGGCAGCTAAGAAAGAGAGTCATCAAGGAATATCTGATTTGATGGAGGAATCTACTAGATGAGGATGCCACTTGGGAGGGAGAGAAAATCTTGCAGCATCCTTCTTTACTGTTGCTTATGGGCAAGCAACTTTTGAGTGGGGAGGACTGTAATATTCCCAATTAGCCACTACTACTTGGAATATTATAACTGCTCCATTTTTGAAATTAAGAGTAGGGAGGACAATAAAACATATCCCAGTGTGAAAAGGGATTGGATTAGGACAAAATAAAGCCACTTTGGTGTGAAACAGGGGCAAAGCAATGAGCTAGATCCAGTTGACCAAGTCAACAGCACTGTTACAAGAGGAGGGAAACTAACTAGGGCAGCGTAGTTTTGAAAGGGGAATATTCTCAAGGAAGTCACATCACCAATGAGTGGGGTCCGGGGTGAGGAAGCTCACCAAGGATAAGAAGGAGGAGATAGCATCAAGGAAGGAATTCAGTATTCATATTTTTTTGGTCTTGTGACTGATTGCAAGCTTCAACTGTTTAGTCGGAGTTGCAGCACTGTTTAGTGCAAAGAATTCTCATGCGGGAATTTCATCTTCATCTTTGGTCTAACTGATTGGGAGATCTAAGGAGAAGGTCCTGAGCTTAATTTTCATCATTTATCTTGAGGATAGCCATTTTTCATCATATACAGCGCAATCACTTCCAGTAACTGCGTCATTTCTGTAGTAGCAGTAGTTGTCGAGTGAAACCCTCCTATTTTGTGCTTGTTTCGGAGGAGGAGGTGTTTATTTCACTCCGGGAGGCCAATTGAGGAAGGCCTTGAGCCAATTTCTGTACCATTCATCTATTTGAGATCATATTCAGCATTTTATAATACAGAGTTGCTGTGTACAGTGTTATTTTATGCAGTGCTGCATTTCATGTTGTTATTTTGCTGGAAACCCTTGTCGGGATGTTCTGATGTGCTTGTAAAAGGGTTCTAACCTCTTATTTCTGATCTCATGATTAATGGAATTTCTAGATCTGTACTACATCATCTTTTTTTGTAGATTCCCTAATGAAAATCACGCTGTTGCAATCTTCAGTAGTTCTATTTTGTGAAGTTGTGGGATTGGGGTGCTTTTTAGCATATACGAGTTGGGGGAGATCTGTTTAATGTAGCTAGGATGATTTGTTTCTGATGCCATTTTCTATTTAAGCTACATACAACATATATAATAGGATCCAAGTCCTGTTTTGCATTTTTATTGCAATTTTTTCCTTATACATCATCCTCACTGAAGAAATTGCAGAAATTCCTGAAAAGGAATATTACAAATAGAAACTAATTGTGGATTAGGTGCAGCTGGCTGCCTTGGTGTCTTCTTTGCTGGCTCATATATTTCAAATCTGTTTTGAAATCTGATCTTCTTTATCTTATAATCTTTCACTCTGATTCCTTTTAACCTGATATTCTTTAATCTATGATACTTTTTAACTCTCTAAATAGTTTTACTACTGTAAATAGATTCTGTTTTGACTGAAAAATCAGCAAACTGCTTTCTTCCTTTTATCTACCTTTTAACTTTCACAGTAAATCAGTAAGTGATTGCCAAGCTTCATCATCTGGAATTTGTATCTTTTTCATCTTCCTGAAGTTTTCATCTGCCTCAGTATATCTGGAAAAAGTTGGTTTTATGAAAAACAAATGTCTTATCTCACGCTGCAAATAAAATAAATCCTCAAAACTTATGAGTAAGACCTTTCCTGTAGGGATACCTTGTCCATCTGTCTTGTTCACTTGCTCTTTTGCATATTCTCTGATCTTTTTATTATAATCCTCTTGAGGCATGAGCTTATCATTTATGACCAAAATGTTAGGCAAACTTCTTTGCCTCAAATTTTCAAATTTAACCATAAACTTGGTTATGGTTATGTTCATATTCTCACATTTCTCTTCAGTTTGTTTCATCAGGTTCTTCTTTGAAATGAATTTCCTTATTTCAAGGATTGTTTCAGTCCTGCCAGTGATCTCAATTTCTTCTAACCCCTGCTTTTTTTTACTGTTAAGAAATTTGATCAATTTTATGGCTTGCTCAGGTTTGTCACCTAGCTCATATTCGGTTTTCTGAATTTCTGATAGTGTTGCTTTTAGTAAATCTCTCTATTCAAAGATCACTTGAATTGAGGCCCATACATCATTGATGGCTTCAATGATTTTGTTCCATAACTGGATTTTCACATATGATATTGGTTCCTTTAAGGTTAAATCCTTTTGAAGTTTCTTGAGTTCTTCATTTAACCTATTAGCCCTTTGCTCATGAGTTTTAGCATTGATTTGGGCTAATTTCTTTGTATCTTTAAGATTCTCTATCACTTTTTTCAATCGGTTAATCTCACTTTTTTGAAGTGACATTTCTTCCATGGATTTTACTAGTTTACTGGCCTCATTTGAAGGTTGAGTTGTTGTAGTTGATGAATTTGTAGCTGAAGTTGTAGATGATGTCACTGGCATTGCAATGGCTAGTGGTACTTTGGGTGCCAACTCTTCTGCTAGAGTTGAAGGCACAGCTGTTGTAACCATAGGAATTACTGAAGGAACTTCCTGTGTTTTTGTTGTTTCCTTTTCATGGACAAGCTTGTCCATTTGAATTTCCATTTCTTTGATCTGTCCTATTAGCTGAAAGATTAAGTTCATCATATCATCCTTCTCGGTATGTTCTTGTATAATTTCTTTGGCTTGAGGATGTTCAGTTGATGGAAGTTTGAGTTGTTTCCTTAATGCTGCAATGTCCTCATTCTTTTTCTTCACTAACTGTTCAACAACTTTGACATTCGTAGGTTCATATCCAACTTGCATGACCAACTCTTTTAAAGATTTAATTCTAAGATCTTTAGCATATAATGAGGCATTATCAAATTTCATTTAATCTTTCATGTTTATGATTGTGTTATGAAGTTTTTGAACACTCATAGATTTGGTTGTAATGGTAGAATATAACATTTTTGAACTCTGTCTATGAAATTCTATTTGATCAAGTGCATGAATTTTTTTTGTTTATACTTCTAGATCAACCTTTTTGTAGTCTACAACTGTCTTTGGAATATTCATTGTAGACTGTAACACTGACATGATCAACTTTTTATTTGAGTAATCAAAGGCAAATAAAAGTTTGTTTTGAACACTTGGTGTTTGCTTCAAATAGTGAGAGTAAATCTCATTTTTTATTTCTTCGTTATTTGTCTTAATCTGTTTATACTTTTCCTTGATATCAAGGTCCTTTTCCTCTGTTGTTTGTGAATATGATGCTTCCATGTTCTGTTGTTTTTCTATCAACTGTGCATTTGAATTATCAATCTGTTCTTCGTTCAAATTATCTGTAACTGGCTCATTTGTGATAACTCTAGCAACATCTGTGTTTGTTACGGGGACATCTGTGTCTTCAACCTCAATTGTCACTTTTTCCTTGTCAACTGAGTTTGACTTAGGGTTTTTATTAATCTTAACTTGAAACTAGTCTCAGTAGTGGTTTTAGCAACATAAGAACCTTCTTCTCTAACTCTTTTGGTGGCTTTCTCTACTTGATTTGTAGTTTGTAAAGTGTGACTAGTATCACCTTGCTTTACTGCATCTATCAAAGTGTTTTCTATCCACTCAGTCTGATTGACATACTTCTCAACCTATGGTTTTTTCTCATGAATGTAGGGTGTTAGTTTGCACTTAACCCTCATTTTACTCAATATTCCTTGTGGATCATAGTTCCAGGAGAAACTTTCTTCAAATCTATACTCTAGTAACTGTTTGGTTGCTTTTGTCTCTGCATCTCTATGATTACAAATGAAGGGTCCCACTTGATTCTTCAACTTAAATTGTGTTTTCTTCTTTGCTGCTAGGACGTTGATAGAATTAGAATTTAATATTTTCCTGATTTATTCCAAGGAAAAAACCCTCATTGGTACAAATTTGGGTAGTTTGTAGGGAAACAGATTAGACCCAAAACTCCGATTTCTATGTGTTTTTCATACAAATACCAATCTCCAGTTCTTCTCTGTTCATATAGCTGTAGAATTTTCTTCATTTCATCATTTATTCTTGGTTGTTCAGTATTTGTTAACATATTTATCAATGGATGAACAAAGAAGTCTGAAAACTTTGTATAAGTAAACTATGTGGACTCTTTTCTGATTAGAGATGTCCAAAAAATAACTGAAAGTGAATTTCCTTCTATGTCAAGCTTTTGGAGGGTTACTGGAAACTTATCTGCTTGAAATAAAAAAAATATGGAAGAGAAAAGATGTGTATCTAAACACTCCTTCACCTGGAAATTTAACCAGTTGTTCATGGATATTGTCAGCAATCTACTCAACATAATTGAAGATGACAGAAGGAGGTTGTCCTGGTGTAAAAGTAGATAGGAAACCTAGGATAGATTCATCTGTATGCTCATCTGTAAAGTACCCTAGGATGAATGATAACATGGAAATAACATGCCTTGAACATTCTGGAAATTTTGAAGTGGAATATGGAGGATTTATCTGAGGAATTTCCACATGTAACTGCATGAATACTTGGAAAATCTGAAATATTTTGGGAAAATTAAGGCCAATGTACAACTTGGTAAGAGCTTCTATTGACAAAGGAACTGCTTTAGGATCATGTTTAAGCTGTAACATCTGGTTTATCGATTCAGCAGTAATTGTAAACAATAATTCTTCGTTTGCATTCACTATTGCTCTTTGTTCAGGCACATAATAGTGTTGGCACAACCTAATCAGCTATGGGCATGGATGAGTGACTGGACCAACATATTTGGGCAAATTTGATTCCCAAATTTGAACTTCTTCCACTTGATCTAAGGATTTTTCAAAGCTCCAGTTGTGAAGTTCTAAAATATTGAATTCTACAATGGATCTGCTATTTTATAGTCTATATCTGCTAAGGGGATGTGCTCAATGTCTACAACAGGAGGTTGTAGAGGATTCACAATGATAGTAGTCTTGGAGGACATAGCTGGAGTAGATTTAGGCATTTTTAGGCTTTCAAGATTACTAAAACTATGTTTTTTAGGCTTTCTAGTTTCTTCTATAAGATTAAATGGTTTACAGAAGTGTTCTTGATTTCAACAGAGGTTCTTGGATGAGAATAAGAAGAATATGGTTCTTTTCTTGGATTTATCATTCAATTTCAACCTTGAAAATGTATTTTAGACTCTTACTGGTTATGAAAATAAGAAATAGGTGTTTCTTAGGATTTTCAGTAGATTATTGGACTGAAAAATTGCTTCAAATAGGGCGCAGAGGGTTGGGTTACCTACAAAGGGTTTTTGGGCAATTTTTAGGACTCTTTTTAAGTCTGCAAAACTAGAATAAACCCTAGTTTCCTTTAATAACTAAACGGAATGTAAAACAGGCCAAAAAAACCCCCACTTTAAAATTTTTTGGAGCCCCTTGAGCAGAAATAAAAGTTAAGTAAAAATTCAGGAAGACTAAGTCGTTGAGTCACAAATCTTAAAATCTGTGGAAAACTGCGACCCCGCGACCCTGAGGTCGCCAGGTCGTAAGGTCGCGAGGTCACATTCCCCTCGCACCACCTCGCCATGCGACCTTGCAACCTCATTAATGGCCCGCACGTGCGACCTTTTTATATATGGGAGGTCGCTAGGTCGCATTTTACATATTCAGCGGATAGAAAAAACGGCTCTGACAAGTCGACTAGAGTGCGATTTTCCCGGGTAAGTTGCCGTTTTTCCTCCTGTTGTTTCCTTTTTTATTATTCTTGCCTAATCCCTGCATTCCTCAACCTTTAAATTGCCCTTTACCTCAGCCATTTTTTTTATTTATTGCTTAGGGTTTTTCTTCTGATTCCAACTTTCACCCCACTTGCCCAACTCATCACAGTTTCTTATCCAGCCTTTCATGGCCTGTACCCTGCTCAAAAAGCTATCCCTTGACTCTGTATGGACCTATTTAGCCTTGTATTTTTCCAATTAAAGGGAAAACAACTCCACGTCGCGCGCACCCAAAACCCTGGCAAGCCATAGCGCGACTTGCGACCCCGCGACCCCGCGACCTAGTCGCTAGGTCGCAAGGTCGCATTCTCTCCGTTTTATCGCAACTTGCGACTCTGCGACCCCGCGACCTAGTCGCAAGGTCGCAGGGTCACATAGCTTCTATTTTTTCGCAACTTGCGACCTCGCGACCCCGCGACTCAGTGACAAGGTCGCAAGGTCGCATTTACGCTATTTTCCCGCAATTTGCGACCCCGCGACCTAGTCGCAAGGTCGCAAGATCGCATCTTCATCGTTTTCTCACAACCGGTGACCCCGCGACCCTGCGACCTAGTCGCAAGGTCGTAAGGTCGCACCTTGGCCATTTTCTTACAACCTATGACCCCGCGACCTAGTAGGCCACTTATTCAGCTCTGCCTGTGTCCTAGTTGAAATAATTGATAAACTGTAGCTGGTCTTGTATCATCATGGCATCGTTCTTATCTTGGGATTCTTTCATGAATATGACAGGTGAATTTGAAGCAGACTTGGAGTGTATACCTGTCCTCTCAGATTCCAGCGACATGGGACCTCCAGTGTCTCGGAAGAAATACAAGCACTTGGCAGTGGAAGATGTAGATATGGACATGCCAATGTCCCCGCCCCCGATATACAGAGATACCCTTTGCACATTTTCCAAAGGGGACAGCATGCATTGGTACCAAGTGTACCAAGAGTTCGCTAAGACAGAATTCCCAGAAGACCTCCCAGATCAAGAGATATACTTACAGGTCAAGAGGTCCAAACTACATCTCGTAGGTGCTCACCCGGCCATATTCTCGTGCCCAGAGATGATAGATTGGATTATATAGAAAACAGATCCCAAGAAGTTCGTGATCAGAGACAGCGAAGGCAAGGCTTTCGTAACGCTCAAAGGCTCAGACGCCCATGTTTATTACTCTTTTCCTGAGCGACAAGAAGACTTCACAGAAGAATGGGCCCTTGCGCATGCAGTTCCTGTAGTTGACACTATAAGGCAATGGTGGGAGGAGCCTGAGAAGTTTAAGGTCAAGAAAGACAAGGAATATCCAGTGGCGAGCCTCAGGAAAGTATATAAATTAGTGGCTGCCATGCTTTGTAGACTGTACAGGCGCCCAGATGCCACTACCTTCAATGGCACATGGGCGACTCTCATGGAGTACGTCACAGTGCACAGCACCCACTTCAACTTGGCTAACATATTGATGACCTCCATTCATACAAATTTATCCTCGGCATTAGTACTAGATGAAGGAATTCCTTCTGAATTCTATATGGTCTCTTATTTATTGGATGCCGTCTGTTCGAGGTTGCACTTTGAGGGATGGGTATATAACTAGGATCCCAAACAGACCCGTGCAATTCATCTACAAACCAAGGTGTTTTGGGAATCCAGGTATAAACAAGACATAGAGCCGATCTCCCAAGTGTTCATCCCTGCTCTATACAGAAAATTATTCGACCAAGACGCACCTTGCATGTCTTGGCGAGCCATGGAGACACTAAGCAAAGTGGCGCATTGGTTCCCTTTCGCTGAATATACATTCATCCAAGTCTTTGGCTCGTTTAGGGCACCACATGCTATGCCTCATTTTGTTACAGACAGAATGCTCATGCAAGAGGTCTGTTTCCAAATGTCTTCGGGTTTCTCCAGGGTCCTGTCTAAAGGTAAGAAGAAGTCGTGGCCCGCGCTACCCCTCACTATCGGCGCATACACAGTTAAAGACTTCAGAGAGGTAGAGGCAGAGGGAGAAGAGATGAAAATTTATCGCTTTGGGGCTTTAGAATACCGAACATACGACCCAGAGAGGATAGTTCCTGAACATTGCAAGAAGGCTAAATTCAAATGGAACTATCAGCATACTAAATGCCCGGGAGAAGATGAAAGAAGGAACTGGTACAATGCAGATAGACAACTTGCTCTGGGGGTGGACTCTGGCCAAGAAGACCTGGATGACCAAACCTTGGAAGAAAGGAGTCGTGAATTAGGAGGTGCTTCTTCCTCTCTAGCTAAAAAGCCTCGGACCAGTACAGGGCATAGTACCTCTACCCAACAGAAAGAAATAGAGGCCAAAGCCCAGAAAGAGGAAGAAAATAAAATGAAAGAGGACGAGGATAAGCGCAAGAAGAGCCTAAGGGCAGAACAGAAGAAGAAGCAGGCCGAGGAGGCCAAGAAGGAAAAGGAGAAAAAAGAGGCGGAGGTAGCAGCAGAACAGGAACTCAAGAAAGAGCTAGACAAAGTGGAAGCTAACCGCCAGAAGAAAGCAGAGCAAGCTGTAGCAGCTGAGCATAAAAGGAAAGTCGAATTGGAAGCAGAGGAAGAAGCAGAGCTTAGGCAGAAGAAAGAACACGAAAAGGCAGAAGTCGAACGCCTACAAAGAGAAGAGGAAGAAAAGAAAAAGAAAGAAGAGGAGGATGAAATGCTAGAGTACATCGAGGTATCTCCCCTTGAGGTGCCTCTAGTTAGCACACGATCCACGCTCTCTGATGTCAGCTCCTCCTAGGGGCAAGAGGAGGAGGTATTCGACCTCACCAGGCTCACGTTTGATCAATTCTCCTTCAAAATCCAACAGGAGAAAAGAAGAAGCCTGGCGCAAAATCCTTCCGCCGCATCCACAGTCGCAACTGGAAAAGACATATTCCTTGATACTAGGACTAATCCTATGATGATAGAATCGGCTGGCACAACCTTCGCTGCGACCATAGAAGAGAATGTGACCAGAATGAGTAGAGAGATCGTTTCTCTACAGAATAGCAACAGAGTATCAGACCTGGAAAGACTTCCTCAAAGGATAGCAGATTGATGCCCCTAACCTCACAATTGCACGCACATCTTTATAACCCAGTGGCAGTAGGTCGCTGCTAGCATTTGAAGGCAGGTCGCAGGTTGCACCGCCCAGCCAGGTCACAGGTCGCACTCACCAACTAGGTCGCAGGTCGCAGTTTCCTTCCGGGTCGCAAGGCAACTCAACAGTCAGGCAGGTGAAGAGTCAGGAAGCCCAAAGGGCAAGTTTTGATCTATATAACTCCCTCCGGGGAAAATGTAAAGGGAGTTTTTTTTTCGGGACTCAAGAGCTATACAGCATTGTATTGAAAGATAACACTCTTTTTGCATATGAATACAGATACCTGTTGAAACTCCTTTTGGATCTGATGTGTTTTGCTGTGCGAACACTATGAGTATTTCTATATAGTTTCAAACATCTTTCTATTAATGAAACTGCACTCTTAATGGCATCATTTATGCATTATGGTTTCCTGTATTTGTGTTAATGATGTTTAGTTTAATTTCTTTCTTAATGGGTGTTAATGACTTTGTTTATTAGCATTTCGTTTTTATCTTTTAGGAAGTAAAGGGGCATCTAGCCATAAAGAACTGTTTATTTTGTGGTCAGAATAGCCTACAAGCATAACCCCAAAGATGTGTTGTTAACAACACTTCCTTCAGCATGTATGCTTCATTATTTGTCTCGCTACGCATAGTGATATATACGTGTTTAATGCATCAACCATGTATCTTGTATCATGTGAATAAGTGTGTGTCCACAGGTTCGATCGAGTTCTTTTGAGACCGAAGGGAAGGTGACTTAAGCGGTAGCCGGACCCACACCCCAGACGGGATCCCTATTCCAAACGGTTCAAGGTCTAATTGCGACTTTCTACCGGGGATATCCCCTTACTGTTGGCCGGACAGATTTTCCCGTCAACAGAATTGGTGCTAGAAGGAGGGCCTGATATGGCATCCTCCCAGCATACAACCAACATTCCATCACAAACTCCCCATGGGGAGGTCATAAACGACGATACTATCCCTCCCCCGCTGGAAGATATTCCAGGGGAGGAGGTTCCATATTATGAAAATCACCAGAGAGCAGTTGAGAGCCTTGCGCCCAGCTGCCCGCAATGTCATCATGGATTTGCAATATGCCCCAATCATGAGTTTCTTGACCCATACTAGGACCCCTGCTGAAAACATCACTCGCAATGGTGCCCTGGTGAGTACCATACCCCAGTTGGTGAATCTCATGGTTGAAGATCTCGCCACCGTTGTTCAGGGTGATGAACCGATTCCCGAGCTCCAAGTAGGCGAAGAGGAGGAATTTGGCATGACTGAACCCTTCCCTGACCCTCAGCCTAACCAAACCCAACAGAACAACCACCAAGCACACCCCCCACCTGGGGAAGGAGATGGAGATAGAGGCCGAGGGAACGAAGGCGAGGGAAATATAGCCCGTAGGAATGAAGGTGAGGGAAATAGAGCCCACCGAAATGAAGGCGAGGGAAATAGAGCCCGCAAAAATGAAGGTGAGGGGAACAGAGGTCGTGGGATTGGAGGTAGAGGAGATAGAGGTCGTGGCCAAGGACACTGTGCCAACCACCGCCTCCCAAACCCAAATAGGCCGCCTATCTACAATTTGGGATATCTCAGAGACATGGCCAACCGTGAGGGATACCAAGATGAACACTCTCGCCATGAGGGAGAAGCATCGGTGTCAGGTATAGCGAGTGAATCTGAGTCTGAGATCAGGCACCACCAGCGTGCTAGGAGAGTGCAACCACTTTCCTGGATGCCCCAGTCCCCATTAGATCTTTTGGTCCCCCTCCACGACCTGCCTAGGCACCCTGAGAAGCATCTCCCCAAGTTTGATCCTGAGAAAGGCACCTTGGCCGAGGATCATATAAGCAGCTTCTATTTTTCCCTGCAAATCATGAGGGTTCAAGCAGGTGATGTTGCTTGCCACCTGTTTTCGCACACTCTTGAAAACAAAGCGGCCACCTGGTACCGCTCCCTCCCAAGTGCCTCCATTACGTCATGGGACCAGTTCCGTCACGCATTCTTGCAGAAATTCTCAGAGGAAAAAACCCCTTCCATGCTCCTCATGGAGTTAAGTACCATTAAGTGCCATAAGAAAGAGAAGGTTAGAGACTTCAATCAGCGCTTTGCCACCATACTGCAAAAGTTTCCCCCAAACCTAGCGTTGGACGACTCTATTACCATAGACTACTATACAAAAGCTCTCCCCAGGGATATCGTCGTCTTCGTAAAACGTGAGGCTCAGCTCACCCTTGTAGCCAACTACGCATCCGCCCTCACTGTAGAGAGAGATATGCTTTCTATAGGAGCCATCGATCACGAGGGGAGAGATGACCACAAACCAATCGTGAAGAAAGGTCAGTCCTCCATAAACAAAACCTCGGATAAGGATAAGGATGCTTTCGAATTCGAGAGTATAGAAAAGACCATCAAGATATTGACAAATGAAGTCTCTGACCTGAAGAGAAAGGGTATAGAATCCACGATTAGCACCAAGGCACCCAAGCCCTTTTTCAAAAATAGCAACCCCAACACCAGCCGACCTCTGTCTAACCCGAACATTGTTCTCAACGTGGAAGAAATAGGAAAAGATAACTTCTGTTCTTTCCACCAGGCTGGCCACTCTGAAAAAACATGCCCACAATGGATTGGCAACATGATGGCAGTGGTAAATCAGCTTCTGGATGATCAAACCCCAGGGGATGCAGGGGAGGATGATGTCTCTGACCATGATGAAGATTTTCCCCCGGATGAAGAACCGGGATCCTCTGTTCTTGCGTTTGACATAATCCGTAGGGAAAAATATCTTACCATCACTGATATCAACATGGCAGACAATCCTAAGGCCCAACCTGTACGAAATTATAGCCTTAGGAGTAAAGGAACAGTCCCCGAACAGTCCTTTGAAGAGAATAAAAGGGCTTTCTTAAGGAAAATTCTTCCCCCGGGAAATGAACAACAAGCTGTTCCTGAGAAACCCACGAATAACAACACCCGAGCAAATCAAAAGAGCAAGCTCCCGGTGGGGTCCCCCAAAACCACTATTGAGCCTTGTCCTTAATCTGATTCCTCTTATAACATTGTAGAGGACATGAAGAAAACCAGAGTTAACATCTCCCTATACGATCTTGCCCACATCACAAAACAACGAGAACTCATTCTTAAAGCCTTCACCAATACCTCAACTACTAAGCCTGTGAGCCATACGTCCGCGCAAGCCGGTCCGAGTGTTCAGTCTATTGTGAACGCCATCAATGCAAATTCCAGGGGATCTACTCCTCCCTTCCTATTATCTTTTGAGAGTTTTAACTTCAATGTCCATAACTGTCTAGTTGACTCCGACGCGTCCACGAACGTCATGCCCCTATCTGTTTGTAAGAAGCTGAACATCCGCCTGGAGAAAACTGACGCGAGGATCATTCAAATTGACAGATCTCAGGTGCCAGCTGTAGGAGAACTGAATAACGTCATTATCCGCCTTTCGTCCAATTCTAGAGTCCACCAATGTATTGACATTGTGGTTGTTGACATTCCGGAAGCCTACGGCCTATTACTTAGCAGAGACTGGTCCAGCAAGTTGCAACGGTATTTTGCCACCGACTGGTCCCACCTGTGGCTTCCTTACAAGGGCCGGAATAACCAAATCAAGGTCGAAAGCGAACCATATATGAAATATACTATGACTTATTTGGATGCTACTAACGAACCCATTAGTTTTTCCTAGGAGGAGCTTGGCATGTGCTTCTTGGAAGCCATTTTCGGATGTTATCATCCTCCTCAGTCCCCAGTAGACCCCGAGATCCAGTCTGAACTAACACTCATCGCAGAAAACCAAGCCACTCCCATCTCACACCAAACCAAAGTCCTGCCCCAACCTCCAACCCCAAAGGAGCCAGAAAATCACGTGTGGACCCTGTACTATGACGGTTCCAAAACCCATGACGGATCTGGTGCGGGTTGCATCCTGTTGGACCCTCAAAAGAACAAATTCTTGATTTCGTGTCGGCTTGAGTTCTAGTGCACCAATAATACTGCTGAATATGAAGCTCTAATCCTCGGACTCAAGAAGGCATTGGATTTAAAGGTAAGGTGCTTACAAGTCATTGGAGACTCCGAGATCATTACTCGGCAGGTACGCAATACCATTCATTGTTTGTCTCCGCATTTAAAAGCTTATCAACAAGAGGTATGGCGTCTTATTTCTGCTTTCGATGTGTTTGGAATCAAATCTATGCTTAGAATGCACAATGCAGCAGCTGATACTCTGGCTAATGCTGATGCTAGATTTACCCCTTTGAGGGATGGATTTTCTATTGAAGTTATATATAGACCCTCCGTGCCAGATAATATTACTAAATTACGCATTTTTTATGGTGATCAACAAATATTGGAATT
This sequence comes from Pinus albicaulis, assembly GCA_034641835.2. Lineage (NCBI taxonomy): Eukaryota > Viridiplantae > Streptophyta > Pinopsida > Pinales > Pinaceae > Pinus > Pinus albicaulis. Next base: position 1,175,611,826 of record CM076583.1, read on the forward strand.
TATGCTCAACACTGAAGTATTCAAAGACGTGGCAATTGATGAGGCGGATCATGACCAAGCTTTGCAGGAAGAGCATGAAAAACGAAAGGATAACCACATGCCCAAGGGGATAGTGTCACTTGAAAAGCTCTTCGATCTGCAAAGCCGATTCTGCGGCCCCCCAAATACCAAAGTACAAAGTTCCATCTTGGCACATCGGCAAGTGAACTTGGGATCAGATGAGAACCCGAAGTTCATTAACCTTGGGAAAGACTGTACTGACGAAGAGACGCAGGCCTTCACCCAACTATTTCATAATTATCGAGACGTATTTTCCTGGACGTATGATTATTTATGTACGTACGATACTCGGATTATTCAGCACGTGATACCCATGAAGGAAGGCGTGAAGCCGTTCCAACAGAAGCTCAGAAAAGTGCATCCTACTTTGGAACCAATGATTCTAAAAGAACTTAAGAAGCTTTTGGATGCACACATCATCTTCAAAGTTCTTCACTCCACATGGGTGTCAAATTTGGTCCCGGTACGAAAGAAGTCTGGTGAGATCCGCTTATGTGTGGATTTCTGGAATTTGAATCGAGCCTCAAACAAAGACAATTACCCGGTGCCACCGATGGAACAAATACTGCAAGTTGTGTCTGGATTCGAGATGTTCTCCTTATTGGATGGGTTCTTTAGTTACAACTAGGTGCTGGTAGCTGAGCCAGACAGATTGAAAACTACCTTTCGGACCAAATGGGGAACGTTCGCTTTCAGGCGCATGCCTTTTGGATTGATAAACGCAGGGGAAACTTTCCAACGGGCCATGGATATAGCTTTCCGTGGTTTGATAGGGCAGAGCGTGGTAGTCTATTTGGACGACGTCACCGTGTTTTCAAAACACCGGGGCGATCATTTACGCCACCTCAAGCAAATCTTCGAGAGGTGCAGGAAGTACGGGATTTCACTCAACCCGAAGAAGAGTGTTTTCGCTGTGGCGGAAGGAAATTTGCTAGGCCACATTATAACTAAGCAAGGAATTATTGTAGATCTAGAGCGGGCGAAAGCCATTGCCCAGATTCCCCCCCCCCAGCAGTAAGAAAGAAATGCAATCTTTCCTGGGGAAAATCAATTTTGCTCGTAAATTCATATCGGATTTCACCTAGATAGTCAGGCCTTTGCAGGGGATGATAAAAAATAATGTGGTTTTCAAATGGAATCTGCCAGAGAAGGAGGCCTTCGACAAAATCAAGCAGGCTATAGCTAAAGCGCCATCCCTCCAAAGTCCATATTTTAGCAGAAGCTTTATCCTGTATACTTTCGCTTCAAATTCATCACTTGCAGCAGTCCTCACGCAGAAAGACGACAACAATGATGAACGACCTATATCCTTCATGAGTACTGGTTTACAAGGAGCAGAATTGAACTACTCTAAAATCAAAAAGCAAGCTTATGCAGTCTACAAAGCAGTCAAACATTTCAGGCCATACATTTTTAAAAACCATGTCATGGTTTTCGTTCCCCACCTAGCTGTCCGCTCACTGTTCGTACAGCAGGAAATCGGAGAGAGACGAGGCAACTGGGTGGCGTGCCTGCAAGAGTATGACTTAGAGTTAAAACTGTTGGGGTTCCCATGTTTTGGCCAGATTAGCAAGATCAAAAGATGAGACAACATCAGAACCACTTTTGGGTCCTAGGATCTAGCCCTCCTGGACCCGGAGAGGGAACTCTCCAATAGAACAAAGAATGATATATCTTTGGAGCTCAAAATGAGATTTTAGGCTAGTTATGAAGCACAAAGGGGGTTTTAAAATGATTTGGTTGTTGGTCGCTAAGTTGGTCATGAGATCATAGACTGAGAAAGCAATGAGAAAAAAAGAACAAAGCAGCATGATGTTTTCAGCAAAGAGGATAGGTCAAGAAAGTGCCATCCATTGGGCTATGGAGTCATGAAAGGAGAATTACTTGCAACAACTAGCCAAGGCTTTCAAAGGGCAAGTCATATATACTAAAGGATCTCTTCAGATAGATGGTGGAATGGAACATTGAGGAAATAAAGTGAAAGAAGGAAAGCAACCAATTTTATTTCTATAGATCAGGTCAGAGGTCATTTAACTCCAGACCTGCTTGGACATACTCAAAAGTAGCTCTCAAAGAGTGACAAAGGGGTAGTTTATAGATCATACCAGAGGTCATTTAACTCTAGGTCAGCTTTAGCATGCTCCAAAGGGAAAAAACAGAGATAAGCTTAACAAAGAGATCTTAGAAAGGCCAGCTGGTCGCACAAGGATCCTAGTGGACAGGGCTACCTCTAATCCCCAGTGTTCCCAAATCTTCCAGCATGAACCCAACAAGAACATCTAAGAATTAATCCATTCAATTCATACATCAGAGAGTAGGCAATAACATCCACTACACTGGTTAAATTAACTGAAATCAACTCTTAGATCACATATAGCAGAAAACATTGAAGGCAAGGAGAGCAGAAACATAGGGCACCTAACTAGGGTGAATCCTATGCCAATATTCTGATGCAAGCCAGTAGAACATGAAACAACATGTAAATTTAATAAACAGAGTTAGAAAAACATCACCAATAGTAATAGACCAGGATCCTGTGAAATGTGCTTGATTAATGATGCAAAACCAGTGATATGCATCAGAACCCAATGGCTGAAATACAATCCAAATTTCTCCTCCCAGCCTACTACATAACAACTACTCTGCTAATCCCTCCCAAAATTGTTCTAACATTCAAAACTGAATCCCTCTAACTACAACGACAGTAGCCGAACAACAATGGCCCAACAACAACCTTTTACAATATGTTCCTTTGGATTCTTATAGGAGGGAAGAAAGACAATGGTAGTTGTAAAATTAAATGTAGCATTAACAATCTGAAGCAGTAGGAGGGCTGAGGCCCCATCTGGTTTTACTCTGAGCATTTATCTTTGGTACTCGTTGCAGTGTTCTGGTGGATTGCACAACAGGCAGAATAATGATGTTAGGGTCTACCATACCGTGTAACAAATGCTTCTGATGGTGTAGGACTACTGATAGGGAAGAGGACTTCATTTGGACACAAAGTAAACTGAAACAGTAATGTGTACCGTGTCCTTTCATGGAATAACGTTCTGCCGATACAGAAACCCTGATAGTATTATATTTCTGTGCATTGAACTGTCTGAACGATCCACGGGGTCTTTGATTTTGGTCTTCTGTCTTCCAAAATCCCTGAAGGAGCCCAAAAGTCTTCTATTTCTTATCTCGAGCTCTTTGCTGCTCCCGTACAATCTCTGTCTGTGCAATTCGAACTTTAAATGGTGCCGGATAGGGTTTGCAGAGTTTTAACTCTATCCCTGGATGAAATCTATGATGCGGACACCTTTTCCTGACAGTCTTCTGTGGAATTAGGCTCTAAATTCAGCCTCCTCTGTGCACTGCGCCATTACAATGGCGTATATGAACCATGGCGGGTTTTACCGCCTGATAAACATGCAAAACACGAAAACAGTTACCAAAAACACATATGGAGGTGGTGGTATGGACGAGCATGACAGTGGCAGCGCGGCGCAGACGAGGATGATGACTGCATGGGCAAAGGAAAACATGACACCGTGGAGAAAGCATGAGAAACGTCGGGGCAGAGTTTTTAACGTAAAAACAATGAAATTTGACCTTGGAATGGACATACACCACGGGGCGGATGAACGTACGGAGGAGACACGTGGAACAGTGACGTGGTGGGACCGGGCGATGGCGGAATAGTCAAAAGCGGGGGAAATTGAATGTGAACCGTCCGATCTCGTGAGGAGATCGACGGCTGAAGATGTATCGGAGGGTGACGGATGGCGGGCCATACCTTGAGCTATCGTGTGTGCATCTGGGTTAACTACCGCACATCTTTGGCGAGCGATAGCCGTTGGATGGCCCGCCCCAGATCGGATAGTCCATGGCAATATCGCTGGGCATCCGTGTCTGAACCATAATGTGCGATGGACGACTTTAACACGTGGGGATGGCAGTTTTGAAATCGTACAGGAGGACGCGTGTTGAAATGTGTATGGAATCGCTGGCCGACGAGGGAATACCGCCTACCGCCCAAAGGCGGTGCGATAGAAACCGTCGGGTTTATGAACAATGTATGGGGACCACTGGCACGGGCGCATTGCGGACCGTCAGATCAACGTTTAAACGGATGGCGATGGCGCGATCATAGACTTGAACGGAAAAACACGAGTGCCGAAGATTTAATGACAGCCGTCCGATCTACCAAGATCAACGGCTGGTGTCGCGCCCTATATGGATTGGAGATAAACGCTTTTTGCTCTGGCGGGTGGTTCTGGCGCTATGATCGCGTGGAAGGAAAGGTGCGGGGGCCGGCAGAAAAGGGGTTGAGCCTTATTATAAGGTCGGGAAGTGGGTTTTGGGCCCATTTTAATGCTTTTAAGGCCAAACTAGAGGCAACGATAGAAAGAATGAGGGTTTATAAAACTAAACCAAGGGTGTATGCGTGGTTTAAGAGGGACAAAGGAATGATTTGGAAGGTTTAGGGGGGAAATTGGGGGGTAATAAAGGGGGACTTTGACAAAGGGAAAAAATGGATGAAAAGGGATATTTTGCAGGGGTATAAGGGGTAAATGAAGGCTTTTAGGAGCACAATTTTTTGCAATCAGAGGGTCTTTTATAATGGAAATCAACAGAGGGGATTATCAAAGGAAAAGGCCCAGGAGACTTCAAGGATGATGTGTCTCAGGGGAGATGCATTCATTGAAGTCTCAGAAACATTTTAGCCCCCTACTTTGCTTGTCAAAATTTATAGGGGGGCTAACACAAACCAACACACACCGTTAAAGGACAAGGACTATGCCAAATGGCTGCGGAGGCTGCAAGTTCACATGGAGTTGAAGAAGAGTGTTGGGAACAGGAAATCAACATGTATCAGAGTGACCACGTGCCTCAGTAGAGAAGCCCTTCTTGGTACTCTAACATTTCAGGATACTTAGCCCAGGGCGTCCTGGACCCTGCTCTAACTGCCCGGCAGAAACGCGCGATAAGACTCAAAGCTGCATCTTACCAGCTGATCTAGGGTAATATTTTCAAGAAAAATTATGATGGAGTCCTGTTACACTGCTTGGAACATGATGAAGCGTAGAAAATCTTGACCAAGCTGCACGACGGACCAACTGGAGGTCATTTTGCAAGTGATACCACCGCCCACAAGATAATTCGCGCAGGGTACTACTGGCCAACCCTTTTTAGAGATGCGCATGCATATGCCCAGAAATGCACTCAGTGCCAGAAATTCGCAAACCGGGAGGCGCAACCAGCCACTCCCCTACTATCAGTAGCAGTGGAGGAACCCTTTCAACAATGGGGTTTGGACGTCATTGGTGAAATCATACCTCACTCCTCCAAGCAACACCAGTGTATTCTTACTGCTACCGATTATTTCACCAGGTGGGTCGAAGCAACACCTTTACGCCAAATCAATGATCAAGAGTTAATATAATTCGTCACTCATTCCATCATCACCAGGTTTTGCGTTCCAACTTCCTTGGTTTTTTATAATGCAACTTACTTTTCATATTTTAAATTATATGATTTTTCTCTGGAAAACGGTATTGTTCTTAAACATTCTGCAAATTATTATCCCTAAGGAAATGGGTTATCTGAGTCAACTAATAAAAATCTTATCCGCATCATTAAGAAGACCCTGTTGTCCCACCAGCGCAACTGGCACAACGCCCTTCACAACGCTCTTTGGGCCGACCGTGTCATGCCCAAGTCCTCCCTAGGCACCTCTCCATATTTTCTCGTGTATGGAAAAGAAGTTGTTATTCCTCCCCATTTATCTCTCCCTTCCCTTCAGCTGTCCCAAGAATTCCATGGTACCCCATGCCCCACCTTGCAGACTTGGATCAACACCCTACTGAAGTTGGAGGAAGAAAGACAAAAAACCCGGGAAAAGTTCACCATCCACCAAATCCGAATCAAGAGATGGTTTGATAGAAAATCCGCAGGGAATAAAAACTTTGAGGTAGGAGACCTGGTCCTGAAGTGGGATAAAGCTCACGAAGAAAAGGGAAAACATTCCAAGTTCCAAGCACTGTGGACAGGTCCTTTCCAAGTTAAGGAGAAGTTAGGTTCCCACACGTTTAGACTACAAACTCTTGAGGGAAGAGTCGAGGTCCTCCCGATAAACGGGCATGACCTCAAACATTACTTCACTTAGCAGCCCTTAGAGGGCTATCTTATCCTTGTACCATAGTTTCCGTTTTCGTTCCTTTTGTAAAAAAAAAGAAAAAAAAAATTAAATTAAAATATTAAAAAAAACGGAAGGACTTGTCAGAGCCACGCAATTGGCACACTGCAACAGGTTCTATGCTAATGGAAGGCCTTTTCCTGATAGACACAAAGGTGGTAAAAGCTTGCTTGTTATTGGCACCTAAAGGCAGCACATGACCTAGCTCAAGCCATCAAGCGGGGAGAGCCCACCTAGCAAGTTTGAGAGGGTGTCTGCAAAAGAAAGTGCGATACAGCGGTAACTAGATCGGAAGGGAGCAGAGGTACTCCATGTTACGTCAGGGCATCCGGGAAAAACCAAAGTCCTCATACCAGACTAGGAGCAACCTCTCTGCAAGTAAAATAAGTCAGGATCCCTCATCCGCCCAGGAAAAAATTTCCCATGTCAAATAAGTGCCACGAGCACGTCTAAATAAGTGCCCCAGGCACATTCAAAATAAGTGCAATAGCACACTAATAAAGGGTAAAGGATTGAGAAAGGCTTCCTGCGCAGAGAGGTGATGTAACGACTCTACCGGGGTACTGACCAGGCTCGCTGGCAGCGGAGCAACGTTCATGACTCCTAGGCAGTGACTCCACCAGGACCGAGAGGTTCGCTGGCAGCGGAGCAACACAATGAGGACAAAATAATCGTATCGGACCTTGTAGCCGCTTGGAGTTCTCCAACCCTTTCAGTCCGGAAACCTAAAGAAATGAAATTCGGTTAACCGGCACCCGAACTAGCCAGCAGGCCAAGCAACCCCACAAGGTGAAAAAAGCTAGGTAGTGTTGACCTTAAGGTAAAAGGAATAGCTAGCGAAGGCCCCTCCCTCCCCCCTCCAAGGCCAACCATCGACAGAGACTCTGAGTTTGACCAGTGAATCGCCATTTGTTGTAGTCTCTACAACACCCTCCAAAAAACCCCCACTTTAAAATTTTTTGGAGCCCCTTTAGCACAAAGAAAATTTAAGTAAAAAGTAAGGAATACTAAGTCGCTGAGTCGCAAATCTTAAAATATGTGGAAAACCGCAACCCAGCGACCCTGAGGTCGCCAGGTCACAAGGTCGCGAGGTCGCATTCCCCTTGCACAACCTCGCCATGCGGCCTTGCGACCTCATTAATGGCCTGCACGTGCGACCTTTTTATATATGGGAGGTCGCTAGGTCGCATTTTGCATATGCAGCGGATAGAAAAAACAGCTCTGACAGGTCGACTGGAGCGCGATTTTCCTGGGTAAGTTGCCTTTTTTCCTCCTGTTGTTTATTTTTTTATTATTCTTTCCTAATCCCTACATTCCTCAGCCTTTAAATTTCCCTTTACCTCAGCCATTGTTTTTATTTATTGCTTAGGGTTTTTCTTCTGATTCCAACTTTCACCCCATTTGCCCAACTCATCACAGTTTCTTATCCAGCCTCTCATGGCTTGTACCCTGCTCCAAAAGCTATCCCTTGACTCTTTCTAGACCTATTTAGCCTTGTATTTTTCCATTTAAAGGGAAAAAAACTCCACGCCGCGCGCGCCCAAAACCGCGGCAAGCCCTAATGCGACTTGCATCCCCGCGACCTAGTCGCTAGGTCGCAAGGTCGCATTCTCTCTGTTTTATTGCAACTTGCGACTCCGCGACCCCGCGACCTAGTCGCAAGGTCTCAGGGTCGCATAGCTTCCATTTTTCCGCAACTTGCGACCTCGCGACTCAGTCGCAAGATCGCATTTTCGCTATTTTCCCGCAATTTGCGACCGCGCGACCCCGCGACCGCGCGACCCAGTCGCAAGGTTGCAAGGTCGCATCTTCATCGTTTTCTCACAACCCGCGACCCCGCGACCTAGTCGCAAGGTCGCAAGGTTGCACCTTGGCCATTTTCTTACAACCTGTGACCCCGCGACCCAGTAGGCCACTTATTCAGCTCTGCCTGTGTCCCAGTTGAAATAATTGATAAAATGTAGTTGGTCTTGTATCATCATGGCATCGTTCTTATCTTAGGATTCTTTCATGAATATGACAAGTGAATTTGAAGCAGACTTGGAGTGTATACCTGTCCTCTCAGATTCCAGTGACATGGGACCTCCAGTGTCCCAGAAGAAAGACAAGCACTTGGCAGTGGAAGATGTAGAGATGGACATGCCAATGTCCCCGCCCCCGATATACAGAGATACCCTTTGCACATTTGCCAAAGGGGACAGCATGTGTTGGTACCAAGTGTACCAAGAGTTCGCTAAGATGGAATTCCCAGAAGACCTCTTGGATCGAGAGATATACTTACAGGTCAAGAGGTCCAAACTACATCTCGCAGGTGCTCACCCGGCCATATTCTCGTGCCCAAAGATGATAGATTGGATTATACGGAAAACGGATCCCAAGAAGTTCGTGAACAGAGACAGTGAAGGAAAGGCTTTCGCAACGCTCAAAGGCTCAGACGCCCATGTTTATTACTCTTTGCCTGAGCGAGAAGAAGACTTCACAGAAGAATGGGCCCTCACGCATGCAGTTCCTGTAGTTGACACTATAAGGCAATGGTGGGAGGAACCTGAGAAATTTAAGGTCAAGAAAGACCAGGAATATCCAGTGGCGAGCCTCAGGAAAGTATATAAATTAGTGGCTGCCATGCTTTGCAAACTGTACGGGTGCCTATATGCCACTACCTTCAATGGCACATGGGCGACTCTCATGGAGTACGTCACAGTGCACGGCACCTGCTTCAACTGGGCTAACATATTGATGACCTTCATTCATACAAATTTATCCTCGGCATTAGTACCAGATGAAGGAATGCCTTCTGAATTCTATATGGCCTCTTATTTATTGGATGTCGTCTATTCGAGGTTGCACTTTGAGGGATGGGTACATAACTGGGATCCCAAACAGACCCGTGCAATTCATCTACAAACCAAGGTGTCTTGGGAATCCAGGTATAAACAAGACATAGAGCCGATCTCCCAAGTGTTCATCCCCGCTCTATACAGAAAATTATTCGGCCAAGACGCTCCTTGCATGTCTTGGAGAGCCATGGAGACGCTAAGCAAAGTGGTGCATTGGTTCCCTTTCGCCGAATATACATTCATCTGAGTCTTTGGCTCGTTCAGGGCACCACATGCTATGCCTCGTTTTGTTACAGACAGAATGCTCATGCAAGAGGTCTGTTTCCAAATGTCTTCGGGTTTCTCCAGGGTCATGTCCAAAGGTAAGAAGAAGCTGTGGCCCGCACTACCCCTCACTATCGGTGCATACACAGTTAAAGACTTCAGAGAGGTAGAGGCAGAGGGAGAAGAGATGAAAATTTATCGCTTTGGGGCTTTAGAATACCGAACATACGACCCAGAGAGGATAGTTCCTGAACATTGCAAGAAGGCTAAATTCAAACGCCCAGGAGAAGATGAACGAAGGAACTGGTACAATGCAGATAGACAACTTGCTTTGGGGGCGGACTCTGGCCAAGAAGACCCGGATGACCAAACCTTGGAAGAAAGGAGTCGTGAATTAGGATGTGCTTCTTCCTCTCTAGCTAAAAAGCCTTGAACCAGTACAGGGCATAGTACCTCTGCCCAACAGAAAGAAATAGAGGCCAAAGCCCAGCAAGAGGAAGAAAAGAAAATGAAAGAGGACGAGGATAAGCGTAATAAGAGCCTAAGGGCATAACAGAAGAAGAAGCAGGTCGAGGAGGCCAAGAAGGAAAAGGAGAAAAAAGAGGCGAAGGCAACAGCAGAACAGGAACTCAAGAAAGAGCTAGACAAAGTGGAAGCTGACCGCCAGAAGAAAGCAGAGCAAGCTGCAGTAGCTGAGCGTAAAAGGAAAGCCAAATTGGAAGCAGAGCTCAGGCAGAAGAAAGAACATGAAAAGGTAGAAGCCGAACACCTACAAAGAGAAGAGGAAGAAAAGAAAAAGAAAGAAGAGGAGGATGAAATGCTAGAGGACATCGAGGTATCTCCCCTTAAGGTGCCTCTAGTCAGCACACAAGCCACGCTCTCTGATTTCAGCTCCTCCCAGGGGCAAGAGGAGGAGGTATTCGACCTCACCAGGCTCACGTTTGATCAATTCTCCTTCAAAATCTGATAGGAGAAAAGAAGAAGCCTGGAGCAAAATCCTTTTGCCGCATCCACATTCGCAACTAGAAAAGATATAGTCCTTGATACTAGGACTAATCCCGTGATGATAGCATCGGCTGGCACAACCTTCGCTGCGGCCACAGAAGAGAATGTGACCAGGATGAGTAGAGATATCATTTCTCTATAGAATAGCAGCAGAGTATCAGACCTGTCAAGATTTCCTCAAAGGACAGTAGATTGATGCCCCTGACCTCACAATTGCGCGCACATCTTCATAACCCAATGGCAGTAGGTCGCTGGTAGCATTTGTAGACAGGTCGCAGGTCGCACCGCCCAGCCAGGTCGCAAGCCGCACTCACCAACCAAGTTGCAGGTCGTAGTTTCCTTCCGGGTCGCAAGGCAACTCAACAGTCAGGCAGGCGAAGAGTCAGGAAGCCCAAAGGGCAAGTTTTGATCTATACAACTCCCTCCGGGGAAAATGTAAAGGGAGTTTTTTTTTTCGGGACTCAAGAGCTATACAGCATTGTATTGAAAGATAACACTCTTTTTGCATATGAATACAAATACCTGTTGAAACTCCTTTTGGATCTGATGTGTTTTGCTGTGCGAACACTATGAGTATTTCTATACAGTTTCAAACATCATTCGATTAATGAAACTGCACTCTTAATGGCATCATTTATGCATTATGGTTCCCTGTATTTGCGTTAATGATGTTCAGTTTAATTGCTTTCTTAATGGGTGTTAATGACTTTGTTTATTAGCATTTCATTTTTATCTTTCAGGAAGTAAAGGGGCATCTTTCCATAAAGAACTGTTTCTTTTGTGGTCAGAATAGCCTACAAGCATAACCCCAAAGATGTGTTATTAACAACACTTCCTTCGGCGTGTATGCTTCATTATTTGTCTCGCTACGCATAGTGTTATATATGTGTTTAATGCATCAACCATGTATCTCTTATCATGTGAATAAGTGTGTGTCCGCAGGTTCGATCGAGTTCTTTTGAGACCGAAGGGAAGGTGACTTAAGCGGTAGCCGGACCCACACCCCAGACGGGATCCCTATTCCAAACGGTTCAAGGTCTAATTGGGACTTTCTACCGGGGAGATCCCCTTACTGTTGGCCGGACATATTTTCCCGTCAACACAGGGTTTTATGGGAATTTTGACAGGGTTTTGCCTCTTTTTGGACAATTTAAAGGTTTTCTTGCATTGAATAGGTTTATACAGGTTTCAATTTCTTTAATAAATCGATAACAACTTGATTTCTTCGGGAAATAACTGTTTTACGTAGGTATGGATCTTTCAAATAGGCTCTGAGGCGTTTTCACAGGTCTACAGTATCTTCTGGAAGCATTTCAGGACTTCCAACAATCTTCAATCAGCAATACACAGTCTTTTCACTGGTTTTGGGCATATAATAGTGTAAAGTATTTGTTTTCTGAGTTGGGAGGGAAAATAAAGTCAGTAAAATGCAAGAAAAGGAGCCAATGGATCGCTTTCGGAGTTTATTAGGCAATTTAAGTTTTAAAGTACCTGCAATTAATGGCGGTCACATCGGGAAATGGGCAGTTTTTAGGCTTCAAAGGAGAAAAACCATGAGTGGTTATCGCGTTCGTTTTGAGTGGTAAGTGGTTTCAGTTGGATCGAATGCGATCCAATGGAATTGGGCCACGTGGAGGAGAGATAAAAGGCTAAAACAACCTATTTCGTGTGGAAAGGAAATGTATTTTAGTCGCGCAACTTAAATTGCGATAGGGGCAGATGATCATTAGATCTGGGATGGCTCATGCGAATGGTCGCAATTTATTCTTGAAGTTGCTCGGTATTCAGAGTGGGGTCCATGGTCTAATATATGCGGCGGGATGGTTTTGAACCTTAAAAATATACATTTATAATGTTAAAACTTTGTGTTATATGATTGGCGGAGGGGGTAAAGCTTTTATTTTTTTAACTTAAACTTTTAACAAATGTTTCGATCATATGGCGTGGGTATGTTTATTATATGGTAAATAAAACATTAACAAGTTTTTTAATACCATAGGGGGCGAGATATTATTATATTTGATACGTTTAAACCTTACGGAGAAAAAGGGAGAGGATATTTTTGGCACATGGGATATTAACCATAGGTTAAAACTTTAAATAATGGGTTTTTGGGGTTATTTGTATAGAAAGGATTTAATAAATACGAGAGGGATGTAATATAGGGATTTAATATCTTAGGTTAGTAGTTAGTATGGAATAAAGGTGTAGTATATGAAATGAATAAAAATACATAAATTAACACTAAGTAAAGTGTAAAAATAGGCAATAAAGCATAGTTTTGTCCCATTTTTGTTTCTTACACATGAACTTAGGTTAAATGCATTTTGTAGGTTTTTTGAATGTTTTTGAATGAAGATGAAATTAATTAAGTAGGTTTTTTTTCACTTTTACTAAGTAAAAGGTGTTTTTACTTAGGAAAATGGATCATATCTTTGGAAAAGGGTGAATATGATGATGAAAAGGGTTTTATGTAGGGAATTCAATATTTTTAACCAATCAGTTATCAAGCCTTGGGTCCAGTCCCAACAGAAGTCAGAGAAATGCTCTGAGCCTCTTTAACTGAAGGTTTAGAATACTAAATCATTGTGGGGGAGGGGAAATTAGTAATTTTTGCCTGATGATGATTTATTACATGTCTTGCACAACTGCTTTCTACCTACCCATCATTATTTCTAACATTTTTTACTTCACTTTCATGGGTGCATTTAAGTTTGCATCCCTAAATCCATTTTTCTTTCAAAACATAAATCTATCTAGGCCTAACCTTATATCATCCGAGGGCTTAGATTAAACTGTTGAGCTCCTCATTTATTCTCTAACTATCTACTGATTTGTCAATTTTATATTGTTTGACATATCTTTATTCTCTATCTAAATCATGAAATTCAAAGCATGAAAAGTTAAGATTAAATTGTTTAACTGATCATGGATTATGGAATTTATTGACAATCTGCACATAATCATTATTCTTGAAGTAAAAGTAAATAGTAGTGGAATTTTGAATTGCTCAATTTCATGTCTTATTTTATCTCTTTTTTTATTTTGGGGTCTATGTTTTTTCTAAGTCCTTTGGTATTTATTTTTAGGACTTTTACCCTCTTTTCATTTTTTATTATTTTTCATTTTCAAAATATGGGAAAACAACTTGCAGAAAGCAAGGTATGTACATATTTACAAGACTATGAAAGTAAATTAAAAAATTATGAATCCTATTATTATAGGACCCTAACAGTAGATAAGAATGGAAAAGGTGGATGATGAGGCGAAAAAGTTCGGGGGTTCCAACCTGACTGATACAGATTTTCCCCCCAATAGCGTGGATTTTGTCCCAGATATGCATATTTCCCTATGGCTAGTAAGGACCTTACTGGAAATATTGATGGTAGGGACCTTTCTTGGGTTGTTTATATGACCCCTGGGCGAACTGAGGCCACGAACCTTGTTGGAAATAGGGTTCGGGATAAGGTCGTTGCTAAACATGAAGTCCAATTCGCGGTCCCTGCTGAACATAGGGTCCAGCCAGTGGCCCTTGATGAACTTGTTGATACTGAGGAATATGTTGATATGAAGCACCAGGTTGAGGCCCATACTGGGTTTGCTAGTACTGACCTTGAGGAAAAGGCTAGTATTGAGCACCAGACTGATGAGGGAAAGGACCAGGTTGACCCAGAAGGAGATTCAGACCAGCTTGGGTGTAAGAACCAAACTGAGGATTGGTCGCAACAACACTCACCGAAGGCTGGGGATATTAGACATACTACTAAGGTATGTTTGTTTGAGTAACGTACTGATATTGTATGTTCGGACTTTGAACATAAAGAATGTTAGGTTGCTGAACATATGAATATGATACGTTCAGTTGCTAAAGGGGCTTCTGAACCTAATAATATTGAACATGAGGTTGTCCTGCCCCGGGAATAGGCCCAAAACTCGGATGCCCCACACCCAACAAGGGAGGTACATAAAGGGGGTTAGACTGCCCCCCAGAAATGAACGAAAACATGGATTTCCCACTGAATGATGGGACTACAATAATCGTAGATGGCGAATAGGAGACAGAGGATTCGATCGACACGGTTATTTGACCAATGGTGATCGTAGGTTGAACAACAAGTTGAGACACAGTGACCACATTCGAAAATAATGGACTGGAAGATGGAGAAATACTTTTTGACCAAATGGGATCCATAAATAAAGGTGTACCACCGGAAGCTCCAGAAATGAGGTTTCCAAAAGAGGTATAACCATGCGGGAGTGTAGACGCAACATGACTAGACGGTATTTTGGTTCCACTACCTGAATCGTGAAGTGTAGATCCGAACAACTCTCCCTCGGAGGGAAACACCGATGAATAAGCTTCCAGGATATAAGAACCATAGGTTTCCTGAAGAGTGCTCTAAGGAGCGCTCACGAATGGAACATCATCAGCATTGGATGCCATTTCGTCAGGAAACAATCGATGGACAATAGAGTGATATGCTATTGGAGAAGCCTGAAAAGGGATTACAGGTTGATCAAAAGTGCTATAAGGTTGTTGAGGTGAGACTACAATCGGATCAAAGAGAAGATTTTTAGGAAAGACCGAGAACTCTGCAGATGGCTCAGGACTTTCCCACTCAGATTCTTCTGATGTTGTCCAAGGAGAATTTTTAGGTGGTGCTCGAGATGATATGGGTTGAACACTGATGAAAATTCCAATCTCTTCACCTTGCGCTTCAATGGGGTCCAACCAAAAGACAAGGGACCTCAGGAGGAGGTTCTTGAGATATGTCAAAGGAGGGAAGAGGCGTATTCGAAGATTCAACCACGATGACCTTTCAAAAGAAGATAAAAAAGGAGAGGGTGAAAAAAATCACAATTTACCAGGCAATAAAATGCTGTAGAACTGCACGTGTGACATTTTTTCGTGGAAAGTTAATTTTAGAATTAAAAAATAAAAAATAAAAAAGGGTGTGCTAGGCATAAAGGTTTACCAAGTATCCGTGAACTGAAATATACACCTTGGTGATCAAATTATAGAAAAATGATCAAGGACTTAACGTACGGCAGCTAATCTCCCTGAATGTTGTGTTTAGTGTATCACGTCTACAAGGCGGTTGACTCGGTTAGCTATGGTAGGCATGCAACCTAGTGGTGTCTCCCCAAATATACATGATGGTACATGGGAGTCCAATCCATAGTAGTGTTTTCTAATGCGTAATTGTTCGATGAAAGCGCCAAAAATATACTTATCATACATCAATATACTTCCATACGTGGGAAGGGATATCATCCCCAAGTTGTAACACATAATGTTAGCGCCAGATCCTACGTTTAACGATGCTGGAACACGTCTCAATCCTAGACCACTAAATATTCTCGTTGATTCTAATGCTTCTTAAGGTAAATTGGGTTCATTTTAGGTTGATCTTGATTAAATTTTTAGTTTCAACGCTCAAAATAAATGTCACCTAAATACTTATAGTGCAAACTAAATGCAAAAAATAAAGATTTCCATTTCGATGAATCCTAAACTATTTAGGGAAGAGAGACAAGCAAGAGTGCACTCAATGCAACTACAATAATGCTTCCCAAACTAGTTCAAAGTTACGAAATGCAATGATTTTCAATTGAATTCACTTTTCCCAACAAATGCAACTTATTGAAAAATGAAAATGCTTCTCTTTTCACTAAGATGCATGAAAATATTTTTTGTTTTTCATTTTGAAATGTAATCAAAAGTAAAACAAATGAAAGAAAGAAGAAATGAAAATGATTTCACTTTTCTTTCAATCGAACCAAACAAAAATCGCTTTAGAGAATGCACTAATGAAATGCTTTTCACACTTCTTAAAACAACAAAGATAATCTAAAAAGAAAAAAGAAAAACTTCCAATTTCTTTTGAATTTAGAAAAAACACACTCTTCTAGAATTTTGCGTCAAACAATTTGTAATCTTGTGCTTGATGCTAAATCGAAGGGAAAAAATCAGATATGCAGAGATGACCAAAGCATACAACAATTCACTTCGAAACAAGACAATAACAATGTGACAAAGGGTGTTTGAAATGGCGAAGGATTCCCAAAATTACAAACAAATCAAAGAGACGAAAAAGACTTGCTCAAAGAATATAGGTAAGTCAAACACATAGCAAGGAGATCACTGAGATCTCATAGACTCCTTCAAGGGCCAGGACACACTGGAAAACAAAAATGGGGAAACTCAATTCTTCCTAAGATTGTGATCGACACTTTTGTTCTAAGAAGAAGGGTGTTGAAATTCCAATCAGCGTGGTTGTACTACAAAGAAAAACACTGCCAGCGCTACTGTGCAAACAGAAAAGGCGTTGGTCTCTAAAAACAAGGAAAAAATAAAAAGAGTCTCACACAAACACCAGACATGACACAATTAAGTGACTCTTAATCCTTACACAAGCTCACAAAGGCCTAAGCATATTTAAATTTCAAAAACCAATGAAACTAATCTAAGATCAGTTTGGGGAAGGAGGAAAAAAAGGCTAAAGCTCCCCAGTGGAGTCGCGAAAACTGTTGTTAAGATAAATCCCCTCTACGGATAAAGGCGATATCTCTAGCCCTAGAGTGGGTCTAGCAATACAAGATTCTTTCTAATGCAAAGCTTTGTTAACTAATATTTACAATGCAATGAGGAAAGAGACATAAATACCTTTTTCCAAATGCTACACTTGAATCCATTGATGGTGACCTTGATCCACGATCCTTGTAGGCCCACTTTCTGCTACTAATGGAACGTTAATACCTGTGGATGATCAAGAGACAACAACAAACGTGATACAATACATAATAAATGTAAACACTAGCTATCTAGCAGATCAAGGAGTAACAAATATTTGCATAAACATGTAGACAAATATAGAAAGAAAACATCAGATGTTATTATTGATAAAGTACAAAATGAGAGCTTACAACCAGGCCTTGGTGTTGGAGGCATCCTTAGGTGAAAATTTGAGTTCTTCACCGAAGCTCAAAAAGCATTCCTTCTCCCGAGGACTTAGGCTTTATCACGATTCTAACATGCAAAGGGATGAGATTTCAGACGAGTCTGACAATTATCAACCAAGCTCTAAACTTGGGGGAATGAGGGATGTGAATTTATAGGAAGGGACAAGAGGTTGGGAGCCCATGAAAGGAGGATTAAGGCCCACTTTCTAAGGCATGATCCCCCATCGATGAGATCAAGGCTCTAAAATGAGAGATATTGACCTTATCACTATTGTTCAACATCCAACTCGCCGCCCTTGAGCTTCCAGAGGTCAAATATTCTCCTCCATTTGAGGAAGCACTACCAGAAAGGGGATCAACATAGTTTTCCAATAAATTAGGGCGTTGACAGCACTGGGCCAGAACTGTGAAAAGGACATCAGCGCGGTCTTGGCACCAAGAAGAGCGTTGACCCAGGGAACTAGGTATTTGACCAAGTTTCTTTAGTAATATTTCAAGGAAGTCTTCTTTGGATCTTAAAGGGGATATGGTAACATATTTATTGATGGTGGAAACATTGCACAAGATCTGTCTCAGGGCATTTCAGGATCAGGGATGGTAAAATGAGCATGGTGAAAAATTACTGTGTAACAACTAGATCGAGGTTTCAATGTGGAGAAGGGAAACTTGAGAAGATAAATACAGAGACTGGAAAGAGGAAAGAATCTCAAAAGTTGGAGATGGGAGATTCAAATGAAGGAGAAACTACTGAAACAAAGGTTTTTGGCGAGGAGAAATTTTAACAAATGTTCCTTAATATGCAAAGGATGATTGCAGAACTTTATGAAGACAAGAAGACTATAGATGCACCTTCACCTTATAAAGGCACGGAAGAGAAAAATGGCAAGGGAAAATCTAATGGTAATGAACCTCCTTGTCCTCCATCTTCGGCTTCTTCTTCTTTATTCTCTTATCATTCAAGTTCAAATTCAAACTCACAAAAGAAACCAAAGAAATATCCTTTTCTGAAGCTTGATCTTAAGTCTGAGTTGCCAATATATGATGGTGAAATGAATCATGAAAAGTTAGATAACTGGATAAAGCAACTTGAGGTGTATTGTAGAATTCAAAATGTTGTTGATGAATCTGCAAAAATTCAGTTAGCTACGCTTAGAATGGGAGGAACAAATTTTATTTGGTGGGAAAGTAAAACTCAATTAGATTTGAAGCAAAAAGTTAAAATTATCTCTTCATGGTCTAAGTTTGTTAAAGCTCTTAGAAAGAAATTCTATCCTTTAGGGTATATGAAACATATTTTAATGGATTGGAAACATTTAAGGCAAGTTAAAGGACAAAGTGTGCAAGATTTTACAAATGAATTCAGGAAAAAGGAATTAGCACTTTATGTTCCAATAGACACACGAGAAACTTTGTTAAAGTATATTGGAATTTTTCATTCTTATTTGCGACATACATTGCTTGTGTTTAATCCAACTAACTTAGATCAAGTGTGTTCATAGGCCATTCATATTGAATCAGGTGGCAGACAGTTTCAGTCAAAATTTTCAAATAAACCATTCAAACATTCATAGAACAAAGGTTCCAAAGAAGGCAAAGGAAAGAGTAAGTTGAAAGGGAATAAATCGGCAACAACTAAGAAGGAAGGAGAAAGGCATACTTGTACTCATTGTTAGAGGGTTGGACATGAAGAATCCAAATGTTGGAAGCTTCTTCCTAAACTTAAAACAAATAATTTCCTTAAGAAGAAGGTTGAAATGAAAGCTAATGTTGCAGTCCAATAAGATTTTGGATTTGAATCCGGTGATGAAAATAATATTATCGCTATGGGTCTAACAGGTATTCCTTTTTAAGTTAGTTCTAGTTCTACTTGTTCTGCATTGTCTTCAAAATATAATAATGTGATTGAAGAAAAGAAGAGAATTTAGTTGTTCCACACAAGGATAATATCCAAGCACACTAAGATAGACACATTATTCGATACTGGATCACAAGAAAACTTAATATATGAGAAACTAGTAAGGAAATTGGGATTGGAAACTAGAAATCATCCAAAACCATACCATTAAGGATGGTTGAAAGAAAAAACTTAGATGCATGTCACAAAATAGTGTCAATTAAGGTTTGCAATTAAAACTAATATTGTTGATGAAGTTGAATTAGATGTGACTCCTTTGGATATTTGTGGAGTTGTGTTGGGTAGTCCATATCTTTATGATCAAGATGCCATATTTCATAGAAAGGATAATAAGTATCATATCTGTAAATATTGAATTGAATATGTTGTGAGGGCACACAAAATCAAGACAAATTGGGATTTAATCAATGTCAGTCAGATGAAAAGATTAATAAGTTCGAGTAAAAAGTATATTCTCATTATTGTTAAAGAACAACCTAAAGATAAGTATGATGCTTTTCAAGGGTGTGATTCTCAATTTAAGTACAAATTGGTTGAGATAGTATGCTTTTATAAATAATTGTTTAAATAACCAAAAGATTTACCTCTAAAACCAGAAATACAACATGAGATTCAATTACAATCTAATGCCCCTCTCTCGAACATTGGTATGTATCTTATGTCGGTCATAAAAAATGAAGAAATTAATAAACAAATTCAGAAATTGGTTGAGAAAGGATTTATTTGACCTAATTCTTCTCCATGTGGATCACTGATCATATTAGTCCCAAAGAAAAACAAAACTTCGAAAATGTGTGTTGATTTTAGAGATTTAAATAAAATCACCATTAAGAACAAATATCCCCTTCCAGTAATCGATGTTTTGCTTGATCAGTCAAAGAATGTTGTTTACTTTACAAAACTGGATTTAAGAAGTGGTTATCATCATAATCGTATTGCAGATAATGATACATGGAAAACTGCATTTAAGACTAGATAGGGGCTTTTTGAATGGTTGGTTATGTCGTTTGGGTTATGCAATGCAATGGTTGGTTTCATCCTTTTATTGATAAGTTTGTCATAGTCTATCTCGATGATATACTTATTTTTATTTCAAGTTTGGAAGAACACATAAAGCATGTTAAACAAGTTTTTGATGTGTTGCAAAAAGAGAAATTGTATCTCAAACTCTCTAAATGTGAATTTAGAAAAAAATCCTTAATATATATTGGTTACATAGTTGGAGGAGGTCAGCTAAAAATAGATCCAACTAAAATTGATGTGATCGTTAAGTGGCAAAGACCTCAAAATGTGACAGAAGTTATAAGTTTCTTAGGTGCAATTCAGTACTGGAGGAAGTTTGTTTCTCATTTATGTTTTATTGCATCACCACTTCATGCTTTAACAAGTTCTAAAGTATCCTTTCAGTGGAGAGGAAAACAACAAAAAACATCTGATACTTTAAAGCATAAAAATGTTACAACTCCAATCTTGGATTTACCAGGCCTTCAACATCCATTTGAAATAGAAACTGATGCTAGTGGGTATGCAATGGGTGCAGTATTATTGAACAAAGGAAATCCTATTTGTTTTCATTCATAAACATTTTCTAAAGTAGTTGATAACTATTCAGCTTATGATAAAGAATTATATGCATTAGTGGAAAGTGTTAAAAAATGGAAACATTATTTAATGGCAAAGAAAATATGATTCATACAAATCATCAGCCACTTCAATACCTTCAATAAAAAACTAAGTTGAAACAGTATCAACATTATATATGGATGGGGTTTTTGCAGAAATTTCATTTATTAATCAAATATAATAAAGGTACCACCAATAAATTAGGTGATATGTTATCAAGACCTTCTTTGAATGCTTCAGTTATTCTACAAAACAGTTCTTTAGCACATGAAATTTATATAGAACAAAATGCCGCAGATATTTATTTTAAGGATTTCTACGAATCACTAACTCATAGTGCTCAAGTGGAAGAAGTGAATTATCATGTTCATGAAAATTTATTGTACCATCTTAGCAAGTTGTGGATACCACAAGGAGAAAGAGTCCATGTCATCATGGAAGCACATTCTTCTCGTGTTTCACGACATTTTGGTGTAGGTAAGACAGTGGAACAATTACAAAGGTTTTTATATTGGCCTCAGATGAATGAAACAGTTACTAAGTACATCAAAGGGTGTGTCATGTGTTCAACAAGCAAACCAAACAACAGAAAATTATGTTTATATATGCCACTTCCAGTTCCTTCTCTGCCATCGGAAAGTATATCCATGGATTTTGTAGGTGGGCTTCCAATGTCTAGAAAAGGGCATGATTATTTGTATGTTGTGGTTGATAGATTTAGCAAAATGTGTATTAGATATCATTTTTGGGATTAAATTGCGTTAAGTAAGTCATTCATCTATGACCATTTCCATGAGAGGTAGTCGTAACTGACTAATTTAGATGAAATGGTCATAGATGAATGACTTACTTAACTCAGTTGAATCCCAAAAATTATATGTAATATAATGCACTACGGAAACCCCTCATACTTAAAATGTGTATTCTTGTTCCATGTAAAAAGTAAGTAATTGTTGAACATACTGCACACTTGTTATTTCAAAATGTATGGGTTCATTTTGGGTTGCATACTTCTATAATTTCAGACCGGGACTCTCGTTTAATGGGGGATTTTTGGCCCACTTTGTGGGGAATCATGGACACTAAGTTGAAAAAGAGCACAAATTTTCACCCACAAACTGATGGGAAAACAGAGGTGGTGAATAGAACAATGGTACATCTTCACATAGGTTATTGTAGCAAACATCCTAAGTTGTGGGATGAATCCTTACATTATTTCCAACATGATTACAATCGGGCCTTGCACTCTTCTACTAGCAGATATCCTTTTCAAACATGTTTTGGGTACCTGCCAAAACCACCAATGGAATTTATGTTTGGTGAAGAAGCTAAGGATTATTGACATGGATATGTCAACAAAGCAACCGAGTTCATTCAAAGAATCCAGAAGATTCATGAAGCAATGCAAGATCAATTGGAGAAAAGTTAGGCCAAATACAAAATGTGTCAAGACAAGCATTTGGTGGATCATCACTTCCAAGTTGAAGGTAAAAATTTGAAACCCTTAAGATATGGTCCTTTTAAAATTGTTGAAAATATTGGGCATAATGCATTTTGGTTAAATTTGCCTCCATATATGCATATATATTCAGTTCTAAATGTTGATAAATTGAAGTTGTATGAACCTCCACTGATCATGGATCAAGAGGACAATGCTCAAATTCCAACAATAAATGAGTTTGCACCTGAATGTATGACTGAGTTACAAGAAGATACCATCTTGGATAGGAAGGTCTGCACTACCAGGCGAGGATATGTAGAGTATATTCAAGTGAGACTCAAAGGCATGAATCCAAGCAAAGCAAGGTGGTTGGAGATCGAAAGGGTGAGGGAGTTGTACCCTAACCTCATATCTACTTAAAACCAAACTTTTGGTGGTCCAAAAGCTTCCAGTGGAGAGGAATGATCCAGGAGGATCCCCGAAAATGCTCAAAATTTTACAGTCTCATATGCTCATGAAACTAGCACCAAGTCGAAGAGCTCATCGCGCTAATTCCAGTGGTATATTCAGTTTTCAAAATCGCCACCGTATGAGGGAGAAAATGCGTTCTGTAGTTTTTCCAAAATAGGAAAAAAATAGGTCATAATAGGCCAAGTAGCAATCTCAGAATAGGGCACGTGGCAGTCTCATAGAGGAGGAGGCGTGGGTCCAACCCGCGAACATTGAGGATTCACTACAAAACTTTAACATTAGACTAGGGGCTTGTATTTATTAACATTGGCGCAAATTTTTTATTTAAGTTTCATCGTTATGACATGTGGGGGAAGGGTTGGCGGAGCCCACCATATCCAACGATCTGCCAAACCCATGGATCATTTTAACCATATGACAAATGCCATTCCAAAGTTGGCATGCAGGGATATTGTTATAACTAATGTTAAAATTGTTGTATCAACCACATGCCATGAGGACATATGTATCTGTCGGTCAGACTATGGTTAATAACCATATGATAATTATGGTGAGTGGAGATTCATATCTGTGGGATTAATGTTTATACTCCAAAATTAGTGAAGGTTGTAACCATATGATATAGTTTCAAAACCATATATTACATATGCTGCAGTCGTATACGACGTATTTATAATTTGGTTACAATGTATGTTATGTTTGCCAAAGAAAATCTCGGGAGGCCCACGGGTTTGATTCCGAGACCTCCCATGGGAATTATAAAAAGGATTGCCACTGCGACGATGCCAAGGTGGTTGAAAGAAATTGAGTCCGAATTGGTGTTATTTGTGCATGCAATTTTCCTTTTGAGGCATAACTTGGCTGAGGCCGAGAGCTATCAATTGAAAGTAGACATCGATGCATGTGATCACATTCCAGAATGGTGAATGTGATGTAAATATACTTTGTGAGCATTTTTAATATGGCAGACGACCATTAGAACCAGACCCTGAGATGTAGTCCAGGAGCAACGAAATCCGTCATAAATTATTTTGTGTTTTCTTATTATTCTCTATTGTTCACGCTTAATTTTAGATTTCAAGTTTTATGTTTAAGGCACTTAAAAATCAATTTCTCTTGTTCATTCACTTAAAAGCAACCTTAGTTAATATTTGGTGAAATTGTGAAAATGGTGAATTATATTGTTTTTGGATCATATATAGACTCATGGAGCCCTAGATATAGGTTTATCCTACTATATTGTGAGATATCTCCATGACTCCTGTCTATTGGCAAGATATATTTGCATTATAGTAAAATCCCATAGAATTTATGACCTCACTGAAGACGTTTTCTAACGAGAAAATAGAAGGGAAAGCTAGTAACTGGACCCAGATAGGAATCAAGACCTGCTTTTCAGCTTTGGCATTAAAGCTGAACGACCATTTTTCTTAGATGAGGTATTGAGAGCCCTAGGTCCATCTCTAAGCCAAAAATTTGGTTGCATCCTCCACACTTGATGCTTGCCAACCTATATAGCCTTTGGAAAAGAGCATGAAACATGGTGTATACCAGTAGAGAGGTTTGAGATTGAGTTTTGTCCACATACATAGGGCCATCATGGACATTCTCCGACTTGTAAATCAATCAACCACCACGATATCTTCCATGTTTTGAATTTCATTCAATTGTATGTCCTTCCCTAGGACCGGAGATGGTTCCTCAAGATAATGCTTAATACACTTTTAAGAGGGATTTTTGGGAGGTCCAATTGTTGAAACCACAAGCTCGAATTTCCCATAAAGTATACAATCTCCATTATTCATTTTCGATGTGAGGAATTCATTAAGAAAATGTAATATTCCAAAATTAACATGTAGCTAATTGGAATATTAAATTTTTCTGATTTCACTTAGGAGATGAATAAATGGGTAAGGAGGCCCATACATTTCAGAAATAAGAATAAAATTCCTCATAGTGTGAAAAGGGATCATAATACTTGCATGATTTTACACTCTCATGTGTGAACAGGGACAAATGCATGTCGACAAGGTCAAGTTTGACCAAGTCAACAACGTTGGTATGAGAGGAAGAGATCATCCATAGAGACAACGCAATGCAAGTAGGAGGAAGATTCCTTGGTGAAGGAAACCCTAATGAGTGGGGCCCAAGGCAAGAAGGCTCACAAATGTTTAAAAGGAGGGCAAGGGAGCCATAGAAAGACATCTTATGAAGTGAATATTGTATTTTGATCTTTCTCCAACTGTTTAGTTGAGATTGTTGTGCTGCTTAGCACTAGGCATTCATGTTTATGAATTCCTTCTCCTTTCTTGAGAGGCCTCTTGAGGGAGCTTGTACTGAATTTCTCCACATCCAGGCTTGAGGCCAAGCATCCTCCTTCATCTACAACATTATTTCTGCAGCATTATAACGTTGTGTTGCAGGGTGTTGCAGTGGGGGTTCACAACACCACTTCTAGAGCTTGTTTTTCAGAGGAGGGAGCCTCCATTCCTTTGGAAGACCAGTGAGGAAGATATTGAAGAAGAATTTCATATCTTGGAACTTGGAAAAATTACTCCCATCACCTAGAGCGTAGTCCCTTGCAGGAATTGTGTCATTTCTTGCAGTGTTGCAGTGTGAGGGTTAAAACCCTCAATCTTGAGCTACTTTCTTAGGGGAAAGGTCAACCTTTCTCCCAAAAAGTTTGTAAAAAGGATCCTCCTTCATTTATTGTATTGTTAAATTACATGCATCCAGAGCTTCAGTTAGACTTTGTTATTTTAGATCCAGATCTGCAGATCTAATACTTTGTACTTGTGCTTTCATGAAACCCTTGCCGAGTTATCTTCTTAATGTGTAAAGGAGGCTATATCTCTATTTTTCTCCATGCTTTGAGTAATAAAACTCCAGACCTGTTGTTTTTACCATATTGTATTAGAAACCCTCATGTAATCATGTTTTTCTTACTTCGGGAAATTTCTGTATAGTTCAGGTCATGGGATTTGGGTGTTTTTAAGCCATATTGAGACTGGGAGATCTGTTTAACACATCAAAAGGGATTTGTTTATGATCCCCTTCTGGACGTAAGTCCCATAATACATAAGATAAGGGATCACAGTGTTATTTCTCTTAGTTATAGCGTAATTTTCTGGGAATAACGGTTGTCTGGTCCAGTTTGTTGCATTTCCCCACTTTGGGATAATCTAATGGGACATAATTTTGTTGCTGCACCAATAAAATGATGCCTATGTGTTTTACACACATTTTATGAGTTAATTTCTTACTTTTATTCTAGTTTTGTGTTACATATTGCTACATCCCCATTTTTGGATATTACAGTGGTATCGGGGCATAATCTTGGCTCAGCCTGTGAGTTCCAGCCATTATGCTATCATAAGAATAAGAATACAAAGAGAAGGATCAAGATCAAAATGATGGAGAGGATGAGCCTTATATCATCACTTTTCAGATCCGGGAAGAACCTCTCCAAGGAGGTTAAGTAGATGAAGGAGAAGAGATGCAATGAAACTCCTAGAGGGTTTCAAGAAGAGGAAGGGCCATGTACTTCCTACTCTCAAAGAGGAGAATACAAGAGGCATGAGGAACACTTGGAACCTGAGATCCTAAGAAGGTACCTTGCAGAGTACAAATCTCAACCTAGAGCTTTCAAGGAGACTCTAGCTCTTCCTCAGTTTATCCAGCTGGAAGAAGAAAGGAGGCCCTACAGCAAGGGGATGATGAGAGGCAATAGATTTCTGTTGCCCACTTTTGATGGATCACCCACATGTGCAGCAAAGGCTTGGGTGATGAAGCTAGAGGAATTCTTCCTATTACATCCAGTGGTAGAGAGAGAGGTTGTGGAAATTGCAGCGCTGCACCTTGAAGGTAAAGCGAGCACTTGGTGGTTCAGCCATGTGAGACATGCAAGAGTATCTACTTTTGCAAATTTCGCTCAAAGGGTGATCAAGAGATTTGATAAAGAGAAATCATAGGAAGAGAAGCCCTCACCACCATGGGAGGAGGTATGTACCAGTGCTGTTACAACCATGGAGGAGCATACTTCATCTTCAGCAGTTGGGGAAGCCAACACATGGGAGGAAGGAACTCTTCAGCCATACAAGATGCTTCCAAATGTCACAAAGGTATGCCTAAGTTTCCATCTCTTATCATTTCAGCAAAAATTATGGAGGTACACCATTGCATAATGCTAATCTAGAGCAGCAGAATTTCACTGTGTTGTGCAACCTTGAGTTATTCAAGGAAGGGATGAACCATCATCCTCATGGACCTTTGTTGAGTTTCACACAACGCTTGAGGTTGGGGTGTGAACTTTTGGAGGATGAAATGAACCATGCCCAAAACACTCCTATCCAAAACCATATGTTCATCTTTGAGTTGGAGTATGAGGCAGCCACTACATCATTGGAGAGATTAACAGTGTTGCCAATCAATAGCAGTGAGGAGGTTTTGCCTTCATCACACTTGGATCCTTATGGATTCGAGCTGGTCATTGGTGAGAGATATTCTCTAGGAGATCTCCAAGGAGTTTCATTTCAGCATCCCATGGAATGCAAGAAGAGAAATTTGATAGGGGAGGATGGTAGCCTTCATTGGAGGAGTACCAAGATGGAGAATGATAGGAGATAGCCATAGGTGGTTGAGTGGATGTGGATGGAGAGCAAGAGGCTGGTGAGCCACTTGCATATTTATGATACAGGCAGCAAGAGGCAAAGTTGCGTTGGCTACTCTTGAGAGAGTTTGGCCATCATGTGACATATCCTTTTTCTAAGGGTATGTGGGTGGAAGTAACTTGGCAAGATACTTGCATCATTGGGCAGCAAGGAGTATGGATACATTGTGTTGATATGACATCTTTCATATCAATCATTATGTTTTCACCACATAATTTCTATGATGGGGGTATGAGGAGGCAGCGAAAACTTTTGTTGCTTTGTTTGTTCTTAGGAGAGCAGGGGCATATTTTCTCTCACACTTTGCATGATGTTGCAGGAGTAGGAGATGGAACTATCATGGTGCAAAGGGGCTACTCCTTAGCCTTGGATGATCAGGAGATACTTCCACTTTGGAAATAATTTCCTATATGTAGCAGCATTATGAGAGGTGTCTTTGACAATGAGCATGTCAAACAATGGAGCTATGTGTTGGCAGGAGCCTATTTGCATAGGCCAATAGCATTGTCACTTTGGAGCTGGGACTTATTGATGGAGTATCCCTAGGATCACTTCACATTGGATGCACTTGGTGGACAAGGAGGAGGTGAGAATGATGGAGTAGTGGATGGAGACATCTATTACTGTGATATGTTCTACTTGACTCGGATTTCCAAGCATAAGAAGGAGGATCCCCATGCAGCAGATGATTCATTTCTCTTCATGAGAGTATGTTATACCACTATGGAGAGCTTGTTCATGGATCCTATCATCATATTAATTCCATTACATGGTAAGAATATTGCTTTTGCAATTTTTTATTGTCTAACACAGTATTTGCATACTCTTACCATTTTTATTCAATGCATTGCTCCACAAGAGGGCATGCTTTTCTTTGAGCTCCATGGTCAATGTTGGGAAAAATTATATGATGGAGACAACCATCTTTTGTGTGGCCTTGGGCAAGTGCTATATTATTTCATGTATGCTCAGTTGATGTACCAAGACATTTACTATTCACTATTAGATGTGATAACATACATAAATAGAAATCTGTCAAGAAACAACTTGCCATATTATTTTTTGAAACAGCAGTTTGGAAAACTGCACTGTGACCACTTGGGATACTGTTGGCACCTTCCAGCACCATATGAAACCTTTGGGTGACATATGATGATTATGTCCTATTCATCATATATGAGATGATTTGGGTCAGCTTGATTCACAACGTTGGAGAGGAGATCTTTGGAGGTCTATTCTTCATCTTGCCACTTGAGGAAAACTTAATTGCAGCCCAAGATCGGCAGATAATCTACACTTATCCTAAGTGGAGAGAAGGACAACATGGGGTAGGCTATCTTGTCTACCATGATCAGATTTTCAGCCCACCTACATTGCATGAGCTCAAGGTGGAGGAACATTTTCAGGAGTTGCCATGTTGGGAGGTGACTCATTTTGTATGGATGATTGCTTGGGGATGGAGGATCCACATGGAATGATGTTTCCCAATACATTTCAAATCCCATACCTCAAAGGGACCTCTAGAAAACACCTTATTTCCTCCTTGAGTACTTTACTTATTCATGATGATAGATATTTGGCTAGCTTGTATGCTTGGGAGGGGCAATATGGAGATTCATTGATGAGACATCATCTCATTCCTTGGAGGAGTTCATCATATGTGGATGCTACAGTAGGAGGAGGGGAGACTTCTCAGTTCTATCCTTGCAGTTGCTTGAGGACAAGAAACATTTGGGAGGGGAGGATTATAATATTTCAAAATTAGCATGCAGCTAATTGGAATATTAAATTTCGCTGATTTCACTTAGGAGATGAATAAATGGGTAAGGAGGCCCATACATTTCAGAAATAAGAATAAAATCCCTCATAGTGTGAAAAGAGATCATAATGCTAGTTGGATTTTACACTCTCATGTGTGAACAGGGACAAATGCATGTGGACAAGGTCAAGTTTGACCAAGTCAACAACGCTGGTACAAGACGAAGAGACCATCCATAGAGACAACACAATGCAAGTAGGAGGATGATTACTTGGTGAAGGAAACCCTAATGGGTGGGGCCCAAGGCAAGAAGGCTCACACATATTTAAAAGGAGGGCAAGGTAGCCATAGCAAGACATCTTATGAAGTGAATATTGTATTTTGGTCTGCATGACTATTCTGCTTTCTCCAACTTTTTAGTTGAGATTGATGTGTTGCTT
This sequence comes from Pinus albicaulis, assembly GCA_034641835.2. Lineage (NCBI taxonomy): Eukaryota > Viridiplantae > Streptophyta > Pinopsida > Pinales > Pinaceae > Pinus > Pinus albicaulis. The sequence continues at coordinate 1,175,641,458 of CM076583.1, forward strand.
AGCACAAGGCATTCCTGTTTAGGAATTCCTTCTCCTTTCTTTAGAGGCCTCTTGAGGGAGATTGTACTGAATTCTCCACATCCAGGCTTGAGGCCAAGCATTCTCCTTCAGCTACAGTGTTATTTCTGCAGCAGTATAACGTTGTGTTGCAGGGTGTTGCAGTGGAGGTTCACAACACCACTTCCAGAGCTTGTTTTTCAAAGGAGGGAGCCTCCATTCCTTTGGAAGATCAGCGAGGAAGATCTTGGAGCAGAATTTCATATCTCGGCACTTGGCCAAATTACTCCCATCACCTACAGCACAGTCCCTTGCAGGAACTGCATCATTTCTTGCAGTGTGAGGGTTAAAACCCTCAATCTTGAGCTACTTTCTTAGGGGAAAGGCCAACCTTTCTCCCAGAAAGTTTGTAAGAAGGATCCTCCTTCATTTATTGTATTATTTAGTTACATGCATGCAGAGCTTCAATTATACTACATTATTTTAGATCCAGATCTGCAAATCTAATATTTTGTACTTGTGCTTTCATGAAACCCTTGCCGGGTTATCTTCTTAATGTGTAAAGGAGGCTAGATCTATATTTTTATCCATGATTTGAGTAATAAAACTCCAGATCTGTTTTTTTTACCATATTTTATTAGAAACCCTCATGTAATCACATTGTGCTTGCTTCAGGAAATTTTTGTATAGTTCAGGTCATGGGATTTGGGTGTTTTTAAGCCATATTGAGACCGAGAGATTTGTTTAACACATCAAAAGGGATTTTTTTCTGATCCCCTTCTGGATGTGAGTCCAATAATACATGAGCTAAGGGATCCCACTGTTATTTCTCTTATTTATGGCGTAATTTTATGGGAATAATGTTTGTATGGTCCAGTTTGTTGCATTTCCCCACTTTGGGATAATCTAATGGTACATAATTTTGCTGCTGCAACAATAAAATGATGGCTATGTGTTTCTGATAATCTAATGGTACATAATTTTGCTGCTGCAACAAGCAAAAATTTGAGAATTCAAGCAAATTCATGGCATAGAGGAGCAAAGAGGTTAAAAGTTTTGGCATGTGGATTTCCTGCAATATGAAACCCTACTTGTATGTTAAACCCTAAAAAAGTCATCATTTATTCACTACAAACCCTATTCATTTATTCATATAAATTGTTAAGTTCCCTCTCGAATATATTTTGGCTATGCCCAAGCTTTTTTCAAGGGTGAATAATGTCAAGATGAATGAGGTTATCGAACACGAGGTATGAGAGAATGAGTTAGGCTCTACTCTCCATTCTATGAACAAACAAAAAACTCATTTTCATACATATCACACTGGCGCATTTTAGTTATTGTTACACATTAGTGTAATCTACACATGGAAATGCACTAGTGCTAATAACTGCAATAAGAGCATCAATGCTCCTACTTACAACGATGTCCTTGTTCCCTTCAACCATACCATTATTGTAGTTATTATTATTGTCATTGTTATTACCAAGTATTCATGGTGCAAAAGGATATATAAGCATTGGTGCTTAGTCATATGTAAAACATTGGTATTGTTAGAAATGTAGCAAGAAAGGCTAAATTTGACTTGTGCCTAAATCAAATTTAGTAATTCAATTTTCCACGTCAACAGGGTGACTTGGATTGCAGTTAACTTGTGTGACATGCCTTGTGTCTACCAATTTACTCAGTAAATTTGATTTAGAGGCTAGAAGTAGAGGTATGCATGTAGTGGTTGTTAAAATTTATCAATCTAGTTTAGTTATGTTCAGTTTGTCTCAGTTAACTGAGCTCAACTACCTAGTTGATTCAGTTGAAGCTCAATTGAATAATAAAATTGTTGTTAACTCAGTGATCTCTCAGTAACGCTAGTCAATCAACTAAAAACAACCCAGACATGCATGGAATTAGAATTTTCTAGTTAGAGTGGAGGAAAAGGCACATTGTAAACATCAATTGTATACTACTTGAATGTACAGGTTATCAAGTGCTCAAAATTATGCTCAAAAATGAAAGTTGTTGGAATGATGTGGAACCTGAACGACCGCGTAGATCTCGTCATTTTGAATCTGGCGCAACTCATTTCCTAGAAAACTGACACTGTATGCTCTAAGAAACGTGTTTTGTCCACTTTGTCAAACATGCAATTTAAAAAAAAATGCAAGACATCCCAGTCAGTAGTCCATACAGTTGAATGGGCATGCCTACGTGGAAGTTTGACCGGTCAAAGGGGTTTTCCTCTAGCATATGGGATGGTGCCAAGTCGCACATTTGTATTGGTTGATTGTGGTGAGTTTGTGATTGGTTGGGCATGTGGCCAACCACATTTTGTCACGTGGCAGCACGGGAGGCCACAATTTTTTTGTTGAAGTCTGAGCAGAGCATGTGGGGGTCAAACCCGCGACCTCCAAGCCTCTAGCCAAAATTATTTTCCATCGCACCATAGGTTTGTTTCTTAACCTATACGAATTTTGCATATATTTTTTATCATATGGTTTTGGAATTGGAGTTTGGGACCGAGGTCTAGCCCCAGCCCTGGTCACCACGCCGCGGGCAGGGACCATGGGTAGGAGGCTAGCCTTGCACCCCCCATTACATAACCATAACTGCAACATTGGTCACCGGCGCCATTTGACAAGATGCAGTTTTAACCGCCCTCCCCTAACTGTTAAACATAACATTTATGTGAAACCACGACATGTGCCCATGGTTAGCATCAAATCCCGACAGTTAGGAGTAAACCGTGCGGCAGGTTTTATATTTAAAAAAACTTATAAACCATAATTAGTATGGCTTGAAATCCAGTTTGTAAGCATTATTGGGCATTTAAGCGCTTCAACAATTTCACCCAGTTTTTGGCAAAATTGGCACTCAGTTAGTTGGATTCCCAGTGGATTTGTAGGATGATGTCGAATTTTGGGGAAAATGTGGAGCGAATAGTGAAAGAACTCGGCGAAGTCATAACTAAGTCAGTTTTTGGCCTATGAGGCAGAAAGTGGTTACACAAGCATTTTTGGCCATTCTCGAGCTGATGGAACAGGTTTCAGAGCTGTTTGAGCATTGTAAATACATGCAATCACACTTTTGAGCATAATCGAAGAGGGCCAAGCCATTGGGATTTGGACCAAGGAGACATAGCCCAGGCGGGGTGAACTCCTTCATCATGTGCTATTGTGTTACTATTTATGGTGATGTTCATGACTGTTATATTTTGTTTTTCATATTGATCAGTGGGTTTCATTGATGTCAACCCAAGTAGGACCAGGGGATACCCCGATCTTGCATGGAAATTTTGACCTACCAAATTATTATATTCCAATTCAAGGATATTTTTTATGGTTTTTACTTGTTGATATGTTTCCATTGATATATGGCACGCCACGTAATTCTTCATGGTTTGAGATATATTCATGTTTGAAGTTAGTAACCCAAGTTAGTGGGCTAAAACCCCATAAGGTTGTGGCATGACACTAATCATTGATTGTGGTCATTAAAAAGTCAATAATTAATCATTTTTAAGCTCCTAAAATCCCTCCCACATTCACTTGTTGAAGACCCTCTCAACCTAAGCATTTATATAAATTGTGATCCTCATATTCTCCTCAGGTAGGGATTTCGCTACTTGAAATAGGACATTATGGCATTTTCGCTATAAATTTTTTTCTACGAAGGTTCAGAAGTTGAAATTTTTATCACGTGAAGCCTAAATCCTGAGAAAGCTCATGTAAACATTTCAGGTCATGGTTCACAATATTTTCGGAGATAGGATCTGCGGAAGTTTGGGTTTTTGCAGGCTCTTGAACTTCATCTCAAAGAGGTCACCTTGGGAAAATCGTGTTGGGAGGTATAGGATCATCATTAGGTGGTTGTGTCATAGTTTGGATTATGGTCTAGTGTGTCTTCTTCTACATAATTCTATATCATTGTAAATTGGACCATTTTCCCTAGTACGAGAGTTCATTCTTCTTTTATTCTTCTTTAGGGTGGTAGGGTGGTGCTAGGTTGGTGCATGAAGTCACCAACAGGTTCAAGCCTGTGAAAACTTCAGGGTGGTAGGGTGAGTTGTAGCTCATTGGGCGTTGGGGCATCCGTTCAGTTAACTAATGAAGAATCTCGGGCATTGGAGCGTCCATCTAATGGGAGTTGGAGAATAATTCTTTTCTAGATTCTAGGAATTTGGAGATTTATTTTCAATTGGAGTTGAATATTAAATAATTATTAGAAAAGCATTCAAGTGGTTTTTGTCCCAGAGGGGGTTTCCACCTTAAAAACTGTGTGCATTTGTGTTCCTTTTATTTACTGCTATCATTGTACAAACACTAATAATAATTGAAGATTAACTAATGTTCTAAAATAGTAATACTAGCAATTGCTCCTTAAAAGGAGCAAAAGTACACCGAAGGAATTAAACCACTGCTAAATACTTCTGTAAATTGATTTCTGAGAAAAGAAAAAGAAAGATTCAGTTACCGTAAGGCGGCAGCGTGATTAAATAAATTACATATTAATCATAATAATAAAAAACATAAATTATAAATTAAATAAATGTTAATGGAAAAAATAAATTAATTAAAATACAAAATACAAATAAAATAAAATAAAAATAATAAATGAATTAATCATGAATTAGATAAATATGAATAAAAATAAATAAAATTTTGAATAATAACATAAATTATAAGTTAAATAAATGTTAATGAAAGAATTAAATTAATTAAAATACAAAATATAAATAAAATAAAATATAAATAATAAATTAATTAATATGCAAACTATTCATATGCAAAAAAAACAATGGAAAAAATAAATTAATTAAAATAGAAAATACAAATAAAATAAAATAAAAATAATAAATGAATTAATCATGAATTAAATAAATATGAATAAAAATAAATAAAATTTTGAATAATAACATAAATTATAAGTTAAATCAATGTTAATGGAAAAATCAAATTAATTAAAATAAAAAATATAAATAAAATAAAATATAAACAATAAATTAATTAATCATGAATTAAATAAAATGTAATAAAAATAAATAAAATATTAAATAATTATAAATATATTAAAAAAATAAAAAAATTAAATAATAAATAATAAAACAACACTACAAAATACAAATAAAATAAAATATAAATAATAAATTAATGAATCATAAATAAATAAATTATAATAAAAATAAATAAAATATAAAATAATTATAGATGTATTAAAATAATTAAAAAATTAAATAATAAAACAACATTAGCCTACCTCATCTCATATGAATGTTCCAACTCTAAATAAAGATGAATGTTTACAACTCTAAATAAAGGTAGGTATAAGTATATGTCATACATCAAACAACTCATGAAGGTTTGATTCACGCCTACGTACAACCCTTCAGTCCCAGCTTGTCCAAGTTCTTTTTCTCCTCCACGGAAGGGACAAAGGTACAAAGGCGGAGGCATCAGTCTTGTCCAAGTTCTTACTCTCCTCCATGGAAGGGACAAAGGTACAAAGGCGGAGGCGCCGGTCTCGTCCAACTCTCGTGCCGCAAAATCGCAGCAAACAAGAATGCGTAAGTTAAGGGAGCAACCACCAAGTGTCAAATTTTGAGAGGATAGAAGGGCAAATCTGGAGTAGAGGTGGAGCACAGGGATTGGCTGGGATGAACAGTGTTTCCCAGTCAATCCCATAAAAGAACACCTTCGGTGTAAATAATACTAATTGAAAGGAATATTGATTAACCCCCCTCTCAGTATTTCCAACAATTGGCATTAGAGCTTGGTTCCTTCAATAGCAGTTTAACTGCTGGAAGGAGGTCATGGAGCATACCAAGAATGGTGTACCTCTGTTCAATGAAAATAATTATGCACTCTGGAAAGGAAGAATGGAGGTCTATTTCTTGGCGCAAGGTTATGAAGTATGGGACACTGTTCAAAATGGCTTTACATCAACCACGGATGAACGTAAGAAGAATGTGGTAAATCATGTGAAAGCAAAGAAAATTATTATCAGTGGACTTGTTGAATCTTCTTATCATAAGGTTTTGGGTTGTAAAACCGCCAAAAATGTATGGGACAAGCTTGAGAATATATATGTAGGTGACTCAAATGTCAAAGAAGCAAAACTTCAAATCTACAGAGCAAAATTTGAGCAACTTAGAATGAAAGAAGATAACAACATTGTTGCATACTTCCAACACATTGATGAAATAACCAACACTCTGGAAGGACTGGGAGAGCCTGTTCATGAGAAGACTATTATACGAAATATTCTTAGAACGTTACTAGGGAGATTCAACCCAAAGGTATCAGTTTTAGACGACAGTGCAAATCTTGACAAAATCAGCAAAGAGGAATTACATGGAGTTCTCATAGCATATGAAATGAGACTTGATGATGAAGAGGGTACTTCGCATCTAGAAACTGTGTTTGCTGCATATAAGAAAACCAATAAGGAAAAACAGCTTTCAAATGCAAGTGTGAAGAAAAGGAAGATGATGAAGAAGGTCTTTCATATGGAGAATATGCTTAATTTATGAGAAAACTAAAAATTAGTAAGGGAAAATTCAAAGATAAACCTCCATTGATATGTTTCGACTGTGGTGAGGTTGGGAATTTTGCAGAAAAATGTCCAAACGGAAGTGATGGCAACTCAAAAGGAAATAGAAGCATTAAGAAATTCAAAAAACAAGGCAAAAATGTTGGAAATATTGTCATTGATGGCAAAGGAGAAGAAGCAGGGCAGCAAAAAGAGGCACCTCAGACACCAGGAAGAAGTAGAGGCAGCAGAAAGAGCATTAGACATGAAGCAGAGGCAGTTGTAGAAAGGGCCACTGAGTTGAAGATCTGGTACAAGGAGGTTTTGTAAGTAAATTCAGTTGTGTATATAAAAGGATTTGTTTCAATATTATATGGATATTATTCTATGTGAAAGATCTGTGATGTGTAATTATATGTGCATTGATGATTTAATTACATATGTGAGTTGATCAAGGTTTATAAACAGTTTTGAATAAACTCTGTGGCAAGGGTTCGGATTGGAGATTTTGTGTATAAATTGGAGATTAATGTCGACATTGTGTTCTGAATGCATTATGGTTTGCATGGGAAACGTTGAACAATAATGAAGCACAAAATTGCCTGAATGTATTGTTGGGCATAAAGAAAAATCGATGTTAGTTAATATCAATATTATATTTGTTAATTGAATTAGTAAGAGATGGGTTTTAATTCGGTGGTTTGATACATCGGAGTGGCCAACAAAGTAATTGGGTTTTTGGAACAAACTCCGTCATTTGGTTTGAAATCATTTGGGATTTTATTGTGGATTGAACCACAGAGACTGGATATGGCAATCATGGTCGCATTGCAAAAGCTGATGTTTTGTATGTCGTAGGCTATAATTAAAAGAAATGTTGATATCATATATGAACAGACCATTTACATATACGAAGGAAAAGAAAGCAGAACCTTGAGTCAATATATGGAACCTTGAATAAATAGTGAGGGCAGTTTCGGAGGTAGAAAACCAGCGGTCTCGCACTTTTTAAAAGTGGTAAGAAGAATTGCTCAAAAAAACGCAATTAGGGTCTCTGCTTGACACGTCATGTAGAGGTGGTTTTTAAAAACCACGAATGTCACGTAATTTTTGAAGATTAAACTCCGTGCATCTAAATTGCACGATATTGCGAGATATGAATTGGATGGGTGCGTAATTGAGTTTTGGAGCGCGAGAGAAGGTTGATCATTGGATTGCCAGTAAAGTTGCAGGAACGATAAAGTAAGGTCCATTAACTGAGTTGTGGGCCCGAACATTCATTTATATTTGATGGGTTTGATTTTTAATCAAAGTTGGTACCTTTGCATGAAGGGATAGATGTGGGCCAGGGAAACCTTAATACTTCTTGGTAAATGAGTATAGTGAGAATCATAAAATAGACTACGATGGCCTTGAGGTAGATTTACAAACCCTGACTTATATGTCGACACTCATAACATGGTTTTATTGTAATATTCGAATATTAATTTGAATAATTATAGTATGGGTTGTTGTATTATGAGCGATTATTTATAATGCTCATTGATGGTGGGCCCAACCATTTGATCCAAAAGGTCAGAGGCTTTTTAATATTCGTTGATATTTAGATACTCATCAAACTTTAATATGTATGAAGCGCGATGGTCGTCAGATGGGCATTCATATATTTGCGGGGATTGGTTTTAAAATCAAGGTTTATAAAGCTTGAATGGTATAATTGAAATGTGATGGCAGAGATTATAATAAGGTAAGAACCCTATGATTAGAAGATACATTATTATACCATGGCGAAGGTTCATATAACCGCAGGTTGGTTATTTAATCAAAGAGGGAAGTGCGAAGTTGTTAAAGCTGTGGTCATCATACTTAGACTGTATTGTAAGTCAAGTATTAACCTGATATATTTCATAAAGTGGGTTTTAGCCTATAGTTTGTAATCTTGCAAAGTAAGGAAAAGAACAGTTTCGCATGTGCAAAGTTGATTATTGAAATAAGTTATATGGGTTATTAACCAACAGTTTATGGTAATGCCCTTTGAAAGGTGCGCTCGCCTGTAAATAAGCCAAGGGAGGAAACCTTGGATAGAGTAGGTTTCAACAGATGGTTTTATAACCTTTATTTTTAGAAATCTTCCTCATTATTATTGTGACATTGCCCAGATTTAAAATTATTTGGGGGCTAAACTTGTAAAGAAGTTATATATGCAGCAGATACACAATTGCAGTGAACAGAGATTGCAGATTTGAAGAGGTGTGTAGTGAAGGTATTCAGATTTGCAGAATCTGAATTTGAAATGCACAGGGATGAAAATGTGGGTTTGTTACACTACAGCAGCAGAAAAGACAAGCACATAGTGAGCTAAGAACTGAAAGGGTTGAGTGAGATATATCACATGAAAATGTAAATGTAAATGTTTTAAATTGATTTTATATTGTTTGTGATGCAAAGGCGAGTCTCCATAGGCAAACAAAACTCCACTGTAATATTGAAATTTGTACATATTGTTATATTTTTCTGAATGAGCTGGACAAATAAATGAGAAGGCAGAAGTCAAGGAGTCATGGCTGTTCACTTTGAGTTCCCTGTGGAATACAAACATTCAAGAGGTGAACCCTATAAATGATATCACATAGATATGCGTAGAGAGGTTAGAGAATGGAGAAATGAGGCAGAGAGGGTAAGAAGAAGCAAGAGCAGATAGAGAAGTTGTGAAGACTCAGAGATGATATAAGGCAGATATGAAGGCTAGTGGACAGCAGTAAAAAGGAACAAAACAGAGTTGATATCCAGGTAAATCAGCATGCGTTTTTGAAAGAGTGAGTAAGTTGGTGCTTTCATATCAAGTTGTAGCTTGATAGATGTCAGTTGTAGCTGGCTGAGGTAGGAGCCTCCTATAGGTTGTAGCCTGTAGAAAATAGATGGGAGTTGGAGCTTCCTTGCAAGTTGTAGCTTGCAGAATTGAGGTAGGAGCCTCCTGTAGGTTGGTGCCTACAGAAAATCAGTGGTGAGAGGGAGTTGGAGCTTGCCTTTGCATCACGACAATAATAAGATGTGGTTTTCTCCCTTATGGGTTTCCACTTATATCTGTTGTCTATATGCATGATGATTATGTGTTGATACTCTGTATTTATTCTGCTTAATACCTGCTGCTCATTTATTAAGGTTGATGTTCCATTGTATATTAAGTTGATCACAAAATGATGATGTGAATGAGTATAAAAGAAAGTTTAATAAGAACATGACTGCATTAAACTGATTCACCCCCCCCTCCTCTTAGTTTAACCAAGGGTCCAACAAAAAAGAAAGGATTCAAAAGGAACTTTCTCTTTAAAGAAGATAGCTCATCATCCGATGAAGACAGTGGAAACAAAGAAGAAGCCAATGAGAGAGTATTGTTTATGGCCGGGCATAATAAACAAGAGGTATCAAACAACGATGAAGAAGGGTTGACCATAGAAGAATTTTCTAAGGAGGAAATCAAGCTTATAAAAGAGCTCAAGGCTGAGAAGATTTGTGCCAATACTCTTGAAGAACAAGTTCAAGGTCTCAAAATTAAAGTTGAAGAACACAAATGTATTGAAGAGTCACTTAAAAATAAGTTGGAAGAAAGCAACCAAGAAATGGAATCATTAGAACCCGAAGTAGTCTCGCTGAATAAGGAAGTGAAGAAGCGAAAAATTGTCTAAAACTATGTCAACAGCTCAAGGGCATTGGAAGAACTCATCAACAATCAACGATCTTACAATGACAGAACTGGCCTTGGTTAAAAAGAAGAAAATACAATGAACTTATGAGATCTGACATGCATGTAGACTTCGTTGGACAAGATTCGCAAAAATAGCCTTGAAAGACAATTCCCGACGAAGATTTCCATCCAGGTACCAACATATTTTTCATGGCTATTGTTATTCATGTGGAAAATTTTCTCATAATTCCAAGAAATCTAGAATGTCGCACGTACCCTAGGAACCAATAAAATTCCAAGAGATCTATCAAATATGAATCTCCCAGGGCTCAACAAAACATCAAGAGATTTTAACATTTAAGAAATAATATTGAATGTTACAAATGTCGAAACTTTGGACACATGGCCAGAGACTGCAGACTTGAAAATCATCCAAAAGAATATTCAAATCCATAGAACGAACGAACATGGAAGAAGAATAATACTGGTAATTATGCTCTCGCTCTCAAGGCTCAAAACAACAAAGATGTGTGGTATGTTGATAGTGGTTGCTCAACGCGTATTACTGGAGATAGAAAGAAATTTGTATCTCTAAAAGAGAAGAAGGACGAAATTGTATCCTTTGGAAATGATGATCTTCAAATGTTATAGGATCATGTACCATCACTTTAGGAAGCAAAGATGTTCTAGCCAAGAATGTTTTATTGGTTGAAAACATGAATCAAAATCTGCTCAGTGTTGGACAAATGTGTGATCAAGGACACACAATGCTATTCAACTCCACAAAATGTGAAATCAGGAAAGGCAAGTATGGTAAAATTGTGGCTACAGAAAGTTGAGCTCCAAGTGACATATATGTTTTGGATGAAGCAACTAAAGCATGTCTACTAGCTAAAGAAGATGAAATCTGGTTATGGCACAAACGAATGGTTCACATAAAATTTGACAATCTTGTTAGGATAAGCAAAAGGGGAGCAGTATGAGAAATGCTAAAAATCTCAAAACCTTCCAACACACTATATGAGGCCTGTTGGCATGGCAAGCAGACAAAATTTGAATTTAAAACAAAGTAACACTTTGCATCACATCCATTAGAATTGATACACACTGATCTATGTGGTCCTGTGAGAACAAAAAGCTTAGTTGGAGAATTATATTTCATGTTAATGATAGATGACTATACCAAGATGACAATCATCAGTTTCCTAAAGAAAAAATCAGAAGCATTTGAGTTCTTTAAGATCTACAAGGATTTGGTCGAAAATGAAACTGATTTGAAAATAAAGTGTCTAAGATCAAATACTGGCGGAGAATTCACTTCCAGATTATTTCAGCAATACTGCAACGAAAATGGAATAAAAATACAATTTTCAACAACACGAACACCTCAGCAAAATGGAGTTGTTGAAAGAAATAACAAAACCATACAGGAAATGGGTAGAACAATGTTGAAGGACTCAAAATTGGATGAAAAATTATGGGTTCAAGCAATTTATACGGCAGTCTTCATTATCAACCGAAGTCTTCTCAGAAATAATTGCAACAAGAACCCATATGAATTATTGAAAGGAAAACTGGCTAATTTAAAATATTTCAGAATCTTCGGAAGCAAATGTTATATCAAAAGAGAAGATCAAAATTTGGGTAAGTTTGAATCACGTGTTGATGAAGGTATCTTTGTTGGTTACTCATGCAAAAGGAAGGACAATAAATTTTATAATCTAAGACTAGAACATATAGTGGAAAGCATAAATGATACATTTGATGAAGATGGTGTTCTAATGAATAATGATGAGGACCTAGAATATTTGAAACTTGAGACAAAGGCTGAAAAAGAGACAAAGAAAATTCTAGAACAAGAAGCAATTGTCAACTAAGAAGATGCAAATAATGATCATCAAGATATACAGGAATAACAACAAGAAGCTCCTTCAAAGAGAATGAAAGAATGGATTCAAAAGAACCATCCATTAAATCAGATCGTTGGTGAAATAAATGAAATTCGACAGCTTCGTTCACCACAACAAGCTCACATTTCTTTTCTAGCAACCTTTGAGCCTAGTAGTTTTGAGGAAGCCAGCCAGAATGAACATTGGGTAGCAGCTATGAATGAAGAATTGGATCAAATCGAGAAGAATAAGACTTGGGAATTAGTTCCACGACTAAAAGATAAAAATGTTATTGGGACTAAATGGGTGTTCAGGAACAAAATGAAGATGGAAAGGTTACCAGAAACAAAGCAAGATTGGTTTGCAAAGGCTATGCACAAGTGGAAGGAATTGATTTCGATGAAACATTTGCACCAATTTCTAGAATGGAAGCCATCTAGATGTTTCTCGCCTATGCGCGTTCAAGAAAAATCAAAGCCTACCAAATGGATGTTAAGTCAGCATTCCTGGATGGCGAATTAGAAGAAGAAGTTTACATCGAACAACTTGAAGGTTTTCTACTATCAGAAAAAGAAGTCTATGTTTGCAGGTTAAAAAAGGCTCTATATGGTCTCAAGCAAGCTCCCAGAGCATGGTATGCTCGTCTTTATGGATATCTATGTCAACAAGGGTTCAAGAAAGGTATTGTTGATATCAATCTTTATGTACAAATATAAAAAAATAATTTAACAATCGTTGAGGTATATATGGATGATATAATCTTTGGTAGCAATGATGATCGACTAAGTAAGAAATTTGCTACAAAGATGCAAAGTGAATTCGATATTTCTTTACTTGGTGAGCTGACATACTTCTTAGGGCTTCAAATATCTCAGCAAGAGAAAGGAATATTTATATGTCAAGCTAAGTACATTAAGGAAATTCTCAAGAAATTCAAAATGGAAGATTGCAAACCCAACCTTACTCTGATGGTAACATGTTACAAATTGACAATAGACGACTCATATAAGGATGTGGATCATAGGTTGTACAAATCTATGATTGGTATTCTTCTATATGTAACAACCTCCCGGCCAGATGTTATGCAAGCAGTTGGACTAGAATCAAAATTCCAAGCAGCACCAAAATAATCACATATTATTACCATAAAAAGAATTCTTTGATATCTAAAGGGCACAACAGAATATGGCTTGTGGTATCCCAAGGGTAACAATCTCATTATTCAAGCCTTCACTGACGCAAATTGGGCAGGAAGCGTTGATGATCGTAAGAGTACTAATGGAGTAACATTCTATCTAGGTAGTTGTCTCGTATCATGGTTGAGCAAAAAGCAAACCTCAATCTCATTATCTACAGCCGAAGCAGAATACATTGCAACGACAGCTTGTTGTACTCAAGTCCTTTGGATGAAACAAACTTTGCAAGATCTTCAAGTACAATTCAGTGAACCTATCTGCATCTTCTGTGATAACACTAGTGCCATCAACATCTCTAGGAATCTTATCATGCATTAAAAAACAAAACACATTTCGATCAAATATTGTTTTGTTAGAGAAGAAGTCTCTGAAAAGAATATCAAACTCGAATATGTTGGTACAAAAGAAAATTTTGATGATATCTTCACTAAACCTTTACCTCGTGAAGCATTTCAATATCTTCACCGGAAGCTTGGGATTCTCCCAAGTTCTCATTATATTTTCCTTGTTCACAAAATAAAGGGGAGTGGAAGTGTGTACAGGTCCGCAGGATGGTTGTGTGTTAGGGGGAGTTACCCTTTTCCATTGATGTCAAAGGGGGAGAGAATGTTGTAGGGAGGTGTCATGATCCCAAGGGGATTACTTGTGTTTCCACCAATGCCAAAGGGGGAGATTGTTGATCAGTGGTTGTCATTGATGTCAACACAAGCAGCACCAAGGGCTACCCCGATTTTGCATGGTAATTTTGACATACCAAATTACTATATTCTGAGTCAAGGATATTGTTTATTGTTTCTACTTATCGAGATATTTCCCTTGATATATGGAATGCCACGTAATTCTTCACGGTTTGAGAGATATTCATGTTTGAAGTTAGTAACCCCAGTTAGTGGGCTAAAACCCCATGGGGTTGTGGCATGACACTAATCATTGGTTGTGGTCATTGAACAGTCAATAATTAATAATTTTTAATCTCCTAAAATCTCTCCCACGTTCACTTGTTGAAGACCATCTCAACCTAAGCAATTATATAAATTGTGATCTCATATCCTCCTTAGGTAGGGATTTTGCTACTTGAAATAGGTCATTGTGGATTTTTCGCTATACATTTTTTTCTAAGAAGTTTCATAAGCTGAAATTTTTAGCAGGCGAAGCCGAAATCCTGAGAAAGCTCATGTAAAAATTTCATATCATAGTTCGCTATATTTTCAGAGATATGATTTGTGGAAGTTATGGTTTTTGCAGGCTCCTGAACTTCATCTCAAAGAGGTGACCTTGGGAAAATCTTCATAACTCCCTCTCTGAGAATCAGATTGGAATTATGTTAAAAGTGGCAGATAGTGCATGGACTGTAGTTTTCTGTGTATCAATTTTAGAGCCAAAGGAAGAAACAATGACACATGACACGCCGTACAAGTTCTCTCTATTGAACTAGTCCATAATTAGGTCATTGTGAGAGATTGGGCATAATTTTGCCTTGAAGAATCAAAACTGAGTCAAACCTATGGCATTGGAAAGAAGACTCGAAGGGCTACTATAGGACCAAAAAACACATATTGGGGATCTAAAATAAAAGAGATACATCAGATTCAATATCGAGCTCTTAGAAGGCAAGAAGAAGCTAGATCATGTGTTGTCAAGGGTTGCAAAGGACCAGAATTTCTAGGGCAGCAAAGCAAAGCAAGGTGCAGCAGAGGTAAGCTCTAGGTAAGTATATTCTGTATATTCATGTTCATCTCTTAATTGCATTAGGTTCTTTTTATTCTAATTTGTTTTTTTTTTTTTTTAGCACTGACATATGCTCTGCAGGATGAGGTAAGTTTTGCTATTACCATGTCATGTGTATTTCCTTGAATACTTTTTGTAGGCATTATATATTCATCAAGAAAATACTCAATGCATGATGTAATGTTCTGAAGAGTGAGAAAGGGTAGCATGACAAGAGCAACAATCAAGGTGCAGAACAACAGCAAGAAGTTCACCACATGAAGTCTTCAAGTGGGCAGCTGCATACATTCATTGTAAAGGTATCATTGTATTGAGTCATTGTAAAAGCATCAATGTAAAATTTGTAAAAGTGTCTATCTGCCAAGAATTGAAGAGGCAATTTCGGTAGGTATAGGATCATCATTAGGTGGTCGTGTCATAGTTTGGTTTATGGTCTAGTGTGTCTTCTTGTTCTACAACATTCTATATCATTGTAAAGTGGACCAGTTTCCCTGGTACGATAGTCCATTCTTCTTTTATTCTTCTTTAGGGTGGTAGGGTGGTGCTAGGCTGGTGCATGAAGTCACCAACAGGTTCAAGCCTGTGAAAACTTCAGGGTGGTAGGGTGGTGCTAGGGTGAGTTGTATCTCATTGGGTGTAGGGGCATCCGTTCAGTTGACTACTGAAGAATCTCGGGCATTGGAGCTGGAGAAGAATGCTTTTATAGATTATAGAAAGTTGGAGATTTATTTTCAATTGGAGTTGAATATTAAATAATTGTTAGAAAATCATTCAGGTGGTTTTTGTCCAGGAGGGGGTTTCCACCTTAAAAACTGTGTGCATTTGTTTTCCTTTTGTTTGCTGTTATCATTGTAAAAACACTGATAATAATTGAATATTAACTAATTCTTTGGAAGATTAATAATAATAATAATTTAAAGGAATACTGATTCACCCCCCCCCCCTCTCAGTATTTCCAATAGTTCAGTGTTTTATTTATGTTATTTTTCTCATTAAATCCACATTAAAACACATAAAAACTCAAGTTAAACTTGCAGTTAACCTCATAATCCTCAATAACTTTGTTTATATTCTGAATTGGATCTTAGCACAACAAAACTAATATTCTCATTCAAATCAAGTTTGTATCAGATCACTAGGTTTACTTGTGCAAGGAGGATTTAATTTTCTTTGGAAGTGTTTAAATGCTTACAAGGTTGAAGCTCAAGAGAGGAGAAGGCAAGCTTGTGGGTGTAGGTTCTCTAGTTGGAGCAAGGAGGAGGAGGGCATAATTTCCACAATATCCACCATAATATTCACCTCCAATTGTAGTAGAAGCCTCAGTAAGCTTGTCTCATGAAGGAGGAAATGATAACATGTCATAGGATGAGAAGGCGTTTAGGAAGGCTTTATTTGACATGATAGAGATGGTGAAGGTCCTCTATGAAGAGAGGTACACAAGGTTGTAGTGTGAAATATCAAGGCCTCCGAGAGGAGATGGTTCTCCAAGAGGAGGAGGAAATGGAAATGGTGATAAGCCACCATCTACTCCACCACCATCCTCACCACCATCTTCACCTTCATTTTCATCCTCTTCCACTACTACAACCCTTACTCATACTCATGAACCTACCTCAAAAGGAATTGGTAAACAACCCTTATTAAAACTTGATATTAAATTTGAGCTACCTATGCATAATGGTTAAGTAAATGCAGAGAATCTCAAAAATTCGGTTCATCAGTTGGAGGTCTATTGCAGGATTCAAAACCTTTAAGATGATGATACAAAGATTCGAATAGCTTCCTTGAGACTGGAGGGTGCAACACTAGTATGGTGGGAAGCCAAGACACAATATTACATTAAAAAAACATGGTAATATCCCACTATCTTGGTCTAATTCCATTACTGCAATTAAAAGGAAATTTCACCCTGTAGCATATATGCAAAAAGCCATCATGAATTGGTAGAACTCAAGACAACTTAAAGGTCAAAGTGTGCAAGATTACACCCAAGAATATAGAAAAAGAACTCTTATGTTAGGTTTTGATTTGCATTCACAAGACATGTTGTTGAAGTATATAAGGGGTTTACATAGCTACCTAAGGCATACTATCCTTATGTTCAATCCCACTAGTCTAGATGAGGTTAGTGTGCAAGCCACTCACCTTCAGGAAAGAGGGAAAAATATTCCTGAAGAGGGTAAAAAGAAGCCATTTAAGGGTGGAGAAAAAGGAAAGGGTTTCAAAGGGAAAGAAAAGAGAAATGAAGCCATCAAAAAGGAAGAAGAGAAATCGAAATGTAAGCATTGTTCCAAAGAAGGTCATGGTGAAGACCATTGTTGGAAGCTTCATCCAGAGATGAGGCCCAAGAAATTCAACAACAAGGGAAAATAAAAAACAATTGAAACCACTCAACAAGATTTGGGCTCCAACTTGGGTGATGAAACTAAAATAAAGCCATGGGTATGAAAGTAAAATAGTATATTGCTAGCACAATTTCATCAAATTTTCACACTAGTACTCCAAATGAAGAAACAAGGATTCAATTATTTCATATGAGGATTATTTCAAAACATACAAAAATTGACACACTATTTGATAGTGGGTCTCAAGAAAACTTGATATCTAAAGGCTTAGTCAAGAAACTTAATCTTGAAACCATACCTCATCCCAAGCCATATCCATTGGGTTGGATATGCAAGGACACCAATTTACAGGTTATAAGGAAGTGTATTTTCCAGTTTGCAATCACCGTAAACTTCATTGACAAAGTGGAATTAGATGTTGTATCAGTTGAAATTTCAAATATTGTTTTGGGAAGTCCTGACCTCTATAACAGAAAGGAAATTTTATATCGCCATGAAATTTTTTTATATCTCCATGAAAAAAAACACCACTTGTTCAAAGATGGTGTGGAGTACATAGTGAGAGCCCATCGCAAGAAACTAAATCTATCATTACTTAATGCAGGGAAAATGAAAAGGCTAGTCAATTCAAGCAAAAATTTAGTGCTTATCATCAAAACCAATGTTAATGATGATTATGAAGCATTTTATGGTTTTAATACAAGTTTCAGTTCTGATTTTCTTGATGTAATTAACCATGATGATAAGGTGTTTCAAGATGCGAAGCAATTGCCTCTCAAGAAGAATGGAGTCCCACATGAAAAACCTTTGCAGCAAGAATGTTCTCTTTGTGACATTGGCAAGCATGGGATGTCAAAAATGCGAAGTGCATAAATACCAAAGCAAATCCAAAAAATTTTGAACAATGGACTCACTTGACCATCTCTTCTGTCATGCAATGCACCTATGGTTTTGATGCTTAAGAAGAATGGAAAGCATTTTATTGTGAGGGGCAAAAGGAGTGGCTTTCATCAAAGAAGAGTTGTTGAAGGAGGTACGTGGCAGATGACATTTAACATCAAACAAGGTTTTTTTGAATGGATTACTATGTTTTATGGTCTTTTCCATATTCCTACTACTTTCATTCATATGACTAATGATGAATTGGAGCCATTTCTAGATGTGATAGTCCACTTGTATGACATTGTGATTTTTAGAAAATTTCATTATGAACATATCATGTATGAGAGAAAAATACTTGATGTCGTAAGGCATGAATTTTTTTTTTGAAGATGTCAAAGTATGAGACGGGTAAAACTTCTTTGATTTACTTGGGCTATAATGTTGGAGAAGGTAAGTTGAAGGTAGACCTCTCCAAGTTTGACACCATTGTGGATTGGTTAACACCCAAGATGGTCATCTCGATGAGAGGTTTTTTGGGAGCAACCCAATGTTGGAGGATAATTTTTGTTAATATTTCTTCTATTTTAGCTCCTTGGCATGCATTGACATGTGTGCAAAAGGTCTTCCAGTGGGGAGGAAAACAACAAGAAGCATGTGATGCTTCGAAGAAAAAGATAATTTCAACTCTTTTATTTTCTTTTTTAAACTTGAAAAGGTCATTTGAGTTTCAAGTTGATGCAAGTGACTTTGTCATTTCATTTCATTCAGAATTTTAATGGTGCAATGATCAAGTTGCAGCGATTAAGGCACTTTCATTTGATGGGTGTTATTTAACAATTCCACTTGGTCAAAATGTATAAGAGAGGTATAAGCGACAAGTTTGTTTATATGCCTTCTTGGCCTGTTATTTGTGTAACTATTGTACTCAAGCATCATTTTTTTTTACATGAAAGTTATGTTCAATAATATGCATACTTTCAAGATGTACATTCAAGCTTGAGTCAAGTAAGTAGTGGAATTTGTTAACCATTTGCATCATAGTTTGTTGTGTCATCTTGGTAAGAAGAATGTTTCTTTTGATGGCGACATGGAAAAACCCAAGAATTTCATTGAAAAAATCCAATTGATACATCAAACAGTTCAATATTAGCTTGAAAAGAGCCAAGGCAAGTAAAAAGCAAGGCACGACAAGGATCGTCTCGATCACCAGTTCCAATTGGGTGGCGAATTTTGGCTTCACATTGGCAAAGAGAGGCTTCAAGCAGAAGGTAAAAACTAAAACCTATCCGTTGTGGTCCTTTCAAAATTTTGGAAAACATTGGTGAAAATGCCTTCAAGTTATATTTTCCTTCATACATGAAAAGTTACTATATTGTTAATGTTGAGAACTTGAGGTTTTATGAGCCTCCTTTGATTGAAGATTAAGGAGAACAGGTTCAGATTCCTTCTTTTTAAGATTTTTCTTTTGAATACCTTGATGAGCTTCAACAAGACACAATTCTTGATCGAAGAACAAGGACATCAAAATGAGGTACTATAGATTACCTTCGTGTGGGGCTCAAAGGCATAAATCCTTCTAAGGGAAAATGGATCGAGATTGGGAAGGTGAGGGAACTGTACCCTCATCTGTTGAACAAATGAAAATGATATTTTGGGGCCCAAAAGGTTCCAGTCAGGAGGAGTGATCAAGTGCTCAAAATTATGCTCAAAAATGAAAGTTGTCGGAATGGAGTGGAACCTGAATGAACGTGTAGATATCGTCATTCTAAATCCGGTGCAACTCATTTTGCGGAAAATAGACACCATATGCTCCCACAAACGACTTATGTCCACTTTATCAAATAGGCAAATTTTTAAAAAAAATTGCAGGACAACCCAGCCAACAGTCTGTACAACTGACTAGGCATGCCTACGTGATAGTTTGACTGGTCAAATGGGTTTTCCTCCTGCGTATGGGATGGTTCCAAGTGGCACATTACTATTGGTTGATTGTGGTGAGTTTGTGATTGGTTGGGCATGTGGCCAACCACATGCTTCCACGTGGCCCAACCGAAGGTCGGCACCTAGTAGCATGGGAGGCCACAAAAATTTTGTTGAAGTCCGAGTGGATCAAGCGGGGGTCGAACCCGCTACCTCCAAGTCTCCAACCCAAAGTCTTTGCCATCGCACCATAGGTTTGTTTCTTAACCTATATGAATTCTACATATATTTTTCATCATATGGTTTTGGAATTGGAGTTGGGGGCCGGGGTCTAGCCCCAACCCTGGTCACCATGTCGAGGGTGGGGAACATGGGCGGGAGGCTAGCCCCGCGCCCCCCATTACATAACCATAACTACAACATTGCTCATTGGTGCCATGTGACAAGTTGTGGTGTTAACTTCCCTCCCCTAACTGTTAAACATAATATTTCAGACCAAACCGCGACATGTGCCCACAATTAGCATCAAATGCCGACGGTTAGGAGTAAACCATGCGACATGTTTTATATTAAAAAGAAATATATAAACCATAATTAATATGGTTTGAAATCTGGTTTGTAAGCGCTACTGGGTATTTAAGCGCTACGACAATTTCGCCCGGTTTTTGGCGAAATTGGCACTTAGTTAGCTCGATTCTGGGTGAATTTGTAGGATGATGCCGAATTTTGGGGAAAATGCGGAGAGAATAGTACAAGAAATTGGGGAAGTCATAACTAAATCAGTTTTTTGCCAAGTTCAAAGCAAAAAGAGGCCACACAAGCTTTTTTGGGCATTTTGGAGCCGATGGAACAGGTTTCAGAGCTGTTTGAGCATTGCAAATGCATGTAATCACACTTTTGAGCATAATAGAAGAGGGCCAGGACATTGGAAGATGGACCAAGGAGACGTAGCCCAGGCGGGGTGAAATCCTTCATCATGTACTGTTGTGTTACTGTTTATGGTGATGTTCATGATTGTTATATGTTGTTGTTCAGTGTTTTATTTATGTTAATTTGCTCATGAAATTCACATAAAAACTCACATTAAACTTGCAATTAACCTCGTAATCCTCAAGCACTTTGTTTATATTATGACTTGGATCTTAGCACAACAAAACTAATATTCCCATTCAAATCAATAGGATTGGCTATTAATTAGGTGAATCATTCCTTGGGAATTGCACAAGAAAATAGGATAAAATTCCTACTTTTTAGGAGATAATTTCATCAAGGATTGTGCAAGGAAATAGGAGCAAGTTGGGCCCTTGAATTGGCTAAATGTTGGCCAGATCAAGACAGTCAACAGGAAAACAAGTTTACAGTGCAAGTTGTGCTTTAGGATCGAAGCAAGACATTGTAATAGTTTCTCATTCTCATATGATTATGAAAAGCAACAAAGAGGATTTTCCTAGTTGGGTTCCCATGTAAATCATTGTGTTATTATGGTGTTTGAATGGTTGCATGTCATTGCATGTGTTTCTAAATTGTGATCTCCATCTAATAATAGTAAGGGAAATTTGGAGTCTTTTGATTTCAGTTTGATTTCATCAATAGTAGCAAAATTCTATTAATTTCAAGAGGTACTTTCAAATGTAATAACATGCTTAACTAATTTTAAATATATAATACATGTTGATCTGTTCAAGAAATGCATTTGTGTGTGTTACGTGTGTGCCCAATGATATGCCTTACTATTGAGCTCATTACTAAAAACCTTTTAGCTACCTAATTTTTTAATTTTTGGTGAATATTTGCTAAAACTTCTATTGTGAATAACAAAGGTTTTAGCAAAGGTGTTTTTTATAATTTTTCCCAATCTTTTAACATTAAAAACCTCTACTAAAACCTCAACTTATATGGTGTTTTCCTTGTAGTGAATATGTTATAAGCTTCCAGTTCCCAGTAATTGAATCTCGCCCACTCTTTTTATCAATTTCTAGCCTCATTGACAACTAGAGAGCATTCAATTGTGACCAATTACTTGATATATCTCCTAAAGCTACCATAAATTAATTTTTCTACTTTTCATTTAAGAAAATAATACCTATATCCCCATTTTTCGTGTGATTTTTGTTAATTTTCCACATCAAAGTGTCCCCATGCATATGAATTATTGATGATTGGGCTCATAATCATTCTTGAAGACTAATTTTTTCCTGGGTTCCATATCTTTTCACAAGAATACTCAATTTTGAAATAACGTTGAATGGGCAACAAATTTCATTTTGAGAGATCATAGCATTCCTGGTAAGAAAAAGGACCTACAGGTCCTTGCAAGGTAGGGATTTATGTTCCATACCATTTTTTCCTTTAACCATATGTCCAATCATTTAAGAATTATTTCTCCTATCCGTTTACCTTTTCTTCATACTAATTATGGATCTTCTCCCAATATTGCTTCTGTAAAAGGGCGATTTATGATCATTAGGTGAGGTAAAGTCTCACCATTGCTTTTACACAGCATACATCTCCTTCACCCTTGCCAAGCACTCTTTTAACAATTTTCCCTAGATTAGATTTTATTTTCTAAGTCTAGCTAAATAAAAATTATTTTTTGAGAGGGAATTTTAGTTTCTATACAGGCTTCCATTTCCATTATCGATCAATTTATTTCATTTCCTTAAACACTACTTTGTATCCTAGTTGAGCTACATATCTTCCTAATGAACCATTTTTACCAAACTATTTAACCATATTCATCTCTTAACCTTATAGTCATGTATTTCATCTTTTGGACATATGAAGGCTAACATTATGCTTCCCACATAGCACATTCCTTTTGAATTTAATGATATTTATCAATATATTAGGTCAACCATAGTCTACTCAATGCACCTAAGGGTTCCCACAAATTCTCACTCTAGGCCTACTACCAACTTTATATATTAGTCATTTCTTTATAATTTGAAAGGCCTTTACTACTTCCAAATAATTAAACCCCCAACTAAATATTTCACAAATAATTTGATCCATTACATCCTTGATGGACACTAGGTAAGATATTTCCACTTCATTGTCTTATTCCAAAGTCCATTTTCCTTTAAAAACCTCTATAGAATCTTCCTTGCTAGAGCTCGTCGAAAGTGACATATTTTTTAACCCCCATCCCCTGACCTCGTTAACTTAGAATCTCATTCCTTTCTACTAAATAAATACATCCCCTTTATTTCTTCCTTAACCATGAGAAACTAAAACAGTTCCTTCTTATATTTTCTCAAATTCCCTTTAGAATATGGGGTAAGAAGTGTCATTATGAAAGCACTACTTCAAGTACCAATTTCACCAAGGTTTATCATCATCCTCTCAAGAGACATTTGTAGCACCAATTCAACATTACTTTCTATCTTTTGATAGTGTCAGTTCTAGACCTTTATCTCTTGATCATTCATCTTTAATATATAATCCATGAATTTCACTCCTTTGTCAAAGGGATATTATTTGAAATGAATAATTCAAAGAATCCCTTGTCCCTATGTTTCTATTACATTGTTGAAAATAATGCTTGCATTATTTATGTTCACTTCCATCGCAATTGCTCTACGATATATATATCTTTTCTTGTGATTTTTTGCTTCTCTCGGTGCGCCTAGTCTAAATAATATAACATCATCAAAAAATAACAAACAAGGCATAAATATAGATCTCCTCAATTGTTTTTCCTGTTCATGCCCTGCTCTTTTGTTATGTTTCATTTCCCTACTTAGACTCTCAGCTAACAAAAGAAAGACAAAAGATGGCATTAACAACCTTGTTTTAATCCTCTTGATGGTATTGAGAATTTATATGCTGATCCTTTTATTAAAATAACAAAAAAAAAAAAAGGATAGACACCCTATTATCCACTTTACCATATGAAGGTTTGTTCCAATATCTATTAACATTAGCCTCCTTTACAACCATCTTACTTTTTCATAGGCTTTAGATGGGTCTAGATTAAAAAGAATAGTTGCAATCTCATGAATTTTGATGGAATGAAAACCCTATTGAGCCACCCTTGCTACAACATGGATCTACCTGATTTATCTAAACCCAAAATACTCATACGAGATAATTGTTGAAAATACCTTCTCAAGTCTAGATGCTAAAATCTTGGCAATTATTTTATCAATAATATTATATATGAAAAATGGTGTGTAATGCTAAAAGTCCTCAACACAACTCTCCTCAAGGATGAGCGTTGTGAAGGTTGAGTTCAATTATCTTTGATACTTTTCATGTTATTCTTGATTCCTCCACCACCCTTGGGATATCTTCCTCTATAAATTCATAGAATCCTGCATACAATTCTACTATTCATCCATTTGGACTTGGGCTTTTTAACTTCTAAAACATTCCAAGACCGAATCAATCTCTTATTTTGTCATTTAATTGTAAATTCCTCATTCCAATCCTCTTATATGATTCTTGGGATGGATGACATCAAATTTATTATTTCCTTTATATTTGTGGTATACGGTTCATAGTAATTTTTTTGAAATGACCTAATCCCTAATTCTGTAATTGATTGAAACTTACTAGCCTCATTCGTAATGTATTTCTTCATATCCCATATGATGTTTATATATTTCCCATTTCTTTCATAATTGTGGAACAACTTCATGTTCCCATACCTTTTTACTAACTACGTTGCTCAGTTTTCATTCTCCCTTTCACTTCCTCCCAATCAAATAATTCACTTTTTTCTCTCCCTCCAATACCTTTAGCATCCTTTCTTTTTTTCATAATGAAAAATCATTCATATTTTGATCCTAATAATTATTAATGATTCTAATAACTGACAATTTTGGCCTGACCTCTTCTAAATCCCTGAGTTTTTGAAGTTGAGCTTTTCCTATTCTTGTTTGACCTTTGTTATTGTGTTTATACTTTTAACAAATTGAAACATGTCAAATTTTTCGTGCATTGGATCACACTTATTCAAGTTTTTCATAATAAAATTATTGAATTTTTTGTTTTCCATCCATTTTGGATTGAAATTGAAGGGACACATGGGTTTAATCTCATATTTTTCTATCTATATACAAATTGGAAGATGATCTTAGAGCTATTCTCTTTTATCCAAAATTTGATTCTATTTTCCTAATACATTTCCCTATCTACTACCATAAACACGTCCAACTATTTTAGAAACCCTTTCACCTCCAACATTAAAGTTCCCCCAAGTTGAAACTAATTTTATTTCCCTTGTTATCACTCAGATTGAACCTCAGGCTGAAAAAGGCAATTCCGAGGTAACCACAAACCACGCTTAGCCAAGTAGCTAGCCCTACTAGGCAAGGATATAGCTCTCTCTATATAGATCACAGCCAATATGACTGAGGAAAGAAGATCTTAGGCTAGGTATAGTAGCTCAGGATTTTGATTTTGAATTTATAGGGTTGTGTTGGATCAGAAGGAGGAAAACAGTCAATGCAAGGGAAACTAGGTCAATTTGCAGGGTGTTCTATGGGGCAAGGTAGGTACACTGGTTCAGCACTTTAGGATTTCGATGGTGGGATGATCAAGACAGGTGAGGAGCTAGGACGAGCATGGTGAAATCATGGTTTCTTTCTAAACTGAAGAAATTACAGACTGTGAATATTTACCCAAAACAAAGCATAGAAATTATGGATTATGTTCATCAAACTTGAAAAGATTAACTTAATAGCAATGAAATTATGGATGAAATAAAAAAAAAAAATTCTAACAACTAAGCACAAAATGAGAAACTGAAAATAAACACCATACCACATGGATCCCATAAAAATATCTGCAAATTTGATTAATTTTCCTGCTTAGAACTGGTACAAAAGTGTCTCTCTTCAAAAGCCAAACATCCCACTGAGTCCAACCCTTACAAATGAGAACGAAGAAGAAGATATAGAGCTCAAAACCACTCTTTCTAGCCTCATGGAATCGAATCCATGAGATGAGAATCAATTTTCACCAAATGCTAAACAAGAATCTGAAGACTAGGAAGACCCAACAACTTGCCTCTAAAAGAGCGGAAAATGATTCATTTGACCTATAGAGGAATTAAGCTAATGAAATTACCCATATTAAACTAATCCTCATCATAATTACATTCATATTTAACATTTACATCAGTAAAATTACATTTCCCAAAGTGAACAGTCAAACTGGAGAAGCTAAAGATTGTAAAAAATTGCAATTTTCTGGCAAACGCGCAACGTCCAAGCAGGAAAAATAGCATGTTTTGCAAGCTGGTTTTGAGTGCCTTCCCAGTAACCAAATGAGCTCCATGATAGCTCATTGGAAATATCTCTAAGTATAGTTTCTAGATATATCTTCATTTTTCAAAATGGTTTTGATTTTCCCTATCAAAAATCCAATCTCCCAGGAATGGTAAATGCACAACGACCAGGGCAAAAAGGAGGCAGAAACATTATTTTTAGGTGGTTTTTTGCATGTTTGAGGGACCAATTCTCCTCTAAATATTCTGAAACGTGCTAGGGTTTATTTCCTCATCACTATAAACCTTATGTTGGTGGCCATTTGGCATTTGGATGCCTCAAAAAAGAGCACAGTGTCCAGGTCGTTGTGCCTTTAGCAAAATTTCTGAGTTGAAAATTATCAAAATTTGTAGAAATTAACATGAGTGCAAAAATGTTCCAAAATTTTTGGAGTACTTTCTCATTGAGTGATTGAGGCATGAAGTGATACCTCAGAAATTATTTCCAACTTTTCTTTCTCCCTTGCTTGGTCAAACTTTTATTTTTTCATTAGCTCTTTTGAGCTTGGCTAATGAAATTCTCTCTTTTAGTGCATGAAGTTTAAATTTTTCCCTCAAAAACTCATTGTCCTTGTTGGCCTTCTTAAGTAACCTCTCCAAATTTAGATTGGCTCTATCAAGCCATGATTCCATGTCTTTTCTAATCTCTAGGGCAAGCAACTCACTTGGTGTGACCTGCTCTGCCAATTCAGCTTCTCTTTGTCTTTCCCGAGCTAAAGCTCTCTCCAGCCCTACAGTATTTGGTTTTTGTCTTAGAGGCTGATCCTCCCCATAATCAGTTTCACCAAATATTTCCAAGGTCTCCTCAAGCAAGGCCTTAGCCTTTTTTGCCTCCCTTTGTGCTTTGATTGTCTTTACCTCATTGATGATTTGCTTAGTTTTCAGCTGCTGATTTTCTTGCTCAAGAAATTCAATCACATATTTTTCTCTCTCAAGATTAGCTTGAATTTCACTAATCTTTGCTTCTTTTCCTTTGATTGTTGCACTGGTGATTTTTTCCACATCTTCCTCACCTAGGTCAATAAGCTAAAATTCATGCTATGTTTCATGTTTGTCCTCCTCATCATCAATGATTGGCTCTTTAGCCTTTTCCTTGTCTTTGTCCACCTATTTTGTTGATGAAGAAGGCATGGCCCCTTTCACTCCAAGTGAAGAAAACACATGCCTGTAGCCTCTCTAATAAGTCTTGGGAAATGGATCAACATCAACCAAATTATCCCAAGTTGCCTCAATATCCTCCTCACTGCTTGATGACTCAGAATCATGATATGATGATGATGAAGGGTTATGGAAAGGTGAAGAAGAAGGATCAACATGAGGTGAATGAAACTAAATTGGTGATGATGTATGAGCAGCAGGCTAAGATGGACGAGTGGATATGGGAGGATGAGATGATGAGGGGATATTCTGATCATGCTGACTAGGTGGGGTAGTGAAAATTTCATTTTCTATGAATGTGTCCCATGGAATGTTCTTTGGCTCAAGTTGATGCATGACTATCATTTTGATAAGGGAGTGGTGAAAGAGACTCTGCATTTGATGATTATAATCCCTCTTTTGTGCAATGTATTCCATCTTGTCAATGTTTCGGGAGAGGAACTAGGGTATGTGAAGCATTCTAACTCTAGTGAAATGAATAAGAAGCCGGATATGATATGAATAGAGTCAAGAAAACCTCCCTTCATAGGTGAAGTATTTCATGATGATTTTCATCATAGGAACATATCGGTCAAGAAGATGAGAGAAAAGGAAAATGGTCTTTTTGTCATCCTTGTATCTAGGTTTAAGATATGGTTCATAGTAGCTATGAGCAAGGTTTCCTTGTTTAAACCATTTCTCTCACACAATAGGGATCCCTGTAGCAACTGCAATGGCATTAGTTGACATGGTAAAAGTAACCCCAGCAAGAGTGACCTGCCCATCATGAAGATCTTAGATGAATAGCCTTGTTAACATAGGGTGATATTGGACCTTTGCACCTTCTCACAAAATTCCAAGCAACCAACATGTTTAAAACATGACACAGTAAGTGGAGAAGCCATGAGTTCTTCTATGTTTGTTGGTTCATATCTAATGATTTTCCCTCCTTTCTTATATGTCTTCTTCTTTGGTGTTTGCTCCTCACTGAAATTTATGTTTTCTTCTTCAGACATTGTGGACTTGAAGGATTTGGAAACCCTAGGGTAAATGGAATGAGATGAAGGGAATGTGGATTTGAAAGGAGAAGCTGTGACAAATTGAGGAATTGATAATGTAAATGATAACCTAGGTCTAAGAAAACCCTAGGATCTCATAGCTTTTATGACTGATATGTGTTTAGGGACATGAGTATGGGAAATATGAATGAAAAATGGCAAAAGGAAATGAAAACTAGGGTTTCATAGCAATAAACACTTCAAATTTGCATTAAATCATGAGACATTTCAGTGAGAAGGCTTTATAGGGTTAACTTACTATTTGAAGGAGCTATGAAGAAGTCTGTGCAAAAAACAAAGATTGCTAGGAGTGATAGAACCCTGAGAAACCCTCTCTGTTCAAACGTGCAACGTCTTGGAGGAACGTGCAGCATCCGAGAAAACGCGCAATGTCCGAAGGTAAATGCGCAGTGTCCATTGTTTTTTGCTCCGCGGATGATTGGTCAAATGCGCAGCACCTGGACAGAACGCATAGCACCTAGGGAAAATGCGCAGCGACCAAAGAAATATTCTCAAAATGTTCAAAAACTCTGAAATTTTCTCCTCTACTGGAAACTCCTAATGGATGAATGGAGGCAAATGATTTGTTTAAAGATTTTGAATAGGTTTATATCTTTAGGGATTGTAATTTTAGTTTGAATAAACCACTTTCCCTATGTTCACTTTTCCCTTTGGACTTTAGCACTGTCACTCTTTAACTTTCTGACTTTTTGGCATTTTGCAGTTTGATCAATTCATGGAGTTTGGATTTCTTTGCTCCATTTAGGCTGGAAATGATTGCATTGACAGCTTGGGATGAATTTACTACATATGAGAACATAAAATTACATTTGGAAAAATATAAATAAATTACATATTGAATTTTATATCAAAATGACATTTTGATATAAAAGTCATTAAACTCAAAAATTACAACTTTGAAAATATGATAATTACATCATGATGATCTTCTATATAGGAAAACAAAATTTCTTATTTATTCCCTCTCATATATTTTCTGACTTCATCTGAAATGGAGGAGTGACCTTGAAAAATAAAAATAAAAACCTAATGACCTAATGGGACTTCTTTAGACCTGACTTTCATGAATGAGATTTGATTTAAAATACTTCCTGGTGAAAAGAGCATTTTCATAGGTGTTGGTATGCTCAAGGAGACATGAGAATGAGTCAGCCAATATTAATCTCTGAGGGAGAGTGAAGTTTTATTGACAAGGAAAACCATTAGTGGAACAATTTTATATCATGACCTAATGGAATGATTGAAAATTTATTTAGAGTGGGACACCTAATATGCACATACAAAATGTGTTTTGATCCCTGGTGGAAGTATGCAAATACTGAAACTAACATTGGCCTTATTGGGGATGGCAGCTCCTTAGAGGTGTCAAGAACACCGTAGACCAACTGCCTAACCATTGGGCAATACAATCACAAACAGTTGCAAACCTGAACTACTAATACCAACCAAAAATACACACATACTACAACCTATACACTAAGAAACTGAAACTAATGCTGAAAACTGAAATGTTTCCTTAGGCAACTTATTTATGTACAAATCTACCCTACTTTGCTACAAAATTACTAGATCAAGTGATGTTGTAATGCCAGATTATCCAACCAAGCAACTGTAATAATAATGATGCTTGGCAGTGCTTGAACCATAACACAATTGGGCATTCTGACAACCATACATGCACATAATGTCCCTGCCTTTGTAAAATACAATCTAGTCTATCATTTAAACTAAAAAAATATTCCATATATGTTGCAACGGATCATAGAAACCAAACTCTGTCTGCTGCCCCAACTTCTCAATACATGCCTCCAGCTGCAAACTGTCAATGCAAGCATCCAAGGGTAGCCTTACCTTTCTTTCCTTCTGCTAGAAAAGGTTCCCAAAGAATGGGACTTGACAGTCCAGATCATGGGACTGTATTTGGGTCTCCAATTCAGCTAGATATTTTTCGATTTTGATGGAAAACTCTTGCAAAAAATTGAGCTTAATTTCATGGCTACATCGACAGGACTTCAGATAAGAATAAAGATGAAGCGAAGTTCTAATCTACCTCATCATTTGTGCACATATCTTCCCATTCTCTAAATCCTTGAATAGAGGCTGCCTCTATTTCAAATTCTTCCTTCTCCATCCATGTTTCTAGAAAGATATGCCACAACTCTACAAATGACTTAATAGATCTCACAGACAAATTTTCAATCCATTGTCTACATTTCCCTTGTGATGAATCATACAAAAATCTGATGAAGACATCTTCTTGTTTTACTCTAAGAAGTTCAACAAATTTTTAAAAATTTGCTACATGTTCAAGAGTCAAAGTCAGATATTCTTCGTTAAATATAGGGCCATTGCTCAAAAAATATGCATCTTTCGGTAATTGATTAGGAAAACCAGGAAGATTAGAAAAGTCGATACATGAATACCTTGAACAAATAGAAACGACATCTGATTCTTTCATTTAGCCAATGGAGGCACCATCAATATTTCGAAACTCAAGATTTTGAACAATGGAGTCGCCAGGTGAATGTTTCAGCCTTCATATGTGTCTAACCATTATTCACCATCAGCAATCAGATCTACAACTTGAACAATATTTCCCGGAGAAGATCTCTCACCTCGTTCCTCGGAAATGGTGTCTTCCCTAGTGGAGTCGCCAAAATGTTATCACTCGAATTGAACCTCGGGCTGAAAAAGGAAATTCTGAGGTAACCACAAACCATGCTTAGGCAAGTAGCTAGCCCTACTAGCAAAGGAGAGGGCTCTCTTTGTATAGATCACAGCCAAGATGACTGAGGAAAGAAGATATTAGGCTAGGTATAGTAGCTCAAGGTTTTGATTTTGATTGTATAGGGTTGTGCTAGATCAGAAGGATGAAAACAATCAGGGCAAGGGAAATTAGGTCAAAATTTGTAGGGTGTTCTATGGGGCAAGGTACGTACAGTGGTTCAGCACTTTAGGATTTCGATGGTGGAATGATCAAGACATGTGAGGAGCTAGAAAGAACATGGTGAAATCATGGTTTCTTTCTAAATTGAAGAAATTACAGACTTTGAAAATTTACCCAAAACAGAGCATAGAAATTATGGAATATGCTCATCAAACTTGAAAACATTCATTTAATAGAAATGAAATGATGGATGAAATAAACAAAACATTCTAACAACTGAGTGTAAAAGGAGAAACTGAAACTAAACACCATACCACATGGATACAAAAGTGTGTCTCTTCAAAAGCCAAACATCCCACTGAGTCCAACCCTTACAAATGAGAAAGAAGAAGAATATATAGACCTCAAAACCACTCTCCCTAGCCTCAGGGATTTGAATCCCTGAGATGAGAATCAATTTCCACCAAATGCTAAACAAGAATCTCAAGACTAGGAAGACCCAACAACTTGCCTTTAAAAGAGAGGAAATTGATTCATTTGACCTCTAGAGGACTTAAGCAAATGAATTTACCCATAGTAAACTAATCCTCATCACAATTACATTCATATTGAACATTTACATCAGTAAAATTACATTTCCCATAGTGAAAAGTCAAACTGGAGAAGATTTGCTGAAGATTGTAAAAATTTACAATTTTCTGGCAAACGCGCAGCGTCCAAGTAGCAAAAATAACCTGTTTTGCAAGCTGGTTTTGAGTGCCTTCCTAGTGTCCAAATCAGCTCCATTATAGCTCATTGGAAATCTATCTAAGTCTAGTTTCTAGATATATCTTCATTTTTCAAAATGGTTTTTGTTTTCTTGTCAAAAAGCCAATCTCCCAGGACTGGTAAACGCGCAACGACCAGGTCAAAAAGGAGGCAGAAACATGATTTTTAGGTGGTTTTTTGCATTTTGAGGGACCAATTCTCCTCCAAACCTTCTGAAATTTTCTAGGGTTGATGTCCTCATCATTATAAACCTGCTGGTGGTGGCCATTTTGAATTTAGAGGCCCAAAAAAAGAGCACAACGTCCCGGTCGCTGCGCCTATAGCAAAATTTATGAGTTGAAAATTATAAAAAATTGCAGAAATTAACATGAGTGCAAAAATGCGCCAAAATTGTTGAAGTACTTGCTCATTGAGTGATTGAGGCATGAAGTGACACCTCAGAAAGTATATCCAACTTTTCTTTCTCCCCTTGCTTGGTCAAACTTTTGATTTTGTCATTAGATCTTTTTAGCTTGGCTAATGAAATTCTCTCTTTCCATGCATGAAGTTTAACTTTTGCCCTCAACAAGTCATTATCTTTATTGGCCTTCTTAATAAACCTCTCCAAATGTATATTGGCTCTATCAAGCCATGATTCCCTGTCTTTGCTAATCTCTAGGGCAAGCAACTCACTTGTTGTGAGCTACTCTTCCAACTTAGTTTCTCTCTGTCTTTCCCAAGCTAAAGCTCTCTTCAATCCTATAGTCTTTGTTTTTTGTCTTGGAGGTTGATCCTCCTCATCATCAGTTTCCCCAAATGTTTCCAAGGTCTCCTCAAGAAAGGCCTTAGCCTTTTCTGCCTCTCTTTGTGCTTTGATGGTTTTTACGTCATTGATGATTTGCTTAGTTTTCAGCTGCTGATTTTCTTGCTTAATAAAGTCAATCACATATTTTTCTCTCTCAAGATTAGCTTTAAGTTCACTAATATTTGCTTCTTTGCCTTTGATTTATAAACTGGTGATTTTTTCCTCATCTTCCTTACCTAGGTCAATTAGCTGAAATTCATGCTATGTTTCATGTTTTTCCTCCTCATCATCAATGATTGGTTCTTTAGCCTTTTCCTTGTCTTTTTCCACCTGTTTTGTTGATGAAGAAGGCATGGCCCCTTTCACTCCAAGTGAAGCAAAAACATACATGTGGCCTCTCTGATAAGTCTTAGGAAATGGCTCAACATCAGCCAAATTAGCCTAAGTTGCATCAATATCCTCCTCACTGCTTGATGACTCAGAATCATGATGTGATGTTGATGAAGGGTTATGGAAAGGTGAAGAAGAAGGATCAACATGAGGTGAATGAAACTGACTTGGTGATGATGTATGAGCAACAGGCTGAGATGGAGGAGTGGATATGGGAGGATGAGACGATGAGGGGATATTCTGATCATGTTGACTAGGTGAGGTAGTGAAAATTTCATTTGCTATGAATGTGTCCCATGGAATGTTCTTTTGCTCAAGCTGATGCATGACTATAATTTTGATAAGGGAGTGGTGAAAGATACTCTGCATTTGATGATTATAATATCTCTTTTGTGCAATGTATGCCATCTTGTCAACATTGCGGGAGAGGAAGTAGGGTATGTGAAGCATTCTGACTCTAGTGAAATGCATAAGAAACCGAATATGATATGAATAGAGTCAAGAAAACCTCCCCTCACATGTGAAGTATTTCATGATGATTTTCATCATAGGAACATATCAGTCAAAAATATGAGAGAAAGGAAAAATGGTTTTTTGTCATCCTTTTATCTAGGTTTAAGATATGTTTCATAGTAGCTATGATCAAGGTTTCCTTATTTAAACCACTTCTCTCCCACATTAGGGATCCCTGTAGCAGTTGCAATTGCATTAGTAGACATGGTAAAAGTAACCCGAGCAAGAGTGACCTGCCTATCATGAAGATCTTAGATGAATAGCCTTGTTAACATAGGGTGATATTGGACCTTTTGCACCTTCTCACAAAATTCAAAGCAACCAACATGTTTAAAACATGACACAGTAAGTGGAGAAGCCATGAGTTGTTCTATGTTTGTTGGTTCATATCTGATGATTTTCCCTCCGTTCTTGTATGTCTTCTTCTTTGGTGTTTTCTCCTCACTGACATTTATGTTTTCTTCTTCAGACATTGTGGACTTGAAGGCTTTGGAATCCCTAGGGTAAATGGAATGAGATGAAGGGAATGTCGATTTGAAAGGAGAAGCTATGAAAAATGGAGGAAGTGATAATGTAAATGATAACCTAGGTCTAAGAAAACCCTAGGATCTTATATATTTTATGACTGATATGTGTTTAGGGACATGAGTATGGGAAATATGAATGAAAAATGGAAAAAGGAAATGAAAAATAGGGTTTCATAGCAATAAATACTTCAAATTTGCATTAAATCATGAGACATTTCAGTGAGAAGGCTTGTTAGGGTTCACTTATTGTTTGAAGGAGCTATGAAGAAGTCTTTGCAAAAAAATGAGCTTGCTAGGAGTGATAGAACCTAGAGAAACCCTCTTTGTTCAAACGTGCAGTGTCCTGGAGGAACGCGCAGCATCTGGGAAAACGCGCAACATCCGGAGGTAAACGCACAACATCCATTGTTTTTTGTTTCGCGGATGATCGGTCAAACGCGCAGCACCTGGGCTGAACGCGCAGCATCCAGGAAAACACGCAGCGCCTAGGGAAAATGCGCATCGACAAGAGAATTTTTCTCAAAATGCTCAAAAACTCTGAAATTTTCTCCTCTGCTGGAAAATCTTGATGGATGAATGGATGCAAATGATTTGTTTTAAGATTTTGAATAGCTTTATATCTTTAGGGATTGTAATTTTAGCTTGAATAAACCACTTTCCCTATGTTCACTTTTCCCTTTGGACTTTAGCATTGATACTCTTTAACTTTCTGACTTTTTCGCATTTTGCAGTTTGATCAAGTCATGGAGTTTGGATTTCTTTTCTCCATTTAGGCCGGAAATGATTGCATTGACAGCTTGGGATGAATTTATTACATATGAGAATATAAAATTACAATTGGAAAAATATAAATAAATTACATATTGAGTTTTATATCAAAATGACATTTTGATATAAAAGTCATTAAACTCAAAAATTACAACTTTGAAAATATGATAATTACATCATGATGATCTTCTATATAGGAAAACAAAATTTCGTATTTAGTCCCTCTCATATATTTTCTGACTTCATTTGAAATGGAGGAGTGGCCTTGAAAAATAAAATAAAATAACCTAATGACCTAATGGGACTTCTTTAGACCTGACTTTCATGAATGAGATTTGATTTAAAAGACTTCCTGGCGAAAAGAGCACTTTCATAGGTGTTGTTATGCTCAAGGAGACATGAGAATGAGTCAGCCAATATGAATCTCTGAGGGAGAGTGAATTTTTATTGACAAGGACAACCACCAGTGGAACTATTTTATATCATGACCTAATGGAATGATTGAAATTTTCTTTAGAGTGGGACACCTAAGATGCACATGCAAAATGTGTTTTGATCCCTGATGGAAGTATGCAAATACTGAAACTAACAGCCCTCATGTTGCATTGTCTTGATCCTTCAAACATATGAGTAGAATACTTTACTGGAGGATTTTCCCTTGCATTCGGTTCCCATACTTCCCCTCTTCTTAGTAAAATTCAAGAACCCCTTATAATATTACATTTTCTCCTTCAAGAGTTCCGCAACAAAATATCATACCAAAAGTCTTTTCTATCCTTAGATGGCCCATTAAGGTGGATTAGGTAAAATGACTTCCATAACTCCAATTTTAACATATCTTTTTCATTACTTGCATTGGAATTACATGAGTTAATGATATTATAGGTGTTAGTCAAGGTTGTCATTGATGTCATTATGGCATTGTTTGTGATGCGTGATGATGCCCTTACTCTTGATGATGAGTGATTGTTGAAGACCATATGATGACACACTTAATAATTACATGAATGATGATACTCTTGATTATATGGACTTGATGATATGAATGATGGTTGGAGATCACTCTTGAAGTCCTAATAAAATTACCCTAACCCTCATTCTAATCTCATTGACCTTACACATAGAAAATCCAAATAACCACAAGGTCTGCACTAAAAAATTCCAAAAATTCATAAAGAAAAATTCTTGTTGACATCTTGAAGACATAATTTTACAATGGATCCTTGACTATCTTGTAGAGGACTCTTTCCTCTTTCTAATGAGCCCTCATTTTCCTCCTAACTCCCAATATTCTAAGAGAAATATAATTTTTAAGTTGACATATCATATATTTTTCTCCCCAACCAACCCATACTTAGTCTCTCATGTCGGCCTCCCCCCAAAAAGATGTGTCTCTTAATCTTGACGTAAAACTCATATAAAAAGGGGGCTCAGACTGATCATTAGATCAAGGAATTTCGGTGAAGATTGTCACAGAAGTACATAAGAGGAAGGAGGTGTTCACATCTCGTGAACTATAATAAGAAAAGTTTTGAATATTGGTTGGGCTTATTTTCAGACTTAAGGAAGAGAAATTATGTGACTAAACCGCAATCCTTGTCTGTAATACCTATGGAAGAGTTAAATCACAGTAACCTGATTGGAGACAAGCTCGGACTAGCTATCATTTCAGTCATAGTGGAGCTTTGGTTGCTTACATATCTAGGATATTGAAGCTATAATTAAGGACTTGAAACAACGCATAATAGGGTCGGATCTCTTGTTCAAAAATAGATTTATTTGCAAATAGTTACAATACTCTCGGACCTCTTCATTTCAACAACTCAGTCTTGTATCTACACTCTGTAATTTAGACCTTCTCAGAATTGTGCATAATTTTGTGGCTCAGACTAAGAGCACAAATTTTGTGGCTCATTGAAACAAGTAAATTAGTAGCAACCACATCTTTGAACATGTTTGATCTGCATTATATTTTGGATATATCATATCCTTGACATATGACAAGGCCTTGAAGAAGATAGTCTCGAACCTGTGATTGATTTCTATAAGACTGTGGGACAATATTTCATAAGCCACAAGAGCTCGGATCTCTGTTACCTTGTGTGGAGGACTCTGATCTATTCAGATTGCTGGAGGTCTGATATACATTAAGAAAAATCCACAAATCTAGTTGGAACTAAGCCCATTAAAGAAAATTATAGGAATTACTTGAAGCAAACTCTGGACAATGAAGTTTTTGAAGCATCCTCATGGAGAGATATTTTAGGCAAGGGTTACTGAAGACACTCTTAAAGAACTTGTGAAGATATTGTTTGGAGTCTTTGAGAACTGATATTCAAGAAGATCTCGGATTGGAGCCTTCTTGTTGAGTAGCCTTGACTTACCTTGGAGATACTATTGAAGACATTTTAGTGAGTTTTCCTGAAGATAATATTGGAGATCATGATGTATCGTTGATGACATCATGAGGTGACTTAAAGGATTTGATTGGGTATCATGAAGGACAATGGAGACACCTTCATGTGAAAAGATCAAGGTTGTCATTGATGACGTACTGTGGAGACTATGTGAAGATTGACAAGGTTCGTTGAAGAAGACATTGGGAGCCGTGAAGTATAACCAAATATATCTTAATGAAGTAAAGCAAGGGTTGGAGCCCGAGAAGTTGGAGCCTCGAAAAGAAAAGTTTGGTGCCTTGGAGAATATGGTTGGAGCCCTAGAGGATCAGAGTCCTCAAGAAACCAGGTCGGAGCTTGAACTAGATACAGGGTTGGAGCCCTTGAGGTTGGTGCCTCAAAATTGACAAGGTTGGAGCCTCGGAAGTCCAATTCGGTGCTTGGAAAAAATGTTAGGTCCCTATAATACTAGTGTATCCCCTTATTGTTGTTAATTCAGACCCCTTATTGCTATTTTTGTACCCCTGTAGCCCCCATATTGTTATTGTTGTGCCCTTACATTATTATTGTTAGGTCGGCTAGGATTATATTGTGACCCCATGGACTCTGTAGAAATTATACAACATGCATGTATATATTGGATTCACTCGATCTAACAATGTAGTAAAGTTAAATATTGAATCTCTTCTATAAATCTTTTTCAGAATTAAAAACACAATCGCTAATCACATGAACATGAAGAAGAATCAAATCACACACAACGCATATAATTTCCCGGGGAAAGCTTACAACTAAAAACCCCACTATCTTCTATTGTATATTTAGCATGGATCATGAAACAATTACATACAAAACCCTTCTCACAAGAGCCCTCGAGTACTCAGCTAATTGTCTCACACTATCATGAACAAAACTGACCAACAGATAGCCAATTCTCAGCCTCTAGACAACCTGCCTTGCTTGTGCAATCCCTGATGGATGCAATCCCTAAAATATAGGAATTCTGGCCTTCCTTGACTGTGCAAGTATCATGTAATATCCAATGGGTGTTTGGTTGCATGTGTGCAACCCAATAATCCTACAACTGATAGTCAACTTCCCTTTCACCTAGAACTCGACTGGGTCTCCACTGGATCTGATATGCATGCAACTAATAATAGTAAATCCTCAGTTGCATGTGAGATCATTGGTTTTGAATTAATTAATATTTAATTCACTTGATCTCTCACTAGTGTATCTTCAGTTACAAATAGCACAACTGATTTTAACTCACTTAACTGAGTTAAACTGATTACAACCTGCATTAACTAATGCACCACTGCACTTCGAGCTATGTTACAACTAGAATTACTCTGCATGCCTCACCGACTACCTCTAATTCAAAATCTGCTAGCTAACTGAGTTTATCACTCTTAGTTAACTATTTCAGTCATCATTGAGAATATATTACAGTTTAATTTCCATCTTAATTAAGGGATAGCCAAAATAGACATGCACCCAAAAATATCACTATGGGCCCCACCCTAGTTTTGGTGATTAATGCAACTAGGCGTGGGTGCTGAAATTTTCTTGTTGAATCTCAACACTCCCTATAAACAAGAAAGGGATTATCCTTCACCCCGATCCTGTCTCTATGGTATTCAAATTTTCTCCGGGTGAGCGCCTTCGTCATAATATCTACATCCTAATCTTCCATGGGAATGTATTGAAGCAACATTATCCTTCTCTGCACATAATATCTGAGATGATGGTACCGAATATCTATATGCTTGGACCTGTCATGAAACACAAGATTAATTGAGATTTTAATCCAACTCTGATTATCATAATGAATCACTGTCGGATCCATATGAGAACCAAACAAACCAACTAAGATCTTTCTCATTCAGATAGCCTCACATGCAGCTTGACTTGCTGCCATGTACTCTGCTTCCACTGAACTGAGTGCCACAAATCGTTGTTTCCTGATGTACTAGGAAACTACTATCGATCCTATGCTAAATATCCCTCCTGATGTGATCTTTATGTCTGATGGATTGCCCACCCAATCTGCATCCATGAAGCCTTGAAGCTTCACTCCCACTGTCCGTCTATACCATAGACCATACTCTGATGTGCCCCTCAGGTATCTTAGTACATGCTTCCCTAACTTCCAAAAGAGCTTGGTAGGCTTAACCATAGCTTGACTCAACTGGTTAACTGCGTAAAAAATGTTTGGTCTCGTGTTCACCAAATACATTAGTGAACCCACTAACTTCCTGTAGACAGTAGCGTCCACTACCTCTCCAGAAGTAGCATCCTCTTTCCTCCAATTTCCTCAAAGAGGAGTATCCATGGGTTTGAAACTCTCCATGTTAAACTTACCCAACATCTCCTTTGCATACTTGCCTTGAGACACAAAAAGTTCACCATCCTGATGCCATATTTCCAATCCAAGGAAATAATGTAGGAGTCCCATGTCCTTCATTTCGAACTCCCTTGCAAGATCCTCCTTACATGAGTGTATCAACTGCTCATCACCAGTCAAAATTAGATCATCAACATAAAGAAAAATGATCAATAGCTTACCCTCAACCAAAATCTAGTACAGGTTTTCATCTGCTTCACTTTTGGTAAAGCCCAGTTCAGTGAAATAGTTGTTTATTCAAGTGTACCAAGCACGGGGTGCTTGCTTCAGCCCATACAGTGCTCTTTTGAGTCAGCACACATGCGACTCACTGTTGAAGGTCTTGAAACCTTCAAGTTGCTCTATGTACACCTCTTCCACAATGATCCCATTGAGAAACGCAGTTTTCACATCCATCTGATGAATGCGCCAACCCATCTGCGCTGAGAGTGCAAGGATGGATCTTATGGAAGCGTACCTTGCAACATGTGCAAAATTCTCATCATAATATATCCCCTCAATCTATGAGAATTATCAGGCCAAAAATTATGCCTTGTATTTCTCCATACTCCCATCAACAACTTGCTTTACCTTGTAGATCCATCTCGATCCAACCACTGATTTGTCGACCAGTCTTGGGACTATCTCCCATGCACTGTTCTTGACAATGGAGTCATACTCCTCCACCCTTTGCATCAACCTAAGTTGGTTGTTGTATTGGTTCCTGAAAGGAAGATGGTTCAGTCACAATACATTTGCTCATAAGAGCCATGTATCCATTAAATCGGTCAAGAGACTGTCTCTGTCTACGCTATGAAGTAGGGGCTCCTACATTCTCCATAGCGTCAAGTCTCAATCTATCAACTTCCATGGTGCTCCTTCTTCCATTCTTGATGGATGGCTCTGTAGGATTTTTTTCCTCCACTCCATGAACCTCCTCATGTGGTTGATTCACATCTTGAGACTCATCCTTGGGAACCAACATTTCCTCCTCTGCATGCAAGTCCAACTCCCTCTCAAGGGACAACAGCTTGGATTTCTCCTCATCAAATTTTATATCCCGTCACACAACAATCATTCTATTATTTGGAAAATACACACGATAATTATGGGGTGTTTCAGTGTGCCCCACAAAAATCTTGATCTCAGCTGTCAGTTCCAGCTTCTTCCTGGCATACTTGGTCACATGCACATAAATAGATGAGCCAGAATCTTAAAGTGTGAAACATAAGGTTTATTTCCAGTGAAAGCCTCTTCAGGTGTAATCATGCCAAGTATCCTATGAGGACAACGGTTATGCACATGTACCACTGTGTTGCATGCTTCTGCCCACAGATGCATCAGTAGGCATTGATCATGCAACATCATTCATGCTACACCCACAATAGTTATTTTCTTCCTCTCTGCGACCCCATTCTGTTGTGGGTTATGAGGCGCTATGAGTTCTCTTTGAATTCCTTCTTTGCTGCAGAAGTTTTTGAATTCGTTAGAGATGTGTTCTCCACCATTATCACTCCTAAGAGCCTTCACTTAATTCCCCGACTCTTTCTCCACTTATGCCTTAAACTCCAAGAACTTAGATAATGTCTGATATTTCTTATACATGAATAAGGTCCAACACTTACGAGAAAATTAATCAACAAACATTACATAGTACTTATGTTTTGTTGTCGAAGAAATAGAGAAAGGACCACGCACATTTGTGTGAACTCTCTCAAGGATCCCTAAAGCTCGGTTCTCCTTCTCATGAGAGGTGGCCTTTACATATTTTTCCATATTACATCCCTTGCATGTGTCTAACTTCACAAGTGTACCCCTGGGAAGACTAGTAGAAATCTGTTGCATGACTTTCAAGGCTCCATGGTGAAGATGGCCCAATCTCCTATGAAATAATTCACCCTCATCCTGGCTCACCACTTGATCTTCCTTGCCCATCATTGTTGCACAACCATCTACCTCCAGCTTGTAGAGATTCTTAACTCAATTCCCTATCCTCTTGGCTTGTCCTGTTGTTTTATGTCACAGGAAAGCTTTTCCTTCACTAAAAACAACATCATAGACTCTATCCTCCAACATTGTGACAAAGACTAAAATTTTCTTCAAACTTGGTACATGCATTACATCTTTTAATTGAAAGGGTTTTCCTAACTACCTCTGAAAGGTAATGGTACCAATATCGGTAGCATTGTACCGCCCTTCATCGCCCATATCAATATGCATCTAGAGATCCTTCTCCTCCAAGTCACTAAAAAGTTCCTTATCTCCCGTCATATGAAAGGAAGCGTCGTTATCCAAATACCACATAGATCCCAATGCACCAAACACCATGCATGCGATCAATGAGAAGTCAATCTCAAATTACGAGACAAGGGCCTCGCCAACTGCAGATCCTCCAGCCTTCTTCTTCTTCTTCTTTTGTCGACAGTTAGTAGAAAAATGCCCATGCTCGTGACAGTGAAAACATTTCACCTTGTACATGTCTTGCTTCTTTCCATTCTTGCACTTAGATTTAGAATGGAATTTGTTCCCCTTCCCCTTCCTCGTCTTGGAAGCCAAAGCACAATCCTCTTCATCTTCATTCTTAGATGAATATCCATCTCTGGTGTTTTGTTTAAACTCCTCCTACACCAAACCCGACCACAGTCGTTCCCAATTTGGCAATTTTTCCTTTCCATTGACAGAGTCTTGATAACTGTGCCAAACCTTGGGAATCCCTAGGAGAGCCAAACTCACCAAATCATCATCAACGACTGTTATTCCAATGCTCCCTAATTCATCCCGACATTGGACAAACTTAGTTATATATTTTGGAATGGTGTTGCCCTTTTCCATCTTAATCTTCTTGAGTTTATCTTTGAGCGCAAATTTCCTATGGTCACTGCTGCTTTGGAATAGGTTCGTCAAAGCTTTCCACATTGCATATCGTGGGGCTTTCCCATTTAGGCTTGAGACAATGTGGTCTCATACTCTCTCCAACAGGATCCTCCTCACCTTTGACACTTTCTTTTGCCATGCATCAAGATTTGCAGCATCTGCCACAACAGGTTTAGGAACATCATTGTCAATTAATTCCTTCAAGCCATTGTCTTCGACTACTGCCTCCATCCTGTCCTTCCAAGCAATATAGTTTGATTTTCCCTTGAGTGCATACTCTAACTTCAAGCCATTGAAAGCCATTTAGATCTTGAATCAGCTGTAGCACCAAGAAAGTCTTTCTGCAAATTCGAATTCTATCCATTCACAAACTCAGCACCTACTTCACTTCTGCAATTTTTTATGCTCTGATACCATTTAGAAATTATACAACATGCATGTATATCTTGGATTCACCCGATCTAACAATGTACTAAAGTTAAATATTGAATCGCTTCTACAAATTGTTTGCGATATTAAAAACAAAAACGCTAATCACATGAACGCGAAGAAGAATCAAATCACACACAACACAGATAATTTCTCAGGGAAAGCTTATAGCTAAAAACCCCACTATCTTCTATTTTATATTCAGCATGGATCATGAAACAATCAAATACAAAACTCTTCTCACAAGAGCCATCGAGTACTCAACCAATTGTCTCACACTGTCATGAACAAAACTGACCAACACATAGCCAATTCTCAGCCTCTAGACAACCTGCCTTGCTTACACAATCCCTGATGGATGCAATCTGTAAAATATAGGAATTCTCACCTTCCTTGACTGCACAAGTATCATGGGCACTCCAATGAGTGTTTTGTTGTGTGTGTGCAACCCAATAATCCCACAACTAATAGTCAACTTCTCGTTCACCTAGAACTCAACTGGGTCTCCACTGGATCTGACATGCATGCAGCTAATAATAATAAATCCTCAGTTGCATGTGAGATCATTGATTGTGAATTAATCAATATTTAATTCACTTGATCTATCACTAGTGTATCTTCAGCTACAAGTAGCACAACTAATTTTAACTCACTTAACTGAGTTAAATTGATTACAATAAGCATTAACTAATGCACCACTGCACTTCGAACTCTGTTACAACTAGAATTACTTTGCATGCCTCACCAACTGTAGAAATTATACAACATATGCATGTATATTACCGAATTCTCCTTATCTAACAATTTAATCCTTATGTCAAATACAGAATCCTTCTACCTAATTCTTTGCGGAAATTAAATTGCCAATTGCAAAACTCATATGAAGCAAAATCAATTGCACATAAACGCAGTTGTTTTACCCGGAAAGCTTAAAGCTAAAAACCCCAACTATCATATATTATGTATATCAATGGATCATGAAACAATCTCATATATCTCATACAAATCTCAGCTCATAGAGCTCTCAGTAAAATATACAATCGTCTCACACTGTCTTGCAAAAATTTGCACCTCCATGCACCAATTTCTTGCCTCCTGACAGCCTGCCTCTACTGCGCAATCCCTGCTGAAGAAGAACCCTGAATGAATTCGACCTTACCTTGCCTTGACTGCGCTATAATCATAGGCATCTCCAATGTGTGTGTGGATGCATTGAATGCTCCACTATAGTCAGATAGTCCATCTCACCCTTTCACCTATCTCTCCATTGGATCTCCACTGGATCTGACATACAAGTAGTTAACTGTTGTATTTCTTCAGTTGCAAGTAAGACACTACTTGTGAATTAATTAAATAATTAATTCACTCATATTTCACTAGTGTATGTTCAGGTACAACTAGCACAACTGAGTTTAACTCACTGAACTAAGTTAAACTAAATAACAACTCACATAACTACTCTTCCAACTCTGTTACAACTTGCCACTATCAGTTATAACGAAGTCCACCATGCATGAGTCACAAAACAACCTTGAAATTCGAAATTCCTTCAATCAAC
The DNA here is from genome assembly GCA_034641835.2 of Pinus albicaulis. Lineage (NCBI taxonomy): Eukaryota > Viridiplantae > Streptophyta > Pinopsida > Pinales > Pinaceae > Pinus > Pinus albicaulis. The sequence goes on from CM076583.1 coordinate 1,175,686,389, forward strand.
TAGTTTGCCACATCACTTAACTGAAATCAAGTGCTCCAAGAGAATAAGTTATTAATTATTGTCTGATTATTATTAAGGGCTAATAATAATCGACATGCATTCTAATTTTAGACAGGCGATCTATAAATAGACTTCGCCCATACATCTAAAAATATATTTTTCTCAATCATCTAGAATCGACCTCCTACTAATTTTAGATTTTTCTCAACATGTCTAAAAATAGACATACACCTAAAAATAGCCTGTGTGGGCCCCACCTAGTTTAGGTAATTATTTTTCACTGGGATCAAGGATGACGTTTCCAGATGCCTCTTTCATTGTTTCTTGTTGAAAACTTCAACACTTCCTCTCAACAAGGAAGGATTGTCTTTGCATGTGCCCTGCAACTCCATGCATTCTCCCTGCAATACTTGTATGCAACACTTCTGAAACTGAATAGCCTCCAAACAACTGAATAAGTATAATGCATTTGTCATCATAGTCTTCTGACCTCTGCTTAGCTACTACATATGTCTTCAGGAACCACTACGTTGTTGAACTCTGCACCCATGCACTTTGCACTTGCTGTCAAATCTGATCCGCGCTCCAATATCTGACACTGTCACTTTGATCTGACTGCATCAATCCAACTGATCATGCTACTGCTGCTCTCTGGGCGCCTCGTAGCTAGGTTCGATTCATGAGATCCACACCATCTTAATGAATCCTGCCCGTAAATTTCTTCTTGGGATTATTCATGCATGTCGCCCCACCTCTCACCTAGTGGTATAGCTGCATGCACTCCCTCTGCCCATCTGGCTCAAAATTTCTCTGCATGAGTGGTTGCTCCCACTCCAAGATCCTCATCTTGTGGCTGCTCCACATCCCGAGGTTCACTCTTACCTACATACAAATCCTGATCCCTCTCAAGCATAAATTTCATGGATTTCTCACACTTCTCGATGGTAGGAAGCTCTGTAGAAATCACATCTACATCAAGTCTATAGAGATTCTTGTGCATCTCCAGTTGTGGCTGCTCCACAACCTTCTGAGACTGCTTCTCAGGCTGCATGTTGAGAGGCTCCCTCTCAACCACCAAGTCACTAACCTTTGCTTTTCTCCTCAAAGCCTTTCAATCATCTTGTACCTCAGTGCATGTAGGTTCTTGGCTCGCACACATTGTAATTGTCTTGCCATCACAAAATTTTCTAACAAAAGAATTGATTTTAAATCGACGATATCTCCCTCATCCGAGATCCGATTCAACTGAATTTTTTTTCAATTTGGGAATTTTTTCAGAAGAAATCCAAATATGATATTTGTTTCTAAAAATTTTGCATCAAAATTTTCATATATTCTCTGCAAACTCGCGCACCCAGATAATTCTTGCTCTCATACCATGTAGAAAAATTTTAACACTGCTTCGATACCATGTAGAAATTATACAACATATGCATGTATATTACCGGATTCTCCTGATCTAATAATTTAATCCTTATGTTAAATACAAAATCACTCTACTTAATTCTTTGCAGAAATTAAATCGCCAATTGCAAACCTCATATGAAGCAAAATCAATTGCACATAAGCACAGTTGTTTTACCCGGAAAGCTTAAAGCTAAAAACCCAAACTATCATATATTATGTATATCAATGGATCATGAAACAATCTCATATATCTCATACAAATCTCAGCTCATAGATCTCTCAATAAAATATACAATCGTCTCACACTATCTTGCAAAAATTTGCACCTCCATGCACCAATTTCTTGCCTCCTGATAGCCTGCCTCCACTGCGCAATCCCTGCTGAAGAAGAACCCTGAATGAATTCGACCTTACCTTGAATTGACTGCGCAATACTCATAGGCATCTCCAATGTATGTGTGGATGCATTGAATGCTCCACTATAGTCACAACAAATAGTCGATCTCACCCATTCACCTATCTCTCCTCTGGGTCTCCACTGGATCTAACATGCAAGTAGTTAACTATTGTATTTCTTCAGTTGCAAGTAAGACACTACTTGTGAATTAATTAAATAATTAATTCACTCATATTTCACTAGTGTATGTTCAGTTACAACTAGCACAACTAAGTTTAACTCACTGAACTAAGTTAAACTAAATAACAACTCACATAACTACTCCTCCAACTCTGTTACAACTTGCCACTATCAGTTATAACGAAGTCCACCACGCATGAGTCACCAACCAACCTTGGAATTCAAAATTCCTTCAATCATATGGTTTGCCACATCAGTTAACTAAAATCAAGTGCTCCAAGAGAATAAGTTATTAATTATTGTCTGATTATTATTAAGGGCTAATAATAATCGACATGCATTCTAGTTTTAGAGAGGCGATCTATAAATAGACTTCACTCATACATCTAAAAATAGATTTTTCTCAATCATCTAGAATCAGTCTCCTGCTAATTTTAGATTTTGCTCAACATGTATAAAAATAGACATACACCTAAAAATAGCCTGTGTAGGCCCCACCTAGTTTAGGTGATTATTTTTCACTAGGATCAAGGATGATGTTTCTGGATTCCTCTTTCACTGTTTCTTGTTGCAAACTTCAACACCAACTACCTCTAACTCGAAATCCACTAGCTAACTGAGTTTATCACTCTCAGTTAACTATTTCAAGTCATCATTGAGAATAGATTACAATTTAATGCCTATCTTAATTAAGGGATAACCAAAATAGACATACACCCAAAAATAGCACTGTGGGCCCCACCTAGTTTGGGTGCTTAATGCAACTAGGCGTGGGTGCTGAAATTTTCTTGTTGAATCTCAACAAACTCCTATATAATGAAAGGAGATTTTGTCATCTGTATCATCCAAGAATTGTTTATTTATGTAATGTAAAGGAGGTTTCCCCCTCGAAGTGGCTGAATTATAAGGTGTTGATCTCTCTTTTCTTCTATTTTTGGAGTTGGTTTCATAACATTTGGTATTAGAGCTTTGGATTCTAGGGTTTTGCTACTCCAAATAGGTCATCGTAGAATTTTCACTATAACTATTTTTCTACGAAGGTTCAGAAGCTGAAACTTTTACCATGAGAAGCCGAAATCCTGGGGAGCTTCCTATAAAAAATTCAGACCCTAGTTTGCAATATTTTCGGAGATATGATATGTGGAAGTTAGGGTTTTTGCACGCTCCCAAATTTCATCTAAAAGAGATGACCTTGGGAAAATCGTCATAACTCTCTCTCTGTGCATCAGATTGGAATTATGTGGAAATTGGTCGGAATTACATGGACTATAGTTTCCTGTGTATCAATTTCAGAGCCGAAGGAGGAAACAGTGACACGTGGCACATTGTACAAGTTCGCTCTACTGAACCAGTCCATAATTAGGCCATTGTGGGAGATTGGGCAGAACTTTGTCTTGAAAAATTCAAATCAGGTCAGACCTGTGGCATTCGTAAGAAGATTCAGAGGGATACTACAGGACCGAATTTTGGATATTAAAGATCTAAAATCACAGAGATAATTCAGTTTAAATAAGAGCTCCTAAAAAGCAAGAAAAAGGTGTGTATTTTTTTTTTAATTGCATAATGTTTGTTTGAAAAAGAAGTTTGAAGTGATTCCAAGGGCATATTGAAGCATTTTTATCAGTATTGGGTTCTATAATGCCTCCTAAAAATAATTACACACCCATTAAGCCCTCAGAAAACTCTACTATGACACATGAAGAGGAAGAATTGCAATATGATATATCAAAATTACAGTACCAAGTGCGACAAATTTCAATCTTACAAAGAAATCAAAGATGACATAGATGGTTTAAAAGCAAAAATGGAGGCTAAGTTGGATGGTTTGAAGGATAAAATGAAAGCTAATATGGATGATAAAATAGTGGAAGATCAAATGGAGCATCAACAAAAAGTTCTCCAATCCTCAAAGGATAACCTAACTTTGGTGCAGAATCGAATGAAAAAACAGCAAGATCAACATTGCAGCAAAAGAATTTCTGAAGCAGTCACAGAAACAAGAACTGAAAAACTACCAAATCGATCAATTTCAAAGTATCTCGTCAAGTGGAAGAACTTACTCATTGAAGATTCCACATGGGAGGATGAGAATTTTATACAGAAGCATCCATAAATAATCAAGCGTTGAGGGAAACACTTGTTTGAAGGAGAGGGGTATGTTAGATCCCTATAATACTAGTGTATCCCATTTTTGTTGTTAGTGTAGCCCCCTTATTATTATTTTTGTACCCCTATAGCCCCCATATTGTTATTATTGTGCCCTTACATTATTATTGTTAGGTTGGTTAGGATTATATTGTGACCCCATGGACTCCTATATATAGAAAGGAGGTTTTTTTATTTGTATCATCCAAGAATTGTTCATTTATGTAATGTAAAGGATGTTTCCCCCTTAAAGTGGCTGAATTCTAAGACGTTGATCTCTCTTTTATTCTATTTTTGGAGCTGGTTTCGTAACAAAATACAGGTTGGAGCCCGGGAGATTGAAGATTGGTGTCTTCATCTAGGGTTGGATCCCTACACAAATATTGTACTTAATTTATTGATATTAATAAAGGCATTTATTCTTATTGTTCATTTTTGTTCTAAATATAAGTGATCTAACTGGTAAAAATAACAATTGGAAATAAATATTGATTCACCCCCCCTCTTAGTATTTCCAACAATTGGAATCAGAGCCAGTAACTTCACTCAAAGCCTAACAGCTTGAAGGTTGATCATTAGAACACAAATAGCGAAGCCAAGGAAGAAATTCTCCAATCCTCCCAAAGATATGTCTTCCTCAACCATCGAAATTGAAGTCAATCATTTGTGAAGGCTCCATTTTTCAATGGAAACTTTGATATATGGGAGGCAAGAATGAGGAATTTCTAAAAGACTCAAGGTGTTGAAGTCTGGAAATCAGTGATTATGGATAGCATAATGGAAGGAGAATCCAAGGAGTATAATACAAGAGCAATGAAAGTAATATTGAATGGGCTACCTGATTTTATGAAGGCCAATTTTGAAAAATGTTCGCCAACAAAAGGCATATGGGATAAACTTCATGATATTCACTCAAAAGTAGCATTGATAATTATCTATAGTCAAGAAAATGATGGAAAACAAGAAGGGAATCCAAATCTCATTAAGGAAGCTGAAGATAAGATGGATGGTGACATCAAGGCTAAAGAAGATCTAGAAGATGACGAAAAGAGAGAAGACTTTGAGGAAGATATCTTGAAAAAACTTATAGCTGCCATGGAAGAAATTAACAATTTGAAAAGGGAAATGAGGAACTTAAGAAGAAAGCGCAAGTTGGTGACTAGGACAAGACAAGAAAGGAAGTTGACCTTTTCAAGCTTCAAGTACAAGAAAGAGATGACGAGCTTACCAAGACAAGACAAGGAAGGAAGTTGACTTTTTCAAGCTTCAAGTACAAGAAAGAGATGAGGAACTCGCCAAACTTGAGGAGGAATTTCATCAAAACAAAATAAAGCATCATGCAGAAGTCATATCTGTGACAAATCAATTGGATAAGGCAAAGAAAAGGGAAGAAACTTTTTCAAGCCACCTTGAACAAAGAATTAAGATCTTGAAAAATCTTGAAGCAGAGACTGGTCAATACAAGGAAAATATCTGCTCTCTAGATCTCAACTAGAAGAAGCAAGGAAACAAGTGGAAGGAGTCAAGAAGATGATGGAAACTTTGGCATTCATAATAGGACAAGTTGATGAAGAAGAAAAGGAGAGCAGACTAGCAAAGGAGAATGAAGAAATCTTCATAATGAAATCAAATATGATCTCCCTTAAAATCGAAGCACACGAAGCAACAAGGATGATGGAAGAAATGAAGAAGCAACTAGTCATGAAAGATGTGAGATTGTGAAAAATTTAAAGGAGAAATTTTCACCCTTAAAAAGGAAGTTGAATTGCTAAATAATAACTTGAAAAGTTGTCAAACCCTAGATGACATCCTAAGTCATCAAAGGTCTCCCCTTAATAAATCAGGGCTTGGCTATGCAGCTGAATCCTCAAGCAAGAATGATAATGTTTCGAGAAACAAGGACGTGAGGAAGCCAGGAAGAAATGTTGATGCTCCTAGTTCTAGCAAAGGAAAGGAGAAGATTAAAGACAACAATGGAAGAAATCCTACTCCAAGGAGACTTGCAGATGATGTCAAGAATACAAAAGGCAATGAATATCATCAAAAAATCCCCAAGGTAAAAATACTTCAGAAGTACATCAAGAAAATATTCATCTCCCAGGTACTAAAGTATATTTCTTGGTTATTTCTATTCTCGTACAAACTTTTGGCACATGGAAAAATATTGTAGGGCATATCACAAAGACAAATATAATGGTCCTCGTCAACCTTCTAGAAGTAATTTTGCAAGAAGAAGTTGTGATTACTCATTCATGAACAATATGGAGTGATTCAATTTCCATAACATTGGACATATGGCACATGATTGTAACTTGACTTGGGTCCATAAAACCATGACAACCAATCTAGAGAAGAACATTACATAAGTATGGAGAAGGAAGCCAATTGGATTCGAAAGTCTCTTGAACACTCCAGTCAACAACACATGTTGTTGACTTGATGAAGTCATCCTTGATAGTCCAAGTATTTTATGGTGAGACTTTGCCAAAAAGGAGACCATGCATATTGTTAGGGGGAGCTCGTGATTCTTGACCATTCTTGCAGAAGCTATCCGTGAAGGGCCCTATGAAATCCTTGATGAGTCACACATGGACAATCATATTTTGATAGATCATCTCTGGGGAGAAACTCCATTGAAGAACATAATCCCTTACTCATTCGATGGACCATTGTTGAAGATGCCTTTAACTTGATCACAAGGCAAGCAATATTTCTTGAGCTAGAGGAGCTGATGCAGGCAGGGAGATTTGGTTCATCACATGAAGAAATGAAAACACATCTATCATGGACCACATTTCTAGAAGGAAGAGCACCATGAAAAGGCATGCAGCATATCTATCATGAAGAACTATCATTGATGAATAAAATTTGATGGGAGCAGCACATCAAGAAGCAACTTGATAGGGGGAGTTCTTGGGCACCCCATTTTCCATTGATGTCAAAGGGGGAGAAATTGTTGGAAAGGAAATAAAATTTCCATCAATGACAAAGGGGGAGATTGTTAATCAAGGTTGTCATTGATGTCGATATGACATTGTTTGTGATGGAAAATTCTTGTGATGTATGATGATGTCCTTACTCTTGATGATGAATGATTGTTGAAGATCATATGATGACACACTTGATAATGGCATGAATGATGACACTCTTGATGATATGAATGATGGTTGGAGACGACTCTTGAAGTCCTAATAAAATTACCCTAAACCTCATTCTAGTCCCACTGACCTTATACATAAAAAATCAAAATAAATCCAAGGTATGCACTAAAAAATTCCAAATAGTCATAAAGAAAATTATCTTTTGACATCTTGAATACATAATTTTATAATGGATCCTTAACTATCTTGTAGTGGACTCTTTCCTCTTTCTAATGAGCCCTCACTGGCCTCCTAACTCTAAATGGTCTAAGAGAAATCGAATTTTTAGGTTTACATATCATATATTTTTCTCCCCAGCTGACCCATACTCAATCTCTCATGTCGTCCTCCCCCCAGAAAGACGTGTCCCTTAATCTTGACATCAAAATCATATAAAAAGGAGGCTTTTAATGATCATTTGATCAAGGAATTTCAGTGAAGATTGTCACAGAAGTACAGAACAGCAAGGAGATGTTCACATCTCGGTAACTACAATAAGAAAAGTTTTGAATATTGGTTGGGCTTATTTTCAGACTATAAGGAAGAGAAAATTTTGTGACTAAATCACAATCCTTGTCTGGAATACCTGTGGAAGAGTTAGATCACAGTAACTTGATTAGAGTCAAGCTCAAATTGGCTATCATTTCAGTCACATTGGAGCTTTGGTTGCTTACATATCTGGAATCTTGAAGCTATAATTAAGGACTCGGAAAAACGCAGAATAGGGTCAGATCTCTTGTTCAAAAACAGGTTTCTTTGCAGACAGTTACAATACTCTCAGACCTCTTCATTTCATTAGCTCAATCTTGTATCTACACTTTGTAATTCATACCTTCTCATAGTTGTGCATAATTATGTGGCCCAGACTAAGAGCACAAATTCTATGGCTCATTGCAACAAGTAAATTAGTAGCAACCACATCTTTGGACCTGTTTGAGCTGCACTATATTTCAGAGATATCATATACTTGACATATGACAAGGCCTTGAAGAGGATACTCTCGGACCTATGATTTATTTTTGGAAGACTATGGGACAACATTTCATAATCCACAAGAGCTCGGACCTCTGTTACCTTGTGTGGAGGACTGCGATCTATTCAGATTGTTGGAGGGCTGATATACATCAAGCAAAATTCAAAAATCTGGTTGGACCTAAGCCCATTAAAGCAAATTATAGGCATGACTTGAAGCAAACTTTGGATAGTGAGGTTTTTGAAGCATCCTCGTGGAGAGATATTTTAGGCAAGGGTTATTGAAGACACTTTGAAGAACGTGTGAAGACCTTGTTTGGAGTCTTTGAGAAGTGATATTGAAGAAGATCCCGGATTGGAGCCTTCTTGTTAAGTAGCCTTAATTGACCTTGGAGATATTATTGAAGACATTTCGGTGAGTTTTCTTTAAGATAATATTGAAGATCATGATGCATCGTTGATGACATCATGAGGTGACTTGAAGGATTTGATTGGGTATCATGGAGGATAGCAAAGACACCTTCATGTGAAAAGATCAAGGTTTCAATTGATGATGTAATGTGGAGACTATAGTGAATACTAAGTGAAGATTGATAGGGCTCGTTGAAGAATACATTGAGAGCCGTGAATTATAACCAAATATATCTTGATGAAGTAAAGCGAAGGTTGGAGCCCAAGAGGTTGGAGCCTCGAAAGGACAAGGTTGGTGCCTTAGAGAATAGGGTTGGAGCCCTAGAGGATTGGAGTCCTAAAGAAACTATGTCGGAGCCTGAACCAGATACAGGGTTGGAGCCCTTGAGGTTGGTACCTGAGACTTGAGAAGGTTGGAGCCTCGGAAGTCCATGTCGGTACTTCGAAAATATAGGTTGGAGCCTGAGAGATTAAATATTGGTGTCTTCATCTAGGGTTGGAGCCCTACACAAATATTTTTATCAATTTATTGATTTTTTTTTTATTTTTATTTTTTTTTTTTATTTTTTTTTTATTATTATTTTTTTTTTAACAAGAACGGTTATGGTTTATATTAGAATTTGGCCAAAATGCCTTTCACCGGATACATTTGATCGGGCATATCCCTTAACCTTTCTTTCACTAACTGATCACAGGCCCCTAAACTTGGAAAACCGCAAGATTTACTCGAGACTATTGAGTCTATCTCCGTTATTTTCCCTATCTTAAAGAGACAAACAAACTGTTTCAGCAAAATGCAGAAAAACATGACAAACTTTATCGAATGGGGTCCCAATTCTCAATTCCATCTGCCAAGAGACAGCCAGCTGGAAGTGAAACTACCCTGTTGGCTTCCAAGTCAGCAGCTTTATTATTTTCCCTCAAAACATGAAGGAAGGAAGCAGTCCGGAAGGATTTCACCAAATTTCTGGTTCTTGAAATTACTCTTGCCAGTCTAATGTCTGCAGGAGAGGAATCCTCCGCTAGAACTTTGATAATGGATTGAGAGTCTCCTATGATACTGATATCTGAAAGACCGAAAGCCTTTTCTTGCTTGAGACCTTGCAGAAGAGCCAAGGCTTCAGCTTGCATGCTGGTAGAATGCCCTAAACCCCAAGCGAACTTTGCCATAGTAATACACTCTTTATTTTTAATAATTCCTCCTGCCCCAGCCAAACCAGGATTGCCTTTCGCTGCTCCATCGAAGAATAAACAGAATCTGGAATGCCTGAGGAGCAGTTCCGAGAGATCATTCTCCTTCCCTCTGAATTGTCACTCTTTTGTGGCCTTGTAATGCCTTATTTCATTAGAGAAATGGAGGTCCATCGAGGCACCCCATTCTAAGTCTTGCTGACTCAGATTTAGATCCGGCAAATGATCCCCCAGAATTTCTTTCCAAAGGCATTTTATTTTGGTGACGATGAACTGAGCGTTTAGACTTTCATCTCTGAAAACTCTTCTGTTGCGCTCAAGCCAGATCTGCCAGCAAGCAAATTTCGGAAAAGAGAGCCATGCAGCTGTGAAACTCTCATTTTTTGGAAGCGATCATGGGTAGGAATTCCGCCAGTTTGAAAAAAGATCAGATATGGACGTGGGTAAGGTGAATTCAGAATTCCAGAAGCTCAGAAGGTCGTGCCAGATATCTCTTGAAAAGTTGCAGTCCAAAATAATATGCTGAGCGTTCTCCTCACAATCACAGCTTAAGTAGCATCGAGAGGGACCGTGAAATCCTTTCTTCTTCAATCCATCTGCAGTTAAAATCCCTCTGTGGCATAACAGCCAACAGAAAGAGTCGACCTTAGGCATGGTTTTGCGATTCCAGATCCCGTTCCAGACTGCAGGATTAGGAGGGACGTTAGGGCGATCATGAAGGCATTTGTATCCTTGTGCAACCGTGTAAAGCCCTGGGGCAGCTCCCCATCCTCGGGCATCCTTCTTACCCACGCGCAGAGGCACCATACCATTTAATAAAGAAAGGAAAAGATCTCGAGCTTGGGACAGCACAGGAGGGACGGGAGGGAGCCTCCATCGCTGCCAATGTCTGCCTTCCCATTGTGAAATGTCCCAAAGAGTGGTGCATTCAGCGTTGTCCAACCACAAATGCAGCGCTTGCAGAGAGCAGTGGGACGATAGAGGAGGGTGCATCATAATGTTGTCATCCCAAATTTTAATTTCTTTGCCGTTTCCAGGGATCCAATATGCTCTGTCTCTGATTAAAGGGGCTACTTTATCACAGAGCTTGATCAGCTGCGAACCTAAGGAGGGTAGGAGGGCGTCTAGACATCTCTTCCTCTTTCCCATGAAATATTTCCTCCATAGGGCTTTTTGCGCCCAACCTGGATTTGGACCAATGATTCTCCAGAAGATCTTGGCTCCCATAGCTATGTTTTGGAGGCTAAGATCTTTGAAATTGAGGCCTCCTTCACTCTGGGGCTTGCAGATTTTCTCCCAACTGACTAATGGGATTTTCCTGTCATTGTGATTGCCCCCTTTCCAGAAGAACTTGTGAATGAAGGCTTCCATTTTTTTTATGATGCCTGAAGGGGCTAGAATTACAGAGAATTGAAAGATGGGGAGAATGCTAAGAACAGATTTGATGATAACAGTTTTGCCGGCTAGATTTAACCAAGAGAATCCCAAGCTTGAATTTTGGCCTTGAACTTGTCCAACAGAGGAATCCAATCTCTGCTGTATGCCAATTTGCGAAAGATGGGAAGGCCCAAATAAGAAAAGGAGGACCAGTTGAGAGTGGCAGTAAAGCCTAGAATTCTTGAGATGGCAGAAAGGGTGGGAGCCGAGATGTTCCAGCAAAAAGCTTTGCACTTACCATTGTTTAAACTGCTGCCTGTAGCTTCACTGTAGTCATCCAAGACCTCCTTGAATCTAAGAGAAGATCTGGCAGAGGCAGCCCCTAACAAGAGGGTATCATCCGCAAAGAGGGTGTGATTAACATTTTTTACCCCTCTGGCTATATTGAGCCCCAAGATCTCTTGGTCAACCAGTTTCTGATCCAGGTAGAAACTCAGGACGAAAACATGAAGGACGAAGAGGAGCGGAGAGAGGAGGCAACCCTGCCTAAGCCCTCTTGAAGCTTTAAAAAAACCAGCTGCTCTCCCATTCACCAGGGGGGCGATCCAAGGATCAGCAATACAAGCACGGATCCATTTTAGAAAGCCCATTCCAAAGCCAAATTTTTTCAAGACTTCCCAAAGAAAGCTAAGTCTGACCTGATCGAAAGCATTAGCCAGATCTAGTTTGATAACCATACCTTTCTCTTTGCGAAGCTGGCTCGAGTGAATCGCCTCTTGCACTAGGATGAAGTTGTCAGTGAGCTGTCTCCCCTGAAAAAATCCACCTTGGTTCTCCGGGATGATGGCTGGAAGAATACCTTTAAGTCTATTGGCAATAACCTTTGTGATTAATTTGTATCCAATATTACAAAGAGAGATGGGGCGGAACCGATTAAATTCTTTAGCACCCTTTTCCTTGGGTATGAGGGCAAGAAAAGCTGAATTGGTGTTGCCCCCAATTTTCTGGCAGTCTTGTGATTTCAAAATCATTTTGTAGAGGTCTTTCTCCACAATCTGCCAGCAGGTTTGAAGAAATATTGCTATAAAACCATCCGGGCCTGGGGCTTTGTCAGGCTCCATGTCTGAGAGGGCATCCTTTATTTCCTGAATAGAGATCTTTGCTTCAAGCTACTGATTCATTGAAGGTGAGATCCTAGGGGGAACCGCCTCCAAGAATTTGGAGTTTGGGTCCATCACGCCCTCTTCTCTATACAGGTTTTGAAAGTGGTTGAAAGCTGCTCTCTTTATGCTATCAAAGTCTTTATGTGTCAAATTGCTATCTTTGATTTCTGCAATAGAATTGAAGCTCTTTCTGGCTTGAGATTGCTTGTGGAAGAAGGCCGAATTTCTGTCTCCTGCTTTAAGCCATAAGGTCCTAGACTTCAGTCTCCAATGCTCTTCCTCCGAAAGGCAAGCTTTGTGGAAGATTTGCTGGAGCTCAGCTTCCTTATCTAGAACTTCTTTAGTGATTTCTGCATCTTCACATTGGGCATGGTGTTGGGCAAGATTATCTTGAGCCTGCTTTCTCTCTTTTGCAGGAGAGGGAAGAGCTTTGGCCCAAGATTTAAGCACCGTTTTCAGTCTTCTAAGTTTTTCTTCCCAAATGAAGAAAGGGGAACCTTTCACTGGCAGTTTCCAGCAGTCATGAACCAAGTTCAGGAACTCAGGTTCTTTGACCCAAAGAGGGTTGAATCTGAAGGGGATGGGGCCAAGATCTTTGTGGCCCAACATCTCAAGCAAGATGGGCTTATGGTTAGAAACACTACATGGGAGGATATGCAATCTAAAATCTAAGCCCAGCAAAAGAAAGGAACTCTGAACCAAACATCTATCAATTCTAGCAGCAATGTGACCAGGACCTATTCTTTTGTTAGACCAGGTATGCTTACCATTTGCTGGAGGGATGTCAAGCAGATCCCAATCCTGCATGAGGTCTTCCACCCATTCCCTTGTAGGGTCCCTTACGATTGTGCCTCCTCGCTTTTCCTCCATGCGCAAGGTGAGGTTAAGATCACCTGCAACAATGATGTTTTCCAAATTTTCTGACTCCGACAGATGTCTGATGGAGTCCCAGCACTCCCTTTTCTCCCCTATATTTGTTGGAACATAGACATTGAAAAGACTGACTGCCACCCTCGAGTCCAAAGGCTGAAGCTTCAAAAACAGCCAGTGGGTGTTGTGCAGCACGGTGACCAATCTGAACTTGAGAGGGTTCCAAAGGGAGCCCAGTCCCCCAGATGCTCCCCGTGCTGAAACTGCATGTCCGCTGCTACCTTTCCAAAAAAAATTACTGATTTGGAGAAACTCCTTGTCCTCCATTTTGGTCTCCTGAATCAGAAGAATGTCTGGAGCTTCTCTTCTTATAAGGCTTCTCGTTGCTTCTTCTTTCAATTTGCTCCCCATTCCTCTACAGTTCCAGGAGACAATCTTCATCATTTATTTTTATGATGATGGGCTCCCTTGGAACCCTGCGCTTGGTTTTTTACCATCTTCGGATTTTTGCCAAGAAGTTTCTCCAAAGTGGGCTGACTACCCTGAAGCTTGTCTTTGTAAGTTTCCTGATCTCTCTTTTCTCTAGCAGATTTGCGGCCCCTTGCAGATCTTCTGAACGATATCTGTGTATCTCCTATTTCTCCATCCTCCTCAGACTCCTCCGAGTCATGTTCCTCTTCGGAGGCTTCTATTTTCTTATCCTTGTTTCTTGCCGTGACGCTTTCTTCAGGTCTTGTTTCTGCTGAAGGCATTTTTTCTAAAGGTTGATCTTGCCTATCTTCCTCTTGAGGAGTCTCTTCAGCAGAGCTTAAGACCTCATACCTGTTTTCTTGGCTTTTTGGCGGGGGAACATTCTGGATGGAGGCAGGCTAGGGTCCATGAACCCCAGATTTCTTGTGAGATGTCTTTGGCCTCTTGACCTGGTTCCAGCCCTCTTCCTTTCCTTTCTCAGCTTCCCCTTTGTTCAGGCACCCTCTTGCAAAATGGCCATATATGTGACATTTGCGACATTTGAAGGGGAGTTGTTGTTACACCATTTTTTGTTCATCTAACCTATTATCATTAGATGGACCCAAGTACACCATGTAAGACCAATTTTACCCTAAGTAAAATTGCTTTCACTATGTGAAATAACTTAATAAACCACATTTATTAGGTTGTTTATGGTCTAAACAGGAAACCCCAAAAGGAAATATTAAACAAACCTATTTTGTTTGATTTTCCTCATAGAATAATTAATTAAACCATAATTTAATTATTATTCCTAGTCATGTTTAACCAAAAAAAAAAAAAAGATAAACCTTTATTTATCTTATTATTTTCTATGAATAATTATTTAAATCTTATTTAGATAATATTACTTGTTAAATATGACCAAATCACCCACAAATAATTAAATAAATCATTATTTATTTGATTATCCTTCAACCACTTCCTTAAAAAGATAAATAAATCATTTTATTATTGACAAATAAAGGGATTTGACCCAAGTCAAATACTTTTCCCTCCAACAAATATAATAAAATATTCCATAAAAGGTGGATCTAGATTTGGTTAACATTATTTTAATCATGCACCAAGATCTAGAATGACCCAATATTTTGTTATAAATAGGAGGGTTTTTCCTACCATTCTTCACCTTTTGTTGCCTATTAGATCACTCTGGATCTATACACTTGGTCACATTTTTCTACATTATTTTTTGTGTGAGCTCCCTTTGAGTTCTATCTTTGTCTAGGTTTTCTACACCAACAAGAGAGAGAGATTCTAGATCTGAAGTGCTGAGGACTTCCAAGAACCCATCCCATTGAGGAGAATTGGAAACATCTTCTTGTTTTCCTCCCAGGTGCCCTTAATACAAAAAATATTTCAAAAATTGTTCTTGTCTTGTCTATTGGATATATGGAGCAAACCCTTCTTTTTACTTCTTAATGTCTTTCTATGCATAGATCTGGTTTTTTGCAGCTCTTGTCTTGATCAACTAACTGCAGATCTGAAGATATTGGCAGCCACTTTTGATGTTAGGGCTATTAGTTATGCGTAGCTAAAGTGGTCTTTTTTCGTACGCTTCGACAAAAGATTCATACTAACAAATGGCGACTCCACACGGGTTTTAAATTACGACCGCTGTCGTTTTTCATATTCCTGCATATCCAGCTACTTCAGACCCTAGGGTTTCTTTTCAGATTTTTGTTTTTCCTATTTTTATGTTGTTTTTCTCACATAAAACCCTAAAACATTAAAATTTCTAACTTCCGCGTGTTTCTGGCCCTATTGCGCAGGTGACCGACATCAGCCGCAACTGAGACGGCAACTTTTCTGAAAATCTGCCGCCGAGACACCCGGAGCTTCAGGTCACACTTTTCAGCCCATAAACTGCGACCTGGACCTCCAGGTCGCACTTTTCAACCCATTTTCTGCGACCTGCACTAAAATCAAGTCAGAACCTGCGACCTGCCAATTTTTCAGTTGTTTTTCTGCAATTTTTCTAGGTTTTGCTGTAGCTTCTGTCAGGGTTTTCCAGCCTCTGTCTCCACCCGTTTAGAACTGTTTCTGATCTGTTTTTCTCATCTAAGTGGGAACCTAGCTCCCTACGGCTTCAGTACCCTCCACTTTTTGTGGAAGAGTTTTTGGCTATTTCAGCTGTCTGTTTTTTCAAAGTTTCAGCCGTCCCTTTTTCAGATCTGATACCTCATTCTCAGATCCCTTTAAATCAGCTCTTCTTCCTTTCAAATCACCTCTTGTAGTTTTGTTTGGACCTCCCTTTAGGACCTCCTCCCTGTCCTTTCCGCTTTTTGCTGATTTCCTCCTTTTTTCCAGCCACCTTGCCTCTGTCTCTTGGCTGTGATCTGCACCTCTTTTCAGCAACTTTCTCCTTTAGATCCCTGTCCCTTTCGACCCTAGATCTATTGGCCTCTTTTTAGTGTGTTTTGACTAGATTTTTTCCCTCTTTTAGATTAGTTTTGAGAGACCCGCCTTTTTGGGTTAAATTGATGCAATAGTAGCTGTTAATTTTCTGTTATTTCAGCATTATATATTGTTCTCTGTGGATTTATTTTCAGTTACGCATCACACTATTTCTCTTGCTCTCAAAACGAAAAGGGTTTAAAAATTAAAATTAACGCACGCCACACACTCACCCTAAGAGAAGAAGAGCCTGGTTTACACCGCCAGGCAAAGACTTTAAAATCAATTGACACTGCACCTATTTTCCCTTGTTTCGACATTGCAATCACTTGATTCTGCACCTCCTTTCCCTTGTGGTCGTTCTTCTTCCCCTTGTGTCGTGTTTGTGTTGTCATCATTGCGCCCCCAAGGTGCACTTCCCGAAGACTTCTTGGCCTTCACCCTCAGTTTCCGGTCAATCGACCTACTCCGTCCCGCCGTCGTCGAGCCAGTCCTCCTTCGAGTCCGCCCTCCAACTCCTCTTCTAATTCCTTGGGTTCCCCTTTTCTTTCTGGTTCTCCCCCTGTCAACTTCACTATGTCTGGTCCAGGGCCTAACGCTAGCGGAGCCCCGGCCCTAATGCCGAAACTACTACTAGCGGAACTGTCATAGGCACTACCTCGGCCACACCCTTGCTGCCGTACATCGCAAGCCTCAACCTCCCCGATTTCAATCAGTTGATCAATGACCCTATCCGCCACGATGTTGGTTGACCTGCTATGCCAACCAAGATCCCCTCCAACATCCCTAAGTTCGAAGGCCTTACTGGAGAAGATCCAACCAACCATGTCCGATCTTTCCACATGTGGTGTTCCTCCAACTCCATTACCGATGATTCCATCCGTCTTCGGTTGTTCCAACGCACGCTTACCGACGAAGCTTCTAAATGGTATGTTGACCAAGCCACCTCTTCCCATACCACCTTTGCAACCATTGCCCAAGCCTTTTTATCTTACTTCCAGCTCCCTCTCCGATACGATACTGGTACGGAGATTTTGACCTCTTTCAAGCAAACCTCTTCGACCCACCTTTCCACTCATGTCCAGGAATGGCGACGAAGACGCAGCTTATGTCAAGCTCCCCCCTTCGAAGATCGGGTCTATATGGACTGGTTCCTTCGCTCTCTCTTAGCTCCCATTGGCAAGGATGTCGCCTCCCATTTCCCTCAAACCGAAGAAGCCGCCCTCCAAATAGCCTTGAAATATGACCTGATCTATGCTCAGTCTGGTTATGTTTATACCGTCCTCCCTGACCTCCCCAAGCTCGGTGGTGCTAACGCCCCGAGGGCATCTCATTCCACCGACGGTATCGTTGGAGCCCTTTCTCATCTGTATGCTCAACCTCCTATGGGCTATGGTCTCCCTCAGGGAGGGGCCACCACCTCTAGCACTCTTCCCCCTCCCGGTAGCATGTATTCAGGATACGGCATGCCTCCTCCTTTTGCCCAACCTCCTGCTTACCTCAATGTTGCCCAACCTAACCATTACCTTTATCCACAGCCTGGTGCGCCAGCTCCTCCAGCATATGCGCTTCCATCTCCCTTGCCTCCTCAAAACCCGCCACAGCACCTACAACCCCCTCCAGGGCAAGTATTTTCACAGCAGGGCGCGACTGATCCCCCTTCTTCTCAAAGAAGGCGGAGAGGCAATCCAAACCAATCTGCCCCTGGTACTCGGGGACCCAATCCTCAAGGTATTGACCCTAACACTGCTAACCAGCAACAGGGCACTCAGCCCAAGCCGGACAGGCCTCTTCGCACAAATAAGCCTTGTTCGTGTTGTGGTGTTTATGGTCATTACACCCATGATTGTCCCCTCTTACCACAGATGCGGCAGATGTGGGAGTCTCAAGCCACATTGCGAGGACAACATGCCTCCCCTCATGCTCCCCCTAATGTGGCCACTACTCAACCGGCTGTGTTTACCGATCCTTTCCCCCAGCAAGGATTCGTGGCTACCCAACCACCTGACGGACAGGTCGCCACTCAACCTTCCCCTTCTGGTTCCTCCGATTACTAGATCCTCATGATGAACTCTGATCCATCCCCAACCGTCGACCTTCACCTTCAAACTCGGTCTCACCAGTACCCCAAGCCTCCCGCTCAGTCTGCCCCCGAGTCCCCTTCTTCCGGTTCTACAGAGCCTCTTTCGACATCCAATGGCCCCTTACATATCCCTCAACCCAAAGTTGAGGTTCATACCAAGATTCCTAAGGGACCATTACATCGAAATGCTACTTCTGGTCGAGCTGCTCATTCGTATAGCATAGTAGATGATTTGGTGCAATCTCCTGCTGCCATTTCCACATTGGAACTCCTCCAATCGTGCCCTTCCCAAAAGAAGGCTTTGTTATTTGCCGTGGGCGTTGTAGATCCTGCTGATGACCAAATGATTGTTTTCGACGCCCATCAAGCTGAACATCCTCCTCTCCCTGCTTCCATCGCCTTCCAAATCCCAGTCAAAATCCGGAATGCCAACGTTTCTCGGTGTATAATTGATGAGGGGGCATCCACCTGTGTGATGTCCACTTTGGTTTGGAAGCAACTCAGATCTCCTGACTTGGCCCCTTCCACGATCACCCTTCGAGCGTGGGACGACCACGCCTCCCAGCCCATCGGCCTTTTCTGTAATTGTCCTATCACCCTTGCCGGTAAGACTGTTTGCGTTGACGTCGAAGTCATCGATGCCCCTCTAGATTACAACATTCTATTGGGGCGAAGCTACACCTATGCCATGTCTGCTGTCCCCTCTGCGGTTTTTCGCAAGATGTCTTTTCCTCACAATGGACAGATAGTCACCATCGACCAGTTGACTTATCATGAGCCAAAGTCTCAGACCTCCCCTGAGACGACCATCTCTTCTGTAGCCAATAAGCAAACCATAGATTCCTTGACCAGTGTCTCCCCTGGCGTCTACAAATATTCCTCCCTGCTTGGAACTTTTCCTGGTCTCCCCCCTCCTCACATCTCTGATCCCAGCTTATCGAATGTTTGCATGATGCAATCGTCTCGGGCTGCCCTTAGGCGACCCGCTTCGGCTAGCCAGCAACCTCAGACTCAACCTCGCCCACCGCAA